>CM063498.1:128811804-128819304 GCA_032207245.1 Pardosa pseudoannulata
GAACTGACGTCAGTCGAACGTGTTCTTTGCTATCTGGGGGTTCCCCATGCCTCCATTCTCTCCTCCCTAACCTCTCCTAGAGAAAAGACAGAAAGGGGTGTGGGGGTTTTTCGAATGACGTCACGAGGTCCAAGCGTCGTTTGGTGTGGGAGAAGACGCTGATAGTTGTTGTCCGGCAGGCGAGAATGAATGAGCCGTGCCGAGAATGTAAATGATGTAAATATTTGTATATACCAGAATAAAATCTTCTTTCATCTCCACCTCGCTTGTGCTTGATGTGTCATTCTCATGAGGCCTATGAAGAACCCTGCTCGACCATAAGGCTACCTAAATTAACTATTTTAGAGCTGTGACGTTACACCATGCTCAACTCTAATTGAACTGGAAAAAGTATGGACTAAAGATCTTTATTAGAAACACAAATACATTGAAATAATGAAGAATGACATATACAGTGAATGTGGATCCCCTCTGGAATGATCTTTCCTAAACGGCACTGTTCCGTGTTTTCATGTACGAAGAGAAAAGGGGGGGAAGTCGACTACATCTTCAGTGGCTCTCCAGACGCTATCAGCCGATCAGTTCACACGAGGCTCGATCGGTCAAAATATCACCCTGAGAACTGGTGTTGTAGTTGACTCGGGGTTCCTGGGGCGAAGGCCTTAATCCCAATTGGTGAGAGATATACAATTTATAAGCACAGTGTCCATCTTTTAATTAAAAATATATGATATATGCGGGTTTTAAGTTGAATTAAAATTAATTGAAAGAAACACACTAAGGCATGAACTCAGTTCTTTTTATATCTTCGTCATCCCGCAAATTTCGATATCAGCTGATCGGACACCTGGTGGATGACGTGGTGAAAAACCACTTTGTTGAACTGCTAGCCGTTTAGGTGTAAGGTTCCAAGGAACTCATGGGAGTTATCAGTAACCGAGAGCAAAGTGGACGATCTATAAAACATCATTAATCGATGTCTCTAAACAAACCTTTGGAGAAAAAAGAAGGGAAATATTGCTGCTTCACTTTCAATATAGAGTGTTTCTGTTCTGTAAGACTCTTACTTCGGGATAATATTGGAACTGACACTGGAAACACTTCACCTACATTCTAATGCATTTCTCAGACAGAATGATTGCGATAGCTCTCGGTGTTAATAATTCCCTATTCAGCATCCTATTCTAAGCGAAACAATGTTGAGTCACGAGGTGAAGATGAGCTCAGTTCAAGTTTACACAACGACGGGTTCACTATTTCTAACTTATGCAGTCATTATCGCAGTAGTAGATAAGTCTATAATTTTAATGTAATTAGAATTCGTTAAAATATCTAAGAAAGTGAGAGATATATCCTCTGTTAAATACATTTTATTTTTATGAAATTTGAAAATATATCCACTTTGCATTTGAAATGTAATATAAAAAGCAAAAACTGAAGATTATTTATAGTAGTTTATACTTTCCGAGTTAAAGGAAATATTAATACTGAAGAATATATATTTAAAACATACATACACATATGTGTTTATGTCAGGCTCATAGTCTGCTATGGAAAAGGAGAAAATCATCTACTTATGGCCTCAAAAGTTTATTCGAATATTTATTTCTAAATTTCCCTTTTGTTTTCCATACAAGAGACTCAATCCAGCAAGAGACTCAATCCAGCAAGAGACTTAATAATTACATTTTTTTCTGCTCTACAATTTAGTACACTCTGCTGTTCTCCCTATTCTTCATCTTCACAAAAAAGTAAGGTCTCATTTTATTAATAATTGCTATTTTCTAATTTTATTATTGTAGACTTTATCTCTATCAATCAATCTATCCATACATATATATAAATACATATATATATATATATATATATATATATATATATATATATATATATATATATATATATATATATATATATATGCGTGTGTGTCTATATACTAATTATCGACATTTAAATCGCATAATAAAAGTATATAAAAATAGTTTATAATATAAATTTACATACACGTAATTTGCTAAAAATGTCGCAAATATTATGCATTAAATACCTCCTGATTATTCACAGATATATAATAGCATGTTATTTTAGAAATGCTTGCCAAGAGATATATGATAATTTTATTTTTTTTTTAATTTATAAGTTTTTCCGATGAGATTTAAATTTTGTCTTTTGCAAATTTTATGTGACTTCATACCTTTTAAAGAATACTTGATACTGAATCTCAGCAACTTTATTAAGAATAACATTTTTGAATACATAAAAAGATTATCATATATTTATAAGACGTTTAAGATATATGATATGGTTTCTTAAGCAACAATATCTACACATTGGTTTAGCAAATAAAATATGCAATGTAATTTGTAAAAATTGAAAATTTTACTTGTTGTAACGATCTGTAAAGGTAAAATTTCTACTTAATAGATAACATTTTATAGGTTCTCATTATCTAAAGATTAAACTATTATAACTCAGAAAAATTAATAATTATTTTATATTTAATCATTAGTTTTAATTAGATATTAGATTATATTTTAAATTATATTTTACATTATAATTAAATATAACCTAATAATAAATATTTGATTCGATTTTATATTTAATATATTATTGTTCGATAACCAACACTGTATTAACTTTATGATTTAATTAAACTAAAAATCTAAATTAATTATTTACTACAAATAGACATAATATCTAAGTTTCGTATGAAAATTCTTTCTTTGAGGTGTGATTTATACATTTGTTCAAATAATATACAAAATTCAAAATATACTACCAAGCAAATGCCTCATTTAAAATAAAGCAATAGTATATTAAACAAGGCCTAAGATTTTCTAAACTTGAACAATTATCGTTGGATTTACTTTTAGAATGTCGGTGAAGTATATTACCTAAATAAACCTGAAGAAAGGGATTAAGTTACTTAATCTTTTCTGAGAAAATAATTCTGAAACAAATTTAAGTAGTTTAGTCACACTTCTGGAAGAAGCATTAACTACTACAAATTGAAATTACTCCAGCTTGATTAAAATAGTAAATATTTTACCTGCTTAGGTAGTAATATAAATAAAGCTATTAAGTTGGATAATCATTATAGTATGAAAGTCTAATTGGTCTCAAATATTAAATTTTCATTTCCCAGAATATTTTTACTAACAAGTTAGAAAAGAATTTTACAGATGAGAAGATGAAACTTTTAGTTACCAATTTTATCAAAATTGTTATAAAAAATATATAATGGAATATTATAAACCCATTAAGATATAATTTTTGTAAAATAACTTTGAACATTTTTTTCACCACAATTTAATTAAAATTGGAAATTTACAAATAGTAACTCAAATAATTAACTATTTAAATGAGCTTAAACTGCATCGGTTCTCAAATAATAATAAATAATTTCTCATTAAATATGTTCCCAGTTTTATTCATAGTGAATTTCTATTTAAACATTCACAAATTCTGAAAAATACTAATATATATTTAAATATACACACACATTTCTCTAACACACATATGTATACATAAATAATTTTGATACCAATTTTTATACTCAAAGAACATATCCCACTGATAACATGTCAAAGAAAACAAAGACCTGTTATTTTATTTATATTTATATTAAACAGGGTGTCTTTTTTATATAAAATTGGCAAAACCAGACAGTTTGTGATAGAGACACCAAAGTTTGGTCAGTATTCTTCTATATTCAAATGATTTTTGTTGGTATAAAAACCTATTACTTCCAATCTATCATGTGATATGACATGATATATATTAAAGCTATTATTTAACGTTCTGTAATATTACACGAAATTTATTTTAAAAGTCTTTTTTATGTATTTTATTGCGTTCAAATGTAAGCAAAATGATTACCAAACAGTGATGTATAAGAAAGAAAAAGAGAATTCTTACTGTGTGTTGTTAAGTATATTTACATTAAGATATAGATCAAATAACAAATTTATCATAGTTAAAAAATTACGTGTATATATGAAAATTTCTTAAACACAATTTATTAAATTAAATAAAGGTGTGTTTCCACACATTGATATTCAATTTTTTTCGCTCTTAAAGCATTCCCTGTTGATACACCTATTTTCATAAAGTATTATTTTTGCTGTAACGATGTGGTTTTTATTTCTAATACATATAGGTACAATAGATATAGAAATGTACTTTCCTAACTTTCAGAGTACTGTTAGTAAAATTATATGGTGAACGAGGACTTTGAATTTGTAAAAATATTTTTCCATTTATTAATCTACTCATGTATATCGCTCTCACTAGATCTTATTCAGATGGATTTGAGTTAATTCTCATTATTCTCAATGCAATGCTACAATGTTTTGCTGTATCGATTTAACTGGTTTACCACGGATTACATATTTTAGGTTAAAACTATATTATTAAATTAAAAAAAATATGGTTGTAAATATGGTATTGTGATCATCTAGGATATTAATAAGTCCACAATAGCTAAGCACAGTAGATAATATTTATAACTAATAATTTTTTTTAAAGTTGTGTTTAGAAGTTTAGTACCAAAATATTTGTTAAATCTTATACTCTATCGAAACAATTAATTTGGATCTGAAAACATGTTATATCATTTTAGATGATTTTTATAGTTTTAAAAATGCTGTTTCAACAGCCTTTACCAATGTCCTTAATTTTTCATATTTTTTAAACTAAATAAACGAACACAATATTGCTTAAAAAGGACTCGCGTTTCCTAAGTCAAACATAATAACTTCAAGTTTCCTTCACGTTCCAGTTAAAACATTCTATTGTTATAAACAATAAAATGTGACTCTCCAGAAATAGTGTATTTCTAAATACTTAATTCGTAACTCTACCTTTTTTGAAAAGTAACACCCAAGGTTGTTTAGCTTAATATTCATTGATATCCAGTAGTATATGGTCAGTTGGTTGGTTGGTTGATGTCATGTCCATCCAGAATTCATTTAGATCCATATACCTGTCTTACTGTCATTGATAAGTGGTAAACACTGTATAAAAACAGAAAATTTTAAACCGTTCCAAACTTGCATATATTGACGGGCATGGAAATATATTGTCTAGTAGATGAGGTGAACTTGGTGAATTCAATGAAAACGCTCAAGACCAACTCAAGATTTTGAGTTTCCTCGCAGCTGAAGTAATTCCTGCTTATATACAGCTTTGAAATTCATAATTTGAAGGCCCGCAGAAAATTAGGAATTATAATTAACATAAATTTACATGATCAAATTAAATTAATATGAAATAAATTAAAATTAAAATCAACTTTTAATGGCTACTTGCCTCGCTTGCTTTCGAACGCGAAACCTGCCGTTGAAGAGTCCAATGCTTTACCGACTAAGACACGACGTCTTTGAGAGAAATGAATGATTTTAGATACAATATATTAGAGTAAAAGTTTGACTAACGTTGAATATTCAGTATCATGTGTATCGTAAAATAATACACAAAATTTAACTTAAGAGGCAAAATTATAAATACATTGTGAGTATTAGTCGTTTTATACAATAACTAAGGATTCATTATATCTTTATACGAAGACAGTGTACATATGATTGTATCATTTTAAACACCAAACGGAAAACACTCAGTCATAAATATAAGAAATGACTCTCGCATTAAACTGGAATTGAAATTCAAAGAAAGATAACAACGAGTGATGAAAACTTTTTAGCTTCTAAACTCTTTCCCATTTCGAGAGTAAATTGAGTAAAGTAAATTCAAATTTAATTTGTTGAAAGAAGAAAATCACCAATACAAATCGACACAAAGGGAGAAAACTGAATCAATTCCTCAACAACAACTACATTCCCACGTTTCAATAAAACGGAAAAAAAATAAACCAAATCTTATTGGAATAAAATCGATAACGATGCGAAAGAGGTAATGAAATTCAAGAATCTGGCCTTACATATAAATAGTAGCTCAAGAAGAATGAAGCTTTGGACTTTTTTAAACTCATTCTTGAGAAGACACCGTAACACAAAAGGAGATAAAGGATCTTTTAAAATACAGCACATGCAGTTTCCCCTGATGAGAGATATGCAAACATGGACTTAAGTGCACGGGAACAAAGTGGAAATTATTTGGACTGGAAGGTGATATCTATGGATACAAATTAAGAAATGTTTGTATTCTTATTTACCTGAAGCATACTGAGAGAACATATGAAGATAGCACCATTGAATATGTGTTTCATAAATTTCAAGGGGTAAGAAAAAATTACTGATAGAGAGTTTTAGATTAGGGAAGTGTTTATAAAGTTAATGAATATCGTAACAAAGAAGTGCATATTTTTAAGGAAAAACTATGTATATTCTAAACAAAATAATAACACAAAGCAATAAATCTAATACAATGTATAAGAGCTTAAATAATATCAAAATATGTTAATCCCGTTTCAATTCGAAAAAGTTATTAGGTGAATATTTTCATTTTATATTCGAGACTATTTTTTGAAATTATTGATAAAACATTCAGAGAAATATTTTGCTGTTGTTATGGAATGTAAATTATGTATCAAATTGAATTCTGAGTTAAATTTACTTCTCAGAAATGGAATAATAAAGTATTTATATATATATATATATATATATATATATATATATATATATATATATATATATATATATATATATATATATATATATATATATATATATATATATATATATATATATATATATATATATATATATATATATATATATATATATATATATATATATATATATATTTTATTTACATTTAAATTTAAAATCCATAGTTCTACGCATCAGTGTAAAATAAAATATAATTAACATTCCTGAACTTCACTAAATGTCCGACACTAAAATTATATATAATTGGATGTAGATTTCTTGAGATTACTTTATTAGCAAGAAACGTTCACTACAAAAATAACATAAAACAATTCAATTCCAAAAGCAAAATTATATGAAAGAAATATTGTTGTAAAATTTCTGAAATTAATTTACTCCTAAGATAATCCCACTAATTATTATTTTAACTAAAAGAAATTTCATATATTTTATTAGAAATATATTGTGTGTCACTTACATTTTAATATATATTGAAATTATTGCAGTTTACCCAACTTTGTATTCAATAAAATTACAATTTAGTTGCAAGTTCACAATTTCAAAATACATTTGCAAGTGTTTTATATATAGTTGTTCAAAAAATCTGGATTAAAATAAACAAAGTATACAAAATAACTCAAAAGTATTCATGCATTTTTTATCAATATCATCACAAACTCTCCATTTAATTTTAGTGGCTTGATATTAAATTTATATCTTTAATATAAGGTTATTTTACTTAATATGTAGATTATTCATACATATATATATATATATATATATATATATATATATATATATATATATATATATATATATATATATATATATATATATATATATATATATATATATATATATATATATATATATATATATATATATATATATA
>CM063498.1:128824304-128831804 GCA_032207245.1 Pardosa pseudoannulata
GTTTAATTCCGAAATTGACTATGAAAAATGCCTCAATTACCTAAACCTAAGTTGGTCTTTATTTAATATTTTCGGGAATTCTAACAACTCATATCTACAGTTTGGTTATAAATCTAATTATTTTCTAATATTGTTTCAATATATAAACAAATAATCGAATCCAGTTTGCCCTTATTAACAAAGAAAATATATATTTACTGATAAAAATTTGATTAATATAATTATGTCTTACATTCTGTAACCTTGTAGGTTTGTCACGATTGTATAAAAAGTAATATACACAAGGCAATTGTTTTGGAACGCAAAACCAGTGAATCTACAAATTCTTATTTTTACATTTTATATTGCAGCTATTTGGTGACTTTTCATTGAAATTCTTTTCATAAATAACAATATTGTGTAGAATATGCATAAGAATTTTAAGTAAGAATTTTACATATGTATAAGCAACATTTGATTTTATCTAATGGTGAAACCATATCACTTTTAATTTAATATGACATAGTACAATAATACTTATTATATGTCATAAGTTTCTGATTATAAGGGCTATTAAACCATACGCATTTTTTTACTTTATATAATGCTTAGTTAGAGGTATAATTGGAACTTTCTCTACATTGTTTAGAGTTATTTTCGTTTATGAAGGTAAAACTATAGTCTGAGTAAAGATCTATTAATACCATATGATGACGCACTACTACACTATCACTACTTATATAGAGATTCTATGCCATTTGTTTTATAGATTTAAAAAGTATAGTATTTGGAGATTTTCGTTTTAAGTCGAGGTCTTTGTTAATTACAATACTTGTTACTTGCTCCCTAAAATAAAGAAGAGTCCATAAAACCATATGAATAGAGAATCAATAAAGAACTATAGGAAAAAATTATAAATATTAAAAGAAAATAATAAATTGAGTTTTATTTTCTAAAATATGAAATTAATATTATATCTTTATCACTTTAAAAAGCATTATTAAGTCTGCATAAAGCTCGTATATTTGGGTTTCTGTTAGTTGGGTAGCGTTACTATTAGTTTTTATTTATATATTACATTGTAAAATATGTGGATTATTAGTATAAAAAAGTTAGAAAACTAAAGAGTCCGATTTCTCTATATTTTCTTTATTTCAATTTATTTATTTTAATGTCCTTTTTAAAGCATAATTTATAGTAGCCAATATTGTAAAAGAATTATAATAGTTTTCTTACGCAGGTGCTTCATATATCAATTTCCTCCTTATCTTTATTAACATAAATCTCTTTTCTATGCTAGAGATTATACTACGCTTTGCTTTCAACTTATATTAAGATATTTATAACATTTAATTTTCGTATTAAAAGTCATGTACAGCAAATAATTTTATTTTTATTTACTATTTAGATATTTATGACAAAAGTTAATGCAGTATATGTATATGTAATGTATGTAATATTTATTATTTACACACTGTATATATATATATATATATATATATATATATATATATATATATATATATATATATATATATATATATATATATATATATATATATATATATATATATATATATATATATATATATATATATATATATATATATTAATAATTATTTTTGATAATATATTTGGTTTATTGGTACATAAATGATAAATTGTATAATATGATGAAAAAGAAGTTACCAAATTTATATATATTTGTTTTTAGGTTATTAAACATATTTTAAGAATTATTAAAAAGACAACTATACAAATAGTAAAACATATTAACGACTAATGAATATTTAAGCAATACTTGACATTCTGTAATTAAACCTACACATCCATAAAATATAATCCATAATTTAAAAAATATAAATAAAATGTTTCTATTTTCAAATGGTTCGAAACAGATAAATGCCATGAGAGAAACGAACTCAAAACTAAGCTGGCTAAAGAAGAATCTTATAAACCGATAGAAATAAAAGCAACTCTTTCAGTAAGAATAGTCAATTATTTTTAATTAAAAGTTTTATCATTTTGATAGTACTTATGGGTTCTAGTCAGGTGGTGATTTTGAACTAACTCTACCTCTCTAAAATATCTCTTCTCAATATACCTCATTTTATTTGTCTCAGACAAGGTGTTGGCCCACCTTTGGCTTACTTAGCAAAATTTAACAAAATAATTAAATGTAATTCTATGTAAGAGAATCGAGATTATACTCCCCATTTCCTCTATCACTGTATTCATAACCATTTTTATTTTCATTTTTTTCGTTATAACGTGAATTAACTTGAATTGGTTGAAGTAAGTAAAATCAAATCACCATCTCAGCCATATAAAGCCAAATTGATATTCTGGATTTTCTAAAATCAAAACTTACATCTCACCAGAAAGACAAATTTTATTTATATCTTGTAATTTGATAAAGAAGTATTTGGTACAGATTTTTCATGAATCTATGATATAACAAATCCCACAGATAATAGTAAAATTTTAAAAAATTTAAAATTAATAGAAAATTACATTTTACAAAAAAAAAATTCTAATATAATTAGTTCAGTTATAAGTCAAAAATATTAATGATTTTCAGTCAATAATTTGCAAGAGAACATGCTTCGTTAATAGTCACTCTAACATTTTGTAATTGGTTAACATAAATGTAATCGAAGTATTCCCTACATTTCTTTTTATTCCTTTTCACTATTTTTTACAAAAATAAAAAAATCCTCTTCAAATTCTTTTAAATGAGAAATAAACAACAGATATTAGCCCTACCTCTTTTTAGAACTGATTATTTGGATTATTCTTAGCTCTCTTAATCTAAAGAATTTTCGAACACTCGTTTAAAAGTCTCGTCTAATTTTCTAAAACTTCTGTTAAAAGAATTTCTTAGAAACCTACTTTGTTATAGTGTAATCATTGAAGTGTAAAGGTCATAATTTAAAATTTCTGAGAGTTTCACTGAATATAATATTCAGTTTTATCATCCCAATAGAGACATGTTAAAATTTTCTGCAATTTTTGTTAAAGTTTGATAAGTTAGAGGGAGTATATTCACAATCTTTAAGGATTTTAGAGAAACACTAATACTTTTAAAAGTTTATAAAAGCCAGTTATGATGTTTTTAGTTTGGTGAACATATAACAAATAAAAAACTATATAAGTTGAAATTGTACTATTTATTTTTGTTTATGTTCAAATGATATTTTCACTGAAAAACTAAATTTGCACTTTCTAATATTTTGACAATGTAATAATTTTATAGATTTAAAACACACACACACAAATGTAAAAGTAAGAATTAGAAATATTTATAAAGTATATAATATTTTGAGGTCTATGTTGTGTATATTATTTAAAATTATTGAAACTATATTAAGTGTGTAATGAATATATACCGATGCATGCCTAGTAACACTTTACGTAAGAAAAAAGCTATATATTTAATTAACTGATATATTTATGTAGAATGACAAGTTACGGACGTCATAAAGCAAAAATACAACCCTCTAAGAAACTAGCATTAACATTAGTTCGAATCCCACTATGGCATGGATGTTCGTAGCCGTTTGGAATCGGCTTTAAGCAGTAGGTCCCGGTCTCATTAGCCCTCGTGTTGCAAAAAGTAGGCCGTAGCACTCCAAAACCAAAACCAAACAACAGTACTGAAGGCCTTGTAGATAATTTTATAACTTGTAAATAATTTTACAATACTAGAGTAGATAATCTTTAAAAAATATGAGTTTTTTTATTGCTCTATGAGAATGTAGATCTACTTTACACACTAGTTAAATTAAATATAAAAGTGTTGCTGCAGTTCATATTAAAATTCAAAATATTAAATGTAATACTTTAATATCAAATATTTATTTTTATGTCTAAAATTATATTTTTTAATATCAATTCTTTTAAGTTTTCTTTTAAAGTTAAAAATTACATGACAATCATGAATTAAAAGGGCAATAATACTTTCATATTAGTTGAGTGATTTTATGCTCAATTCCTTCATGTGAACCAATTTAATATCGTAAAATAACATAAAAGTAAACTTTATTCATCAAATATTTAACTTGGAAAAAATGGATTTATCTGCACTTAAACAAATATTTATTGAGGTAATTAAAAAGG
Source organism: Pardosa pseudoannulata (assembly GCA_032207245.1). NCBI lineage: Eukaryota > Metazoa > Arthropoda > Arachnida > Araneae > Lycosidae > Pardosa > Pardosa pseudoannulata. Next base: position 128,828,403 of record CM063498.1, read on the forward strand.
ATAAAAACACTTTAAGAATACTGTTAGTTGTAATAATAAAGGAACATTTAACCTACTCATTCATTTTGTGGGACATTGTAGTCCCACAAAATGAATATCACGGGATGAATGAATGAATGAATGATTGAACGAGTGAAATGAATGTTCACTGGGACAAAATGTCCCAGTGAAGTAACAAAATGGTGATGCTTACGTTAAATTATACTTACAAAATTTTAAAAATAGTCTTTTAAAATAACAGAAATCGACAAATATAAGCAAGGTTTTGACCCCCAAGAATACCCAACTGGATGTACGCCTATCTGTGGGTGGCTACGTGGTACTACTAAGAGGAGAAGTCCATCGTCTTTGGAGTATGGCTGATGTGCAAATGCAACAGACACAATAGCTGCAGTCAGCTGAACAGAAACATATTGAACTGTTACAAATCGGTTACTTATGTGCAAACCATTATGTCCAAACTTTCTGACATCAGCGAAGTCAGTGGTGTCTTTATAGAGATAATTGTAGGACGGTGTGGGAATGCACTGTCTTTTCTGATGAAAGACGGTGTTCGTTTTAAGGATCCTATATGAATACCTTTAAACATTCTTCCTGCAGCGCACAAAGTTTTGACCTAAGCCTAAACTTATGGTCCTGTAATAAAAAAGTTTTCCTGGGTTTATTCCAAACATCCTAACTACAAATATGTACTTCAATCTTTTGATTGTACTTGTTATGTTGTCATTTCTGAACGTATTTTAAAAGGGTGTATTCCAGCAAGATAAAGTTTGGCTTTATGCTTATTTCGATATCCAACATTCTTTAGAAAGTGTCGATGTGTTGCCTGTGTCAGATATATCACAAGATCTTCATCCAATTAACTACGCGTCAAACGATGGACAAATGGTTAGGGGGCTGGCTTTCGGAACCGGAGTTCGTGGGTTCGAATCCCACTGCAGCATTGATGTTTGTAGCAGTTCGAAATCGGCTTTAATCAGTAGGTCCCGATCTCATTGTAAAAAATTGACCGTAGAGCTCCAAACCAAACCAATTAAGTACGTATGGGACATCAAAAGACCGTCATCAACAGTCCCTGTCATGGACGACTAAGTTCGAGAGGCATGGAAATACAACCCACACATTGATATTTGTCACATGCGTGAGAAAATGTATCTGAGCATGCTTCCCTTCAAACCTCTAGCAGTTTCCCTTGTTATTAATGTACCAACGTTTCAAATTTGAAATGGATCTTCCAGCGTTTATATTAACTTGTGAACTCGAAAGCTTAATTAAAATATTCTGCATAAATTAAATAATCATGTTACCTTGATACATGCAATTATGAAATTTTATTAATTTTGAATATTTCTAACATCCTATTGAGATTTTTTCCCACAAGTATTATAAAACCAGATATTTACAATTAAAACTTGATTAAATTTCATATAGTCTTGTTAGCAGTTTGCCTTTCATTTCTCTTTTGTATGTTTGTATTTATCTATTTTTTGGTAAACAGCACACTCATGCCCTAAACTTCCAGACATTGCTTGTTAAAGGTTTTCTGTTGAATGTTTTATTGGATATATGAAATGTTTTTTTACAGATTTCATAATATACCAGTACAAAAAAACATAAATCAATGAAAAATATTATATATATTTTCTGTATAACGTAAATAAATTCCACATCTATTTATTTTTCCCAACATTCACATCGTGTAATAAAATGTCGTTTGATATTTTCAATATGCTTAAGAATATTAAAAAAATATTTTTGGGATTAAATCATCGAAAAATATTTTTAATAAAGGGGAATTTTTTTTCGAATGCAACCAATTATTTTTGTAGGCTTTCATGCCTTGCATTGTAACTTAAAATAATCTGTTTATTACTTCTTTACTAAAAACACACAGATTTTAATGAATTTAAAATTCAAAGTCTACTTATTTCTTGTCTACTTAATTATCAGTAAATTTATTTGATTTATGCAGATCACGATTTACAATTGTGTAATATTTTGGTATGCCGCCATTTGCGTAGGCGTCGTTATTCGCTACCGATGGTGTATAATACACATGTTACAAGGAAATCAATTTCAAACTTCTGTTTCCAAATTTGTAAACATTAAACCAGCTACAGCTTGCAGAAAAGGCTGTATATAATACACAAAAACAACTATGTTAATATATGATGTCCTGTGTTGTTAATTATTTCTTTATTAATATAGCTTTTTATTAACGTCAGATATTTATTTAATAGCAAAACAATGAAATTCGTCTTATAGGATGATATATTAATTTATTTAGAGTGAAATCATATTTTTTGCAATGATCTAAAATTTTACTTAGAAGTGTTCTAAACTAATAATGTTTATTGTGAAATATGAACATCAGATTTTATTATGAGCGCCATTTCTTTGCTGAGATAATGAGAAAGCCACTTAAAAGTAAATGAAAATAGCCAACATCTAAATTTAATCACCAATTTTTCTTGTAAATGACGATAAAGTATACTATTACGGTAAAATATAATTTAAATAATACTTTTAAATTCTAATTCCCTTACTGTTCTCGCCAAAATCTAATCAAATTTACATTTTGACGAGATGTTGAAATAATCGTTTAAAACTATTTTGTTTCGTCATGTTTAAAATAAAAGGCGAATTTAGTGAAAATACCTCCCGCTGCCAAAATCCTAAAACACAGTAAACAAAATTATACATGTGATACACTGTTCAGAGCTCTCCTGCATAAATGTCCTCATCTCCTTTTAATAAAAAATTTATGTTTATTTGTGTTCAACTTTTCCGAAATCTATATTTAGATAATATTGATTTAAAGTGCAAGGCGAAACGAAAGTGGATTAAGAGGAATGTATGCAAGTTTACATATGGAAATATTTCCGAGTGAAATACGTTGATGTAAGCAATTTCTCGTTGTTCCGTGAGAACATTTTTCACGTTTGAATGACAGCTTTTATCAGGTACAATTCGTGCAAATATTTTCACGGTATTTATTTTTTGAGAAATTTTAAATTTTAATAATTTTTGCAATTTTTATCACTTAAATATTTTTTTGTTTTTTAGGTTTTGAATATTATATAACTTTTTTTTTTATTTTTTTTTTTTATGTTTATTAATATTTTTAAAATTTCATTTTTCTACTTATTATGTTTCTGATTTTAATGTTAATTTAAATGATGTTTTTAAAAATTTTTCATTAGATATAAATTAATAATACAATTGTGGTATTTTACATTTTATATATTTGTTTACAACATATTTGTTTCATATATATTTTAATATATATATATATATATTTATTTATATATATTTATATAATATAATATATTTTAAAATTTATATATAAATATATTTTACTATTTATTTTATATATATATATAATATATTTATATAGTATAT
>CM063498.1:128844304-128854304 GCA_032207245.1 Pardosa pseudoannulata
CAAAGGGTATGCAATGACAGTACTTCTACCAATCTCCTTTCCCGATCGCATTTCATGAAAAAAAAATTCAGCAAACTATTTTGTTTCACAAGTAAATAATGTATCGTATGCATTGAGGGTGACTACATTTGTGATGAGGTAATAGTTGACTTCTGGATTGTAACAATGTGCATTTAGCAATAAATGTCAAGGAATTTGGATCTGTAATTTTATCTGAGCCTTTAGATGCATTGGGGGTGACCACATTTGTGATGAGGTAATGGTTGACTTCTGGATTGTAACAATGTGCATTTAACAATAAATGTCAAGGAATTTGGATCTGTAATTTTATCTGAACCTTTAGTCATCATTCCTACTTTCCACACGTAGATACTTGCAATTTATTTTATTCAGAAACTTATATTTTATGCGGAGATTCTGGATTTTTACTGTAGGACGAGAAAGACACGGAAATTGTAAAATACAGAGCAGCAAATTACCTGTAGCTTAACTTCTGAAGACTTTATGTTTTTTACAAATATGAACAGGAATTTGGGCTACTAATTGGATAGCTACAAATTTAAAGTATTTTATAGCAGATATCAATGAATGCATTTTAAAAAACAAACATATAATAATATCATACATATAAACTCCGTATTCAACAACAAAAATTATACTTAAGTTTGCAAAAAATATATGTTTAAGCAATAAGAAGGGAATTTAAAAAAAAAAGTGGTCATTAAAGAAACATTTCTTTAAATTAATAGTTCTCTTAAAATTTAATTATATGAGTTTGGAATATCATGTATATTGATATCCGACTAAATTATGATATATATTCAAAATTAAAACTCTTTAACCCTTTCCTAGGCCTTGGGAAAATTACTTCAGATCTACATTATCTGAAAAATACACCTGTGGGAAACACAAAACCCATTATAATATATTGGTCTTGTTATTGAACCGAGGGGAAGACTGTTCCCGCTTCGGTTTTGAGCTGTCATCAATTGTTCTATCGATTGAATGAAATTAGCAGCTCTGTTTTGAAATTTTAGAAACGTGGAGTGAGAACTAAATGACATACGAAATGGTTAATTCACTTTATAAGTTCTATTGTCTCCTTCAGGAATTAAGTTATTCATAATTGGTGTTAAAAGAATTACATTTCGTATAACATAAATTTGATAGCAAAGCATAGAAATCTAACAAAGCTTTGGTTAATTGGTAGCACTTCGATTTGCTATTTTGCTACAATATAAGAAAAAAAGCAAAACTAAAGACTAAGCAAAAAAATAAATAAATAACTCATTTAAAATAAATTTAACAAGAACGAATAATTCTCTGACTTAATTTCTAGTAAAAAGTATCTATAATAATAAATAAGATTAATTTTTAAACATTAAATATCAGGCATAAGTCAGTAAATTTGTTTTTAAGTTTCAAGAAATATGTACAAATTTAATGATCCCACTTTTAGGCAAAATTGTATTACATAAGCCCCCTTTGCCTCTCTAGAATCTTCTGCAATTTAATCCTGTATCACACAGCCTAAATACAGTCATTAAATTCATCAAATACTTGCGGTTATGGATACGACTACCTTTTAATTAAATTAAGTAGGTTGGAAAGAGAACAGAGTGATTTGTAGGGTGGTTAAATGGACAGTTTCCCCTTAACATGATTTTAGCATACGTGAACTAATAAGTTGAATGTCAAATTTTCTCAAATGCAATGCATTCCTTATTCCTTACATTATTTCTAACAGTAAAACATGATCTAATTATCTTTAGGATAAATAATAATAAATAATGTTTCAAATGATTATGTATTTTGTGTATCTTTTAAAGAAATACTTTCACAACTCATACACTTTTAAAAGTTTCATATATTATCAAAAATGTATTTTAAGTAGAAAATAATGACTCATAAATACAGAATAAAATAAAAAAAAATTATAATTTTTAAACATTTCAATTTTTATTAATTATGGATATATAAAATGAAAAAAATCCTCTGATTTGTAGGGCATTTTTAAAATATTAGAATGAAATATTAGACGTAAAGAGTGCAATGTTCATTTTATGAAATATTTTCTTTTACACACTATACAGATGAATATATATATATATATATATATATATATATATATATATATATATATATATATATATATATATATTGACCACAAGCTTCTAAATATAACTATATATACTATATAACTATAGAGAGACGGAGAGAGAGAGAGACAGAGAGAGCCATATACAGAGAAATATACTTATGGAAAATTATGTGTTACACACTATATAACTATAAATATATAGATACATATATTTATATATTTACATATGCATACATATATGGATATATAGATAGATAGGTAGGCAGATAATGTGTGAAGCGTATGATGTCCGTGTCATATATATATATATATATATATATATATATATATATTATATATTATATGGTTATATATATATATATTATATATTATATGGTTATATATATATATTATATATTATATATTATATGGTTATATATATATTATATATATTATATATTATATATATATATATATATATATATATATATATATTATATATATATATATATTATATATATATATATATATATATATATATATATATATATATATATATATATATATATATATATATATATATATATATATATATATATAATATATATATATATATATATATATATATATATATATATATATATATATATATATATATGAGTGAATGTGTGATGATTAATCAAACACCTTTACTTACAATACATTGTGTTTATTGCCCAAACCATCGAGGCGTTCGAGTCGTGGAACAACTGGATTCTATGATCGAAGCCATTTTATCCTGAGATTTCTAACCGTAAGCATAAAAATGACAACGAGCGGAAAATAAAACAACTAAAAGATGAGAGATATACTGTTTTGTATTCGGGAGTTCATAACCCAAAAGCCAAGACAGTCGAAAGTAAAGGGATAGAGAAAACAGTATTTTTGTGGCCAAGGACATCCGTAATCTGTGACGATGAAAGTTAGAACGATTAGTTTTCTAATTCCAAGCGATTAATGATGTTCCTTTTATTGATATTCTCCGAGTGGTAGATAACAGAGTCGGTCAATTAATAAAGAACGAACATCTGCAGATACTGTTTCGTTGGCTTATTCCTCACATATTTTGTATAGAAACTTTGACTCATTTATACTTAAATTTAAAAACAAAAATTCGTTTTTCTCTTACTCCCAATTAGAATATAAGGCTTTATGTAGTGTAAATAGGAACAAAGTAAAATCTTTGAAATTTTTTTAGTTGTACAAGAACATTAACTGTTATCTTGTAATTTTTTTAACATGTTTGTTAAAATTGGATTTAGATGTAATTTGTAACAGGTATTGTTAAATTTAAGCAACATATTTCATATTTAAATTAATAATCCTTATATTTTCTATTTATTTCATCCTTATTAAAATTGCAAAGTTTATTATAATACCTAAAAAGTATAGCATTTTCATGGTAGAATAGGATTTTGTATAATCCGATAAAATTTTTAATCTATATCCGTTTAAGAAGAAAAAATATACTTATAAGAAATATCTGTAAGAGTGAAAGATTACAGAAATTAATTTTTAAGGAAGGCATAAAAAATGCTTTAATAATTACGTCTAATTCCTAGTACTTTTAATAATAAACGAAATATGCATTTATCGTCTAATTTATTTATTTATTTCTATTCTATGTTCATATCTAAAGAATAATTGAAACTGAAGAAAACTTCCTAAGCTATTTTTATTTAAAAAAATGTTAACGGATTCAATTTGACTCATACTTTTTTTTTTTTTTTTATTAACGAGCAAAATTTTATTAACGAGGCTATTATGATTTATACAATATTTTATTCTTAGTAATAGATTCAAGTATTTATTTTTTGTTAATATTTTGTCTTTTATCATTTAAAAATAAAATAGATGGTTACAAGCTATTTATATTTGTGTTTTATTCATTTTAAACAAAATTTTATTAATGAGGCTTTTATATTTTATATAATATTTCATGCTTATAAATATAAAGAAGAATTTATTTTTGTTACTATTTTTCTTTCGTCATTTATAAAACAGAATAGATGTTTACAAACTATTTATATTTCAGTTTTATTAATTTTAAACAAAACTTTATTAATGAGGCTTTTATATTTCATACAATGTTTCATTCTTAGAGATAGAAACATGAAGTTATTTTTTGCTAATATTTTCTCATTTTTCATTTAAAACAAAATAGATGTTTACAAGCTATTGATTTTTGTGCTTTATTAATTTTAAACAAAATTTTATTCACGAGGCTTTTATATTTTATACAATATTTCATTTTCAGAGACAGAAACATGAATTTATTTTTTGTTAATATTTTTTTCTTTTTTCATGTAAAACAAAATAGATGTTTACAAGCTATTTATATTTGAGTTTTATTAATTTTAAACAAAATGTTATTAACGAGGCTTTTCTATTTTATACAGTATTTCATTCTTAGAAATTGAAAGCAAAAATTTATATTTTATTACTATTTTTCTTTCATCATTAAAAACAAAATAGATGCTTACAAGCTATTTATATTTGAGTTTTATTAATTTTAAACTCAATAATATTTCACATTTTATTTTATGATTCGTTTAAATTTGAAAATTTTTATCCAATTCTCATTAACATGATAAGATTCGGTTAAACATATCTAAAAGGGATTTCATACAACTGCAAATCTGGGAATAGAGAGTTTTCATTTTACCTGATTAGAAACTGAGGAAGGAAGATCAAAGCACCTTCCTTTGATCTGCAGCATCTGCATGATTGGGTGACTTTGTACTCAGAGAGTGAAATTCATCACTTCAAAATCACTTCAAAGTATGTTCAGACATTAAAGTCATGCGTTCAATAATGAGTTACGCAGTGATTGATGGCAAGACGGTATGCAATATCTTCTCTTACAAATGAAAATTTGTATTTATGTCTTACAGTGAATTCCTTATGGCTATATGAAAAAAAAATATAATTTTTCATTATAAACTGAACTTTAATTACAAATTATAATTATAAGTAGTAAAGTAATATTTATTAAAAAAGTAAAGAGTAATTTTTTACCTTAAAAATATAATAAAATTCAGAGATTATAAAGATTGCTGCATGTATTTTTGTTTTTAAAAGTTAAAATATCTTATAAGTTTACATTTTGTATTATTTCATATCTTATAAGTTTACTTTATCCTGTTCGGTGTTAATTACTGGTGGATGAAATCAAGACTGCATCCACCCTCGAAGTGAAGTTTTTTGTTTTTAAAAATTAAAATATCTTATAAGTTTACTTCTCGTATTGTTTCTTATCTTATAAGTTTACTTCTTTCTGTTTGGTGTTAAATACTATTGGATGAAATCAAGACTGCGTCCACCCTCGATGTGAAGTTTTTGTTTTTAAAAATTAAAATATCTTATAAGTTTAATTTTCGTAGTATTTCGTGTCTTATAAGTTTACTTCTTTCTTATCGGTGTTGATTACTGGTGGATGAAAGAGAGTTTGCTTCCATCCTCGAAGTGAAGTGAAAAGAAAGTTTTGGCGAGTCTTATAGAGAAAACGTTACGCAATAGATAGTAAGGAAAAGTAAAATAATAAGATAAAGTGAAATAAAATGAAATTTTAAATAAAGAGGCAATATTTTATAATATTATTATATATATATATATATATATATATATATATATATTTATAAATGTTATATGCTTTTACATTTCTTCCTTTGTAATACCATTGTATTGTTTCACAAGTTATATATAATGAGATTTTACCTAATTAATAATTCACCTATAGCACATTATTTCTACAATATATTTGGAGTAAATGTAAACAAGAAATAACCCATTTGTTTAATAACATACTAAAATACTTCCCTTTTTAATGTACTTTACATAAAATTTCTATTTTGTAAATAAAAAATTAATTTTAGGAATATTGATAAAGTAAACAATTGACGTCATATGTCTAGCTCAATTTTATATTTTATAGTTTGCAGAATTCAATCGATTATTTATACCAAATAAACAAGTCTGAAAACCTCTAAAATATCTAAAGAGGGAAGAGGTTTAGAAATTATCGGGCACAAAAAGAAGTTTGGACATTTTGAAATTTGAGAAGACGAAAACTGATTAATACTTATAACCCAAGTCTTAAAAATAATTGTATTTGTTCTGAAAAGAGACCTTAACCTGTGAGGACGTGTGCCAGATTTCTCAGGCAAGTCACACGCATCTATATTTCTGAAGTTAAAGTTATGTATAGGAGAGACAATCAGGATATTCCAAAGTTTCTCTTGCTGTTAGAGGTTACTTCAATGTAAATACAGAGCATATTTGAAAAAAAAAATCTCTGATGACCGAGCTAGATAATCCATGATCTCACTACCACTAAGTTCCATATGTGTCTTAAAATATTCCACATGTGTTGACTACCGAATTTGACAGAGGGTTAAAAGAATGAAAATAGCAATATTAAAAAGATTTTTGTAATAGTCGTAATTCTTCTTTAAAACTCTTCTTTAAAATTAATGCAAAAATATAAGACACAGAATAAATATTAAAATTTATCAGAGATAAAAAACATAAATTTTAATATAAAACACTTTTCTAAAGGAACATAACAGGAAGACCATTATTTACATTTTCTTTTCGATTTACTGTGTAACTTGAAATATATCAATCTACATGCTCTTGTTTGAAGTGGTACGGTTACCTTTTTTGCAACACAACAGATAATGGATTAGGAGCTTACTGCTTAAATCCTTTACTAACGGTTATGAACATTTATACCACAGTGGGATTCGAGTACTGATGATCCGATCCCTAACCATCCGGCTATATTTCGACCTGTATATGTTCTACTATACTTCACTGAACAAGGACTAATAGTGATAGTATGATGCACTGATAGATTATCTACAAATCCCGTTGTATCAAGGACACTGTATTTTGCATGTATATTTTTACATCATAATCCCCCCCAATAAAATAAATTACATTTTAAATATATTTTATGTATTCTTCTAAATACCATTTCTTGTTTACATTTTTAAATAGTTTTTGTATTTCATACATCACTTTTCTATCTAAATTGAGTCATGTGTCTCACGACACCACCACTTTATCTACAGAAACGAAAGAGCATCATCAATTACAAGCTGCAAACCTGTCCGTTTCATATATTTTACACATTAAAATATCATATAATAAAAATTTTTTTTATAAATTACATTTTCTGTCCATTCTTTATATACACTACTTTTCTTTTTGATCCGGGTTCTCTATTTTTATTTTCATGTCTGAAACAACTTTTGGATTAACTCATAAATAGCCTAAAATAATTCCAAACATATTCCTTTCAATATCAGTTAGAATAGAATCCCATAGAGCTTACTAAAAATACTAAAAATATTTATTCATAGTAAACTTATTTTAAAATTTCTATAGTCCAAAAATAAGCAGAAAAGAATAAGTAATATTTAAAAATAAATAAACATTGTAAACACTAGATAGCAATCTTCTGTTTCTTGAGATATTTTTTGAAAGTGCTTTTTGAAGCTTTCATGTGTATTTATTAAAGATTATGGCCTATTTGGGTTCAGTTACTATTTAACTAAGTGCCGCATTACGTTAAATACATGAAATTATTTAGTGAAATTTGGCTTCTATCAATGAAAGAAATATGTTAATGGAAAGGAATAATAATGGCCTGTTTTATAACAGATGTTTGTTTATTCTATTTCTTCTCCTTTATTTTAATGTGATAGGCAATGCTATATTTTGAATATAGCATATATTATAAAATGCTGTATTTTCTGCCGGTGTATACAAATAGGTGTGTACGTCTTTGAATATGTATATATCTATGTGTATATGATTATCCTATATTTAAAAAACTAAGATACCAAAGATTGGTTACATTGCAAACGAAAAGAAATGTGTAGGTCTACCATGGGAAATTAAAAAATAACATAATGTTTATTGTTTGTAGCCAACCTTTAATGAATTAATACTATAATTTATAAATTAACACATGAATTATCCAATACAAAACACTTACATATACACACTATTTATTCCACGATATATATTTTACTTAAACAATAGAATTCTTATATATAATTCAATTACACTACCCTTATTTGGCTAACTATGATTACTGTAATCATAACCTACATTTTCAGTTACAATTTAAAATTATATTAAATATAATTAATGAATATTGTTTGAAATGTTCAGATAATGATCTATAAAAGGAAAAGATTAATGGCATAAGGAATGTAATTGATTTATTTTATTGTTTGTTTATTCTGACAAAGTAAACTACACAAACTATTTAACCTGCTATCATGAGAATAAAATTAAATGTTCGGATTAGAAAAGATACTTTAACCTATATCTGAGGAACAATTTTTTGTTTCTCTACGGTGAAATGTCTCTAATTCTTTAACAGAAGGCTGCACTTTTGGGAATTAAATAATTAAAGTCTCTTTCAAATGAGAAGAAGAATTCTTCAAAGGAATGAAATAGCATATAACTCTTGGGATGATGCTGTTATTTCAATAAAGTAAGATAAAGTAAGGCAAATAGCTAAATATTAAAATTAACATGAATAAACCAACAAAAATATAATAACAATAAATTCTTTCTAAAAATTTCTTTATTTCAATAAAATTTCTAAAATTAAAATGTATATATATAATATATTAAATATACTATTCATATATTTTTTAATAAGAAATATAAAATTGTATACATTTTCATGACATAGAATTTATTTAATATATATTATAATATAATTAAATATACATATATTTTTAAATATATATAAATATAGATCTATAAAATATAATTATAAATATATATATATATAAAATATAAAGATATAAACTATAAAAAAAAGATTTTAATCGCAGAAAATTTAATTAAAAAAATTTCTAACTAAAAAATATTACTGTTAAAGATTCTCATAATACTTTTCGGATTGAAAAAAGTACTTTAACTTTCAGTGCTTTTTTTGTTACCAATCTACGTCTTTGTTCATGATATTTTTTATAGAAAGAGGAATTAAAAATAATTAAATATTTTGAGAAAGAAGAAATTCTTCAAAGGAATGAATAACAAAAAATGTTTGGATAATTATCATATCAAAGTCAGATAAAGTAGGAAGCTATTTCAATTCCTAAAATTTTTTAAGAGAATTGAAAGGAGAAAACAATTAAAATATTAATAAATTCAAAAATTTTGATATTTAAAAATCAATATATAAAAATTATAAAAATATATATATAGATATATATATATATATATATATATATATAATATTATATATATATATATATATATATATATATATATATATATAATATATATATAATATATATATATATATATATATATATTCATAAAATATATTATATATATATACTATCACATCTGTCTTAAAATTTAATTACTAATAAAGATCTGTTAAGTTTTAAAAAATCGTTACTGTGTAAAAGAATTTTCTCTCATAATAATTCTTAAGGTTGAAATTCAAGGAATGCAGACGATTGTACAGCTTTCAGTGCTTTAAGTGATTGATTAAACCAATTCAAGGCCTTTGTTCATGGTAGTTTTTTATAAGAAAGAGGAATTAAAAATATTCCAAAATATTTTCAGAAATTTTGAAGAAATTTAATGACAGAACAGGAAAATGTTTGGATAATTAATCGTATCAAATTCACAAAATATGATTGGTTGCTATTTGAAAATTCCTAAAATGATTACATTTTAAAGAACGAATTTGAAATATGGAGAAATTAACAGATTAAAGACTACTTAAATAGAAGTTCAAAGGTGTATATATTTATATTTATATATAAATGAATAAAATTTGCTTTCAAAAAACATATGTCAAAAATATATTTAATGATAATGAAGGAAACCTTGTATATT
>CM063498.1:128864304-128866804 GCA_032207245.1 Pardosa pseudoannulata
AGAAACATGTCGCGAAATGTATGTGTAAGCTTTTCTTAACATCGACATATCTAAATCAACTCTGTGTCATAAAGGAATTTATAAGATATATTTCGATGAAAATCTTTCTTTGTGTGTTTCTAGTTATTTGTAAATAGTATTACAACAAAAATTTTAAAAAGTAATAGAAAAGGGAGTAGTTTCTACCACCTTTTTTGTTCCCAGTTAAAGCATAAAAGTTTTTTCATTTTCTGAAATACAAAATTCCAAAAAGTTAATAAATAAGGAAAAAGTGTTGTACTCTATTAGAATATTATTGTACTGTAATTACAATATAAACACCAGTTTTCGGTCTTAAAGGGATACACAGTAAAATATACTCTGTGGAATTAAAGGAAAATACTTAATATTTAAACTAAAACATTTATTATGTACAATGTTTACACATTAATATATCACTTATTTAGTATTTCACATAACCTGTAATTATTTTGTTTTTCTATTCATGAATACTCTTGAAATAGTATTCCTTAACAAAAGATGAGACCAAGTAATAATTATGAATATTATTAAATATAAGTAAAAAGGCTGAGGCTGTCAACAGGTTTGACGTCGGCACTGGTGTAGAGGCCATTATTTTGCTGGACGTCTATGCTGGCGTGCCGAACATACGCAAATGGGCTGGGGAATATATTGCTGGCCCGTGCTCTCTGACTTGATCACGGGATCTCGAAGTCCAGCAACTTTTCAATCCCGACATCGAATTCTTTCCCAACTTTCTTTCACACCTCTACACTTTCTTTTTTTGTCCTAACTGTCCTTTTTTTATCCTACACTTCTTTTTTTTTTTGTCCTAATTTTCCCACATCTGCCGTGACTTCGAAAGTGCAGGTGGGCTCATTAAAACGTCCCCTTTAGTGAAAGTTGGCATTATTGCTTAACCTTTGCCCAGATATCTCACAGCTACATCTTTGACTGGGCTTGACTGTTACACTTGTGCTACTACGTGAGCTATAACTCCTCCACAGAAATCCCCACTAAAACTCGAAGGCAACAGCTGCACTTAAATTCTTCTAGGAAATGTAGTCCACAGCTGTATATGCATGGGGGAATGTACATCGGTAGAAATATGAAATAAAGTTAGGATGTTAATATATAAATCTAATTGTATTTTTAATAACTTTTATTTTCAATATTTTGTAGCATATGAAACAATAGTTTATTTATTTTGGAATAACTTTGTTGATTTTAAGTATTTGACTCTTTTTTAAATGATATAGAGAACTAAATTATATGGAAAACATTTTCTGTAGGTATGAATTTGAATTGTATAAAAAAAATTTTAAACGAAAGCGAAACATCGAAATATATTGGTTGTTTGGACATGAAAATTTATTTAGATATACTATTTATGTCAGTTACATAGAAATTAATTCAGAGTTTCAGTAGAAATTCTAGGATTTTAGATAGGTAGATTAGATTTCATCTAACTTTGTATGAAATTTAAATTACCTAAATTGATTTTCATGTCAAAACACTCGAGGCATTAAAAACTTTCAAAGTATCAAACAGTAAAATTTCATTAAAATTCCATAATCAGTAAAAAACACTCTAACACAACCTATTTTCCATTTATATTAAATCCTCCAATAAGCAAACAGACAAAAGAAAAACGCTGAAATCGATGCTATACCAAGTTAAGCATGAATACGATATGAATTTTTTAGAGCCATTTTTAGAACAATTTATATTTGTTTATGCATTTTACTTAATCTTTGCGTTATTGAAAATGAAATACGATACCGTTTATGAAAAATACTTTTTAAAATAAATTGAATGCAGCGAAGAGAAAAAACGAAAAAATATTATTCCTGTTTATAATTAATGCTTGTTCTAAGTTTCAAACATGATACATCTATGGCCGCATTTTTTGAAAAAGGTTAATTAACTGCAGCCAGCGTATCTGATTGTAGAAACTAAAGAGGAAAGCGAACGTTCAGCAATCGTTATGTTTCATGGAAAGAAAAAATAATTTTTTCATGCATGATTAAGTATTAAGTACCTGAAATGAAAATATTGAGATTTTTAATCTCTAAGATGAACTAGAAGAGGAAGTACTAGGGAAGTATTAAAGAAGGAAAGTAAAAAACAATTTATTCGACGTTCTTTACATTTTTCTTGAATTTCTTAGGTCAGGCTTTTAGTTGATTTAAACAGAATCAATTTTTGTTGGTTTTTTAAGAGCGGCTCATTATTTTAAAATCGAGTTTTTATGCGACATAAGTGATGACTGGATACAATTTTTAAACAAAAAGAAAATTTGTAATGTAAGCTAGAAAAAGTTAAGCAAAGTTCAGCATATCATTATGTTACTTCGTTTTTTAAATACTTTACAGCATGATACAAGATATTATATCTTATAAAAATATTTAATACAAGTTTTTAGAGATAATATGGTAATTATGTTATCATATTTTCTGTTTTAGTTGTAATATTTATTTAACAGTATTTTATAATCCCG
>CM063498.1:128871804-128882931 GCA_032207245.1 Pardosa pseudoannulata
ATTACTTATGCTGAATTACGGTACTTTATGGCATGTCTCAAAACAGATTAAAAATATGTGGATTTTATTTTTATTTAAAAGATAAATATATGTTTACGTGTGTTAAAATGACAAACTTAGAATATAATTAATTTTCTGAGGATCCATAAATTTCATTTAAAATACTATATGTTTAGACTATACCAACCAAAATATTACAGATATGTATATAATTTTAATTTATAACATATTATATATTTGATTTTGGTCTTGTAATTAGGGAGTTACTAAAAATCGAGAGTTTCATTAACAGATATATCTCTAAAATAAAATTTTTATTTGTTAATCTTACGAAATTTAATACTATTTTGAGGCATATAAATAAAAATTAAAGTGAAGCTCTCATCAAATTGCATTTTGAAAACAACTTCCTTTTAAGTTGTTTTCCTAAAACAGCTTTAGATGACAATTCATTCACACTAGTACCATTTTGAATTCAAGTTAAAATTTCAACAATGTCTTTAATTTAACACCAATTAGTCTTATAAAAATACAAAGATAGTTTTAAAACAGTATCAAATATAGGAAGTAATATTCAGAATTCTGATTTTCACTGCATGTAAAATAAATGTCATAGGTTAATTTCATTGCAGTTAATTTTCGGCATTTATATTGAAACACTTCTTTTGTATAAAAAACAAATTACAAAAGCATTGCTTTAACTAAAGAGCAATAAATCTTGATAATCTATAACGGGCAGACTAACATGTTTTAGTATAACATTTGGTTTAAAGACATTAAATACAAGAAATCTAAAACCATATGTTAAACTAGTGATACTAGATTATTATATCTAGTTTATAGCAATCCACATTGTTATTGACCTGCTTTCTGACTCTTTAATATTATGACCAATCTTGATAATCAATAACGGGCAGACAAAAAAGTTTTGGTATACCATTTGGTCTAAAGACATTAAATACAAGAAATCTAAAATCATATGTTAAACTGGTGATACTAGAATATTATATTTATTTTAAAGTAATCCACATTATTATTGACCTGCTTTCTGACTCTTTAATATTATGACCAATCTTGATAATCAATAACGGGTGGAGAAATAAGTTTTACTATACCATTTGGTCTAAAGACATTAAATACCAGAAATCTAATATCATATGTTAAACTAGAGATACTAGAATATTATATTTCGTTTATAGTAATATACATTAATATTGACCTGCGTTCTAACTCTTTAATATTATGACCAATCTTGATAATTAATAATGGGTTAACAAAAAAGTTTTACTATATCATTTGGTCTAAAGACATTAAATACGAGAAATCTAAAATCATATGTTAGACTAGTAATACTATAATATTATATTTAGTTTTTAGTAATCCACATTATGTTTGACCTGCCTTTTGACCCTTTAATATTATGACCATAGGCACAATAATTTTTAATTTTAAAATAAATATTTTCAAAACGGTTAAAATATTAAAATTAAACAGCTCGTTTTTACTTGTTATATCATTTGTGTCACAGATACCAGCAAAATTTGTTTGATATTTTGATAAACTGTGAATTGTGATTTATAGTACAGGTGAAATAAATGTCATAGGTTAATTTTATCGCAGTTATCTTTCGTCATTTACATAGAAACCATTCTTTTGTATAAAAAAACAAAATACAAAAGTTTTGCTTTCGCTAAGTAACCATAAACCTTGATAATATATAATGGGCAGACAGATAAGTTTTATTATGGCGTTTGGTCTAAAGACATTAAATACAAGAAATCTAAAATCATATGTTAAACAAGTTTTACTAGATTATTATATCTAGTTTATAGCAATCCACTTTATTATTGACCTTTTTCTGAATCTTTAATATTATGACCACGGGCACAATGATTTTTAATTGTAAAATAAAGGTTTTTAAAATAGTTAAAAAATAAAATTACATAGCGTTTTTAATTGTAATATCATTTGTGTGACATATACCAGCAAAATTGGTTTGATATTTTGATAAAATGTGTTCTTTATTGAAATGCAGATGCAAATGCTTTACGAGTTACATAAAGACAGATGCAATGGTTTATTTCCTTACATAACTTTTCTATGTTCAGAAATATATTCTTTGACAAAATGTATATCCTGAAACATTAAACATGTTTATGGGGTCATAAACACTCTTTGTTACGCAGGAAAGGTATCCCATACGTTTTCAGACATTGTAAAAATAACAGATTTTTGAGAAACTTTTATTGCAAACCCTCGAAATAGTCTTTTTTGTATCTCATACATGTCTGCCTCTTTTCAAACCATTTTTTTAAGTGCTCCACCTTAGTGGCACTTTTAAAACCTGTTTACTGATTCTTAATAACCATATAAAATTTCTTTAAAAGATAAAAATAGTCTTTAAAGCTATTCTTTTGTTACTGGATACAAGAAATCTCATGGGACTAAATCAGAAAAAAAAACTTAAATTGAACTTCTTTTATGGAAAAACAAGAAAATAAAATAAACATCTTTCACCTCAGTGTCATATAATTTATTCTCAGGATACAAAACCCTTTCCACAATATTCCAGTTTTCGAAAAAATCAGCATTTCCCTCCATTTAATCCCCAAAACTATTTATTATATAAATCTTATTTAAACAATAACGCTGTAAAATATGTTATAAATATATTACATACAGCAATCATAATCTGATATATTTCATTGAAATATAAATACATGGAAAATTAAATGTGTATAATTTAAATTTTCTAAAAACAGTGTAATATTCCAATAATGTATATTTTGAAGAAGGTTTTCTCTGTGTTTTGATTGCTTCAGTAAGAAGTCTATATATTTCTTCTGAACGATGGCTGATTGATTAAGGTGCTGGCCTTCGGTACTGGAGTTCGTCGGTTCGAGTCCCTCAGTGGCATGGATGTTCGTAGCCGTTTGGAATCGGTTTTAAGCTGTAGGTCCCGGTCTCATTAGCCCTCGTGTTGCAAAAAGTAGACAGTAGTACTCCAAACCAAACCAAACCAAAGCCATATATTTCTTAATGTTTAGAGGAATATATTTTAAGTGGTAAATTTTCTAACTGATAAAAAGAAGTTTCATTTTAATATGAAGTAATATTTTAATATGATAATGCTGAAGTATTATTCATGATATAATTACTTATATTATGCAAGCCATGTTAATGCATACCTGTTATTTTTATGGGCGAATGTAGAACGTATTTTTATGCTGTATAAATACAAATTTAAAATTATATCATTTTTCTATCGGTTAGGCAAAGAACATAATTCTAGCCGTTACCTATGTCAAATCGATTGATAATTAAAAATATTATTCATGTATAATTCCAAGTAAATCCATGTATATATTCCAAGTCTGGTCATCATATTACATCCTAGAAATTTATAAGATATAAAAATATTTTGTTACATTTACCTCCATTCAGATCTTCTGTTTGAATCATTCAAAAATTGAAACGAAATATGAAATTACCAGCATGAAAAACTAATGTTTTGACTAATAATGCGATAGATGTTCAAATATGTTACTATAAAAGGTAGTGGTGCAACTGGATTGTCTGGTCCGAGCCCTCTAAGCCAGAGATTTCTTACATTAAGCAGTGAAAATGACAACGAGCAGATCATAAAAACAACTAAAAGATGAAAGAAGGGGTTGGAAGGTGGATTCGTGAGTCCATATTACAATAACTAAAGATAAGAAAGCTTAAGGAATATGTTAATATATATTTTAGTTAATGTTCTTATAAAATACTTAATTACTTAAATTGTGGTAGTGTAAAAATTTTAAAAGTTTAAAGACTGTTTTAAAAATATGCTATTTAAAAATATGCTATTTTAAGCACCTTTATATTTTAGAGTAGTAATAGCGTGTTTAAATCATTCACATTGTTAAATGATTACATACATAACTATAATTAATTTGTTTATATAAACTATATGCTATAAATTCATAGGTATAATTCTAGGTTTGCTATGTTTCTATATGAATAAAAAAACTTAGTCGAAGATTCAAAGTATTTAATTAATATGTAGACATCTGGGAATGTTTAGAAATATTAATTACTCATGATTCGAATATTAGAAAAAGTATATATAATTAAAAATAATTTATACTCCTCATATAGTGTTGTGATATTTCATAAATATTTTTTGCTATCCTAATTTCTCTTCACAATATGAATGCTATTAAAAGTTTATTTAATATCTAGTATTTTATATTTCTTATATAGTTTTGTAATATTTCATAAATATTTTATGCTATCTTAAAATTTCTTCATAATTTGAATGCTATTAAAAGTTAAATTAATGTATGATATTTTATATTTCTTAAATAGTGTTGTTATAATTAATAAATATTTTATGATATCGTATTTTTCTTCATATATGAATGCTATTTAAAGTTAAATTAATGTCTGGTACTTTATATATCTTATATAATGCTGTCATATTTCATAAATATTTTATGCTATCCTAATTGTTTTTCATAACATAAATTCTATATTAAAAGTTACATTAATGTCAGATATAACCTAAAAACGTAAAAATATGTTTCCATTTAAGCTTCTTCAAACAAATAATATGAAAATCTAAGAAAAAGTTTTAGAAAATTGTATAAAACATTAATTTCTCAATTTAAATAACTACCTATTATCCGGTTTAAGTTAATTTGGGGTTAAGTTAAATTTTCTTTTTAACTTAAGATATTTATTTCCCGATATAATTTACCAAATATATTTCTTAGGAGATTTCAGCTTAAAAAATAATATTTAAGCATATAGAAATATAAAAGTTGATTTTACATACGTTCACTTTGAGAAAAATATATTACCTTAATTTAATTTCTCTCTTTTGTACATAATATAAGCATTTTATTCGAAAAAAAGCTTTTACATATCTTTATTATGTCAAGAAATACATATCTAAACTCCCTATATTTTTATTTAGTATGTAAGTTATCAACCAGGAAATTTAACAAGAGCTGTCATACGCGGCTTAAAAATTCCCTATCGATGAAAAATATGCTTGCATCCACGTAGTAATCGAAAGGCAGTACAATCTATTTTACCCCTATTTCTCTTTAAAAATGCATATACTTCGCATTATTTGGTATTTTTTATTCTTTTGCAAAGTAGAAAATAAGATTTAGACTTCCCCTGAGCATCTTGGAGAATTTCTATTGACAAAACGCATTCAAATATATTTTATTTAAATGTGTTTTGAGAGCTCACAGTTTTGCTAAAAGATTTAAGGAACATTTTATTCAAAAATTGACGTACGACTATTGTACCACGATCCTAAAATTTTGTTACAGATTAATCTTTAATCTTTAAAATTTAATATTTTAAAATTGTAATTATTGTTAAATGTTTGCAATATAATTATTACTAATAAAAGTTTCTGTAATCCATTACATTTCTCATATATGTAAAAAATATTTAAAATAGTTATTGGTTTAAATTTTTAAAAAAAATATATTTCTAACATCTTGAGTATAATAACAAGCTAAACTATAGTGGGAAAAAGTTTCCATTTGTGGCACGTTTTTCTCAAATATATTCCACGTTAAAGGGGTGAACTTAGATTTGATTAAAAACTGTGTACTAACCTAACCATAAATATATATATATATATATTCCAGTACTAGTAAGGTAATATATCTAAGATACAGAGCTTTTTTTATTAAAATGATTCATACTTCTATTTCTAATTGTTAATCACATAATTATTCTAAATCAACAGTTGTAAATGAATACATTTTCTTCTTCACGTTCTGACCAATTATACCTCTAAACGCGAAATTTATAGTAAGTAGTTACGAAATACCAAAAGTTTGTTTCAGAAATACGATGTGGTCATGTAGTAACACGAGACGTTTTGATAAGTAAACTATTAAATTTGTTTGACACATTTTTAATAGTACCTTAAAGTGTTAAACTGGCCGAACGCTGGCCGATTGGTTAGGGCGCTGATCGTCAGTACCGAGTTTGTGGGTTCGAATCCCACTATGTCATAGATGTTCGTAGCCGTTCGGAATCGGCTTTAAGCTGTAGGTCCCGGTCTCATTAGCCCTCGTGTGCAAAACAGTAGACCGTAGCGCTCCAAACCAAACCTAAAGTGTTAATAACTCAATTTTTATTGTATCTTGTACATGTGATAGTTATTCTGTAAGTATTTCATAATTATATGTTATATATGTTTTTAATTAAATATTTTTATGGAATTAGTGTGATGACATTAAAAAAGAAATATATATTAGGAATATTCGCAAAGATTTCATTGTTGCAAAAAAAATATTTAATTTTTTTTAATTTTAAATTTGCATTTTCGTACAGGAACCATTCTAAAAAATGTAAATTTGAATAGAAAAAATGGTAATAAAAATATTGTTTTTAATATTTTGATTTTAAAGAAGTCTAAATTAATAGGTAAATTTATGAAAGTTAAGAAACAAAGAAATCAGGTTCAAAGAAATTTCAAATACAGATACACAAATATTTACAATCTTTCTTGCATGTTTTTTATGGTTACCACAGTTTAGATAAATATTTGAATAAAGACCAATAACTTTCGATTGAATAGGATTTGCTTGGATAAGATATATTTTGCTAAAATATTTCGTTTTACCATATTTTGTCACATTCGCCATATTTTGTAATACTCCTGACTTAAAAAATGAGTAAATGTATTTTTAAATTATTTAACATTGCGCTAAATGTATTATAGTTTTCAGTTTAAGATAAACGTTATAATATAATTTAAATGATAATGAGAATTAATAAATACGCATTTTGTTATTTCTAAATACCTGAAGTTGTGTGTAGAGAACAGTACTATGTCACTCTATAGATCACTAGATTACTACATAATTTTTAAACATATTTCAAAATGTTTAAGGAAACTCATATCTCCTAACGGTATTTGGTGCATGCTAAATGTATGTTTGTTTTATCTTATGTGTAGATTTTAAAATCTATACAAAATACAGCAAATAGTTTTGAGATATTAAAAACCTGCTTCATCTGTTAACAACCCCTGAGATTATTACATAATTATATCTTTATTTCACCTTTATCATATCTTAATATAAAAGAATAAAGGTGCAAAATGATTAATATGGAAGATAATATTGTATAATTGAACAGGATTTAAAGTATATATTTCTTAGATAAGCTGAAATTGTCTGTAATATGTATATATTTGTGTTATCCATATAAAAATAACATTAACATAATTAAATATTTATTAGTAATTTTTTTACTAATTCGTTAGAATATCATTATAATTCTACATTTATTTTAAAATTTTCTTGGCACATTTTACGAAATTCTCAGGCTTAGTTGACGTTCTTGGAGCCTAAGCTGTCTTAGTAAATCGTTTTAAAACTTTTGTCCTCTTAAACGTGTGACTTATTGGGGTTTTATTCTACATGGGTAGATATAGGACTGACATAATTGTTTTACAAATTATTATAACAAATATATTGACAAAAAATCCTATTGCTGCATAACTGCCTCTGAAAGAAATATACCTTTAAAAAAATTATATAATGTATATTAGATATATCCAACAAAGTAATAGTCCTCCGTCCAAATAGGTACAGAACAACAAATTTATCTTCTCTAGTGAATTTTTTTTATTTCTAATGGCAAGGCAGGTTACAATTATAAAAATAACAATTGTGGAACAACTGTACAAGTAACAAAAGTAACATTGACCGAAGTCATTGCCTCAGGCGTTCTCTGGCAGTACAGGGTAGTCTCGGAGTCGGAAGAACCGATAAGTGCCCCGCATGAAGTAGATAAAGAACAAAAAAAATGAAATTTAGTCACATAAAAAAAATGAAGAAAGGAAAAAAAAAAACAGAAAATGTAATGTAACAAGGCAAGTATTGTTTCGTAAATGACAATGTTGATAGTATTATTTAATGTTATAAAGTTTGTATTTTCAGTAATTTGATATTAGATATTGTCCTTCTTTTCACTTTTAATATTTGTATGTCCTTTAACTTTGATGGTAAGAAATTTCCCTCATTTCAAAGTAAACATATATTGAATGAATATACTTTGTTCTTCATAATGGTATTTGCTGCCAAACGAATATATTATACTCTTCGTAACCCAATATTAAAAATAAAAATAACAAAGAATATCAATATATTATATAGATTTCATATTATATGATATATATATAAATATATAATTATATAATATATATTATATATATATATATATATATCATTATATAACAATTAGCATATATATATTAAAATTTCATATTATATATATATATCCAAAAGGCTTATTTGATGAAAAGACAGTAAATATATTGTATATGTATATATATATACCTTATACATATATATATATATCATATCCACATAAATATATATATATATATACTATATATTTGTATTTTCGACTATATATATAAATACATATCTTATTTATATATATATAGATAGGAGCTTCAATAAAATATGTATGGTATATATATATACTATATATACATTATATATATATTATATAAATTATATATATGTAATATATATAATATATATAATAAATATATAGATAATATTCTGTCTTTGTAATTGTAGATATATATTATATATATATATATATACCAATATTATATATATGTGGCTATTATAGGAACTATTGTGCTTTGATATATATATACATATATATATATTTGTCATAACACTATAATATATATATATATATATACAGATATATATATATATATATAATCTTATATATTAATGAATCGAAATTAAAACATTCATAAATATAAAATATAATATTTATATATAAAGGAATAAATTTAATTCACCTTCTTTTGTAATAAGTTTGTCAAAAATCCATAATGGAAAGTTCAAAGATGCATATTGAGAATTATACAGGTACTTATTATTATAACAAAACAAGCAGCGTTATTACAGGAATTATAATATATAAACTAATATATATATATTTTATGTCACTATATCATAATCTACAAACATAAAATTGAGAATTGAAACATTTCTGAAAGAAAATTAACTTTATACGGCATCTTGTACATAAGAATACTTATTATACGATAGATTCAAGAAGTTTACGAGAAAAGCAATCAATTTATGGCGCAGTATTTCTGAAAATACGTGCGAAATAAAGTATGCTGCCTATACACGAAAGTTCCAGAAAACTTTGTTCATAATCTTAAAAGAAACATTATTTATGTAAATTTGAGGCTTAAAAGTTTTGCTTGGTGACATTAACTTTACTTGTTATGTACAAGGTAATATAAGTTACGATTCTAACACAGCAAATTCCTGTCATTATAAATTGAAAACTTATAGAACTAACTTTGCTTTAAAATACTAAAACTAACGATATAAGATCCTTTAGGTAAATCATATTACGTGAAATTAGAGAAAAATCAAAGTAAAAAATATATTACAATTGTAAATGTTAATGATATTTATGATTAATATTCTATTAATATGTAAATTTTTCATACCTACTTTATACTATGCAGTATGCATATTTATGTGGATTATCTGTTATTGTATTGTAGGAAATGTTAGCATATATATATATATATATATATATATATAATATATATAATATATATATATATATATATATATATATATATAATATATATATAGTATATTATATTATATGTATGTATCTAGAGATGAGATAATTTGTTATAGTTATATAATTTTAGAGATTGTTTCATATTTTAAATATACACATGTTAACTAGAAGATTTGTAATATTAAATATTTATTATTTTATACTAATACTCAGTTATTGCTATTTAAATCTAATCTGTTTTTAAAAAGCAATTTAGGTCTCTCTAATAAGGTAGGAAACAAATTTAAGGGTATCAAATATTTTAAAAAGTGCAGTGTGAAATGAGTTGTATTTCTTATTAATGAATGATGATGGGAACTTTAATGTTATGATAATTTTATAGTTAAATTAAATCAATGACTACTTATATAAAAGAGGCACAATCTTTAAATGTTGAAGAGTAATATAGAAGAAACAATGCATCATCTAACTGAATATGAACAAAAAATAAGATTTATAAAAAATTTTACTCACGATCTGAAAATGCATTATTAATTTAATTTTTTATTGGCATTTGATATGATGCTGAAAATAAAAATAGTTCCAATTAGCAATAGTAATATACTATGATACTAGTAAGTAAATTATTATATTATTAAGATAAATTCTCCTCTTACATATTTTATAAATGGTGTTCTAGTTCACTTACCGTGAAATGTTATGGAATTTTTTCTAGTCATTGAATTTAATAAACATCAAAAACTTATCTGTTAATAATTTCCTGAAAAAAAAGAGAATACAAATATTTTTATAAAAATTAAAGATTGAAAAACTTAGAATTTTAATTGCCTTATTATAAGAGCCTTATTATATGATAATATATGATGCAAAACCGCTTTTAAAAATAACTCGGAAATTAAATATATAACATTTTTTAGCAAATTAAAAAAATATACACAACACTGTTTTAGATTTACACAAATATAGGCATCTAATAACAAATTATATTGTTAATTTGAAAAGAAACAGTTAGTTTTCCTATTTGATTCGCAAAATAATAAGAACTTTAATATCTTCTTTGGGTTAAGCCATATTTTTAGTATTGCAGATATGAAAAATGCATAACTCTTGAAGTCAATTAATTTCTATATATTTAATTAAATTTATATATTTTTAAATCTTTCATTACACTGTTTGTATCTTAATGTATACTTAATAATCCTTACCGATATGAATTATATTAAATATAACTATCCATAGCGATTCTGAATTAAAATTGATTGTATTTAATATGTCACCTTAGTCTTAAAATTTTGTAACAATCCAATGAATTTGTTTATTATAAATATCTATTTTTAATAAATGCCGATAAAATGTATCACATTATTTTTTTTTGCTAACACTAATCGCTTTCAGCTCTGTGGTTTAAATAATGTTTTCATGTCTTCGATAACTATTCAAGAGCTAAAACAGAAATAATATATTTATTTTTATAAAATTTGCTATTAATCTAAATTAAATATTGTCTTTAACATTGAATATTTT
>CM063498.1:128883031-128890531 GCA_032207245.1 Pardosa pseudoannulata
GAAAGGGTTGAAGTTAAGAATGAAAGGCCAAAAACGCCGAGTGTAAATGAACTTAAACATCGGGATTGGCGAAATGATCGGGAGTTTGAAAGGAAAAGGCACAGAGACATTATTTGTTTCCAGTGTGGAGTCTCTGGGCACATTAGACCTGATTGCCCGGAATTAAAACGTAAGGAGGAATTAAATGCTATCCATACGGAAAGTGAGGTAGTAGATCTGCTAGCACCGTACGTTAGTTTGGGCACTGTAAACAATAAACCGTCTGAAATTTTAAGAGACAGTGGAGCTAGCTATGACTTCATCTGTAGGCGATATGTTAGGCCGCAAGATTTTACAGGCGACACGGTATGGGTAACTCAGCCCTTAGATACTCACGCTATAAAATTACCTGTAGCAAGAGTTTCGCTATGTACTACATATGGGAATATCGATACGAAGGCTTGCGTCATTTCTGATTATTCGAATCAACAACGATATATTCTGGGAAATTTGACGGCTGCATTATTAGAAGAACAAAACCGAAAAATACAGGTAACTGAGCAAATTAACGCTCAAGCGAAGTTACAAACCCGAACTACTCTAGGGAACGGGAATTCCAGTCCGACAAATGAAAAATCCAGTGCAGGTGGGGAGAAGGTAAATAAACATACCTGGGAACAAAAGACCATTTCCACGAATCGCCCCCCTCCCCTCGTTGCAACCAAAACCAGTCTGGGAGTAAGTGCGGACGGAAATACGGACAAAAGTACAATAGGGAGAGGTTTTCGCGTAACGGACACTCCGGTTTTACGTCAGAGAGATGAAGCGCGAACCGGGGAAAAACAAACTGAGGGTTTCGAAATTCCCGCGCTTGGAAAAGGATCCTCTGATTCTGACTATAATGAAGTAGTGCGCGAGAATGAAGTAATATCTCGTCTAACTACTGACCAACAGTCGACATCAAAGAGACTATTAGGTAAAAATGCGATTATTAGGTTGCAGTCGAAAGCCCTCGAGGCAAACGGGAGCTCCGAGGGAAACGGTTTTAATACCCCCCTAAGCGCAGAGGAGGGACCCGCATTGTTACAAGACACGAGCGAAGAAACTGAATATGAGCTTCCCATTGTCAACTTGACCGACGCAGAACGGGGTCTTGTGAATATAACCCCAGAGGAATTTGCGGTCAGCCAGGACAATTGCTCTGAGACTAGGGAAGTGAGAGAACTGTTAGTTAATGTAACCGATGGAGTTGCGCATAAAAGTTTCGTACAAAAACATGAATTGTTATGCAAAATTCAGGTAAACCATTTAGGAGAGGAAAATTGTGATTTGGTTCTTCCGAAAGGTTTACGGGAGGAAATTTTGGATCTCGGTCAAGAAGATGCGGGAACTCACGCAGGCGTAACTAAATCGAAACAACGCCTCGCTAAATTGTTTTATTGGCCGAAGTGTTATCAAGATATGGAAACGCATGTTAAGTCGTGCCATCCTTGTCAACTAGTAGGGAATGCTATTGATACAAAGAAGGCGCCTATGCGATTAACTCCGATAATTAGTGAACCTTTCACTAAAATTAATATAGATGCTTGTGGGCCGTTACCCGAATCTGAAAATGGGAACCGGTATATAATTACCGCGATAGGTCTGGTTTTTAAATACTCGGAAGCGGTGCCAGTGCCAAATATAGGATCTGTAGCGGTCACTGATGCGTTTTTACAGATTTTCAGGCATCTAGGTTTTCCGCGCGAAGTTCAATGTGATAATGGCTTTTCGTTTACAAGCCACCTCACAACGGAATTTTTCAAACGGTTTGAAATGACAGCTGGTGCTGCAACTGATAGCTACTGTGTGGTTCACAAACCCGGCACAGATAATACTAATGCAGATGCATTAAGCCGCTGCATCATGTAAAATGTGGTAAGAATGTAACCTGTACATACTTGCATATTGTCTTTTGTGTTGTAATTATTTAATATTATAATTTAGATATAGTTAGTGTTATTTTTTAGTATAATGTATTTTAAGTATCTGAGTGACTGTTGGTTCCTTACGATGAAGATCAGAGTTGCAGTTCTCCACGAGAATTGTCGGCATAATCGAGATCCACCCTGTGGAAAATTCTTATGCGAGGGGGGGTGTAACGATCCGTTACATGACCCCAAAACGAACAAGGAGCCCAAAAGGTGACCTTTCGTCGTGGACTCACGAGTAGCCGATAATAGGACCAGGTGGTCTAAAAACCCGTAATTGAAAAACGGTGCATTGACGGCTCCGAACTGTCTGAACATTGTTACCTGTTGAATGGACCTTTACTGTGTACATAATTGAGTGCACCTTGCCGCCCATTAGCGGTTACAAAAAGGGCATTAAGTTGGTTAAGTTAATGAATCTGAGAATTGCTGCATCTGGAACCAGGACAGCTGATCTAAGACTTGGGAGTGACCGCAAGATTGCGTCACCCTGGCTCGGGAAGTTTCTCGAAGAACCGAGAAGCGGAAGGAGTGCTTAGTATAAATGGAAAGGACCGGACTAGAACGGGGGCTTTTGCTTTGTTCTTCTCTCGAGGCTTCTACCTGCTAGAGCCTGGTCGATCGAGGACCGCTCTTATCTCCGTGTCTGGAGTTTGTTTTTTTTTGAGACCGCCAGCGTCTCCGTTGCTAGATAGTCGAACATTCGACTTGGGAATTCCTTCCCCGTTATTGCTGATTGATAGTTAACTTCTTGCATAGAAGTAGTCAGCCTAGAGTGACTTTGCACTCTAATTTTGGATCGACTTGCATCCTGTGTTTTCTTCACGAATCCCAGCGTGATACGCACTCGGAACCTCCGAACCTGCTGTGAAAGCCAACCGCGCTAATCGACTGACGGAGTGATCGAGTCAACATTAATCCCGGCACTAAGTAGTTTCCAGCTATTGTGTTTTAAAGCCCTAGCCATACTGTTCCGGTATCCCACGCATCCTTGTATGTGCTTATTATCTCTGTACGAGATCCCTGAATGTTATCGTTTATTGAATTTGTACATATCTGTACATAGTTTATTCTAGTGAATAAAATATTTAGTCAAGAATACCTTAATTTCTAGCCTGTGTCATTGAAGGCCTCGCCTACCTATTTTCCAGTACGTTACAATATATATATATATATATATATTAATATATATATATATATATATATATATATATATATATATATATATATATATTGGAGAATTTCAATATGCATTTTTCTTTCTAAAAAAGATTTTTGTATATAAATTTTTATCATGACAATCTAAGCTGTAAGCCAATTTCAGATGTTATAACAAAAAAATTTCAATAAATTTCAATTGAATTATAGTTAATTCCTATTTATTACATAATATAAAAATGAAAAATGTATAAAACTTAAGAAAATGTAATCCATGAGTAAAATATAATTTCAGTTTATGTAGTATGAAAAAGTGTATTAGGATGTAGTTCAGAAATTTAAGAAAATCCAACTTTAATTTGCACCAGATTCTTGTTCTTTGCGATTATTTTCCACTTGCATTTAGAACAGCAAACAGCACACTGTCTTCGTATTCTTTTATAGGGTTCAATAGTATTGCTTTCAAAATGACGAGGTGTAATCTCAAAATTTGAGTACTCCAGTATTGTTAGCACTATACTTTTATCTTCATCAAAACATTTAGATATTTCTTTAACCATTAGCAAATGAAATTCCAAAAGCGTTATATTTTTGTTAGTTTTGCTGTTCAAAATATAAATTAAACAGCTAATACTGTATATTATTGAATATTATTGAATAATATACTAGAGAAAACAATTAAAAATCTATATGTAACAGATTATTGAATCATATTACAAACAAATCTTTAATCTATATATATTTATATATATATATTAGCAAAATATTTATATATAAATATATATATTTTTTTATATATATATTATATATATAAATATATATATAAATATAATATATATATATATATATTATATATATATATATATATAATGTATATATATTGTTATATATAAATATATATATATATATGTATATATATATATATATATATATATATATATATATATATATATATATATATATATAAATATATATATATATAATATATATATATATATATATATATCTATATATATATATATATATATATATATATATATATAATATATATATATTTATTATATATATATATAAATATATATATTTGAGCAGTATTAAGTTTAATGAAAAATTTTTTATAATGATATATACTTATTTATGTACTTTACTCACTTTGCCGATAGTCAGGAGAAAACAACAAATATTATGTGTAATACAGTTGTTTTGCAGTTTCCGCCAGTACCAGACCGTAGATTTTTGTGGGCCATTTTATTATGAGAGCACAATAACGGTAGCCATTACTTCCAGGGACAAGACAGACAAACATTGTGTCATTGTTATTTTAAAGCAGAGACCAAGTTCTCATAGCTTGTCCGGACAATTTCATAAACAATTTAAAATAAAAGAAAATTGTGACTACGGGCCTATTTTTCTTACTTCAGTCGACATTAGAGTAGATGTCGGATGTTTGGCAAGGTTGAGATTCGACTTCGAAACTTTAGATGATTGATTCTTTATGTACTGTTCATAAAGTAACAGTAATTTAAGCAGTAACCGTAGTAAAAGTAAATCGTAAATTTTTCGACTTTATTTAATACCAAATTTAACATTTTTACAACATATTCAACAAAAACATTATTATTTCTAAGAATAGTTTTAGTATATTTACGGAATATAAATATGTAACGTAAAAAAATAATATAAAAGAAATCTTAAAAAAATGTTATTAGGGTCTACGAAATTCAATATAATATATATACACATTATAACACTGGATATTTTTCGATGATAGTTTTCGTGAGTGAACGTAATTCTCCTATCGAACATTATTTTTAACCTCTGTAATATTTCTTTCTTCTTTTTCAGGAAGTAATACTTTTTCTTCCAATGCATTTGTTGCGTATACTTAAAAAAACACTGTCTTCATAAGAATGTGTACAGTATTTTTTAACATAAAGGAAATAGAGGAAGATAAAAGTTATTCTTCCATGAAATGTGATAACATGTTTAACAATAGAGGTACATGCATATTCATGTCCTTATTAAAACGCAGATAATTAGAAATTGCAGTTTCTGAGACAGAATATTATAACATTTTTTGTATTTATTATTATATTCAAGAAAGAATTTTCCTTTAAAAACATGTTACATTTGCCCGAATATTTATATGCTCTTAATGTTATATAAATAGATGATATAATAGATTTCCTTTCCTCTGCTGAAATGAGAAGTTTTCTTTTGTGTAACTTGTAATTTAAGTACAAAAATGTATTGATATATAGAGTCTGTTCCATAAGCGCGTGTCGCTCATAACTTCTTCAATAGATAGCGCGCAGATAGATAGCACGGCTTAATTGCGAGTGTACTTCAAACTTTAGAGAAGAATGATTTATGCTTACTTTCTTTATTCGATTTGTTTTGTTGTGTTCAAATCAACAATATATATATATAATATATATATATTTTATATATATATATATATTATATATATATATATATGTAATCCATTTTTTATAAAACTCCTTCACAAGGAGAAAGTTCACCAGCTAGCATTCATAAAGTACAAAGATGCAGTCGGGTCTCATATTCAAGAGAACTCAGAAGTCTAATTTAAAACTTTATTTCAGAGCGGCAACACGGACATCTGTCCTTCTGGACAATATATAATCAAAAGCCACAGAGTTCACTCTGCTCTCACACAAGTACATCCAAGAGCGCTGACAACAAGAATTTTTCCCACAACAAAAACAACTTACTAAGCGAATTAAATGCACTATCAGCAAAACACGAACACATGTTCCGCCAACACCTGGGAAATTGCTGTATAGACAGAAAGTTTACAGTTTTATGACAGAAAGGAATGTTAAGTGGAAAATACTTCGTTGATTAAATCATTTAGAGGCTGATAAAGATATTTAGATGAATTAAAATGGAAGAGAGGAGGTTTTTGAAGAAATATTAAAGTTAAATAATTTTGATATATTACAGATCCCCCCCGAAAAAAGAGAAAATCGTCTCGCTGATGGGTGACATTTTCACAACTTATAATAGTACAAATATATGATTATCAAAATTTTTACAAGAAATTGTAACATTAAACGAATAAATTTAGTGTAGAAGAGTCAGAACTGTCTTTCTAGTGTGTCAGAATTGGAGACATCAGGGTTACAGAGTCAGAAGCTTGGTCTGTAACTCATCATAAGTAATTCCACACCATCACATCAAAATTTAAACTATCAAGTTATACCGTTCCTCTGACTCTCCTGCACCATCACAAAATCTCTATACAGAATCAATATATAAACAACTAAACAATGAAAAGATAATATACAATGAATATAAACAAAAACAAAATAACACACTCAAGTGAAGGAGTGAAGGTTTACAGTAAACAAGTATTTAAGAAAGTTTATCATTATGAAATTCCATATTTTTCCTAAGCAAAACTTAACTCAAACTGTTCAAATTATGCTTTATTAAAACTTTACTGAAATAAAATTTGGAGAAAGAAAATGGCTGTCCTCTGTGGTGACCAACGTGAAAAATTGTTAGTGACCCCGAGGGTGCTCACACAAAACGACAAAAGGTTCATCCCTCTGTGGGAGGCGACTACCTATTGCTTTTATATGCAATGAATATAAACAAAAACAAAATAACACACTCAAGTGAAGGTTTACAGTAAACAAGTATTTAAGAAAGTTTATCATTATGAAATTCCATATTTTTCCTAAGCAAAACTTAACTCAAACTGTTCAAATTATGCTTTATTAAAACTTTACTGAAATAAACTTTGGAGAAGGAAAATGGCTGTCCTCTGTGGTGACCAACGTGAAAAATTGTTAGTGACCCCGAGGGTGCTCACACAAAACGACAAACGGTTCATCCCTCTGCGGGAGGCGACTACCTATTGCTTTTATGACAGGGCTCTCCAACGTTATGACATTTATGAACAACATTTTGAAACCCTTTTTTTTTTCTCTCTACCAAAGATCAGAGGTATGCGGGTAACAGTTTCCCACATCTTGATCAGCTACAAACGTTACTCATCTTCAGTGTGAAAAACCCGAAACAGAATAATCAGATTGAACTTCAAAAATATCTCGGAGAGCGAAAGGGGCTTGCCTCGAAGGCGATGACGGAATGATCGTTCATGACCTAGAGAAAGCTTAAGAGCAAAACGACAAAGGACTCGCCTAAGCTATCCCTTGACTTTGCAGAGGGTCTCTCCGGAGTTAAATATTAGAAAAAAATTAATTCCACACTGAAAATCAAACTGAACTACCCTTCGAAACATTGTTCATTTGTAAGTTTTAACTATCCTGTATTTAATTCACATTAGGAATTTAGACGTAAAAACGGCATTATCTCTTAAATTTCAATCAAAATTTTATACTTAAAATGAAACATTACCTAT
>CM063498.1:128895531-128935531 GCA_032207245.1 Pardosa pseudoannulata
AGAAGCAAACGTATGACTGTATGTACTTAGTTTCACTAATTATGAGAACAGCAAAATAAATTGTAATACACCACGTTGAATAGAAACAACATTAAATGTCTTACGAGAAAATTTATTATTATATCTCTATTTAGGTAATTTAAAACTATTAAATTCATTTAATATATAAATGTACATCATGGGGATTCCTTTATGCAATAATGCATTCCATGATGGAATAGAAAATTAGACCACAAGTGTCTTTATTCCGAGAGCTATCTCATTTGTCTGCCTCTCTATCTTTCAGCTTATAGATAATTGTCATGTATGTTCCATGACTGATCTACTGATTTCACAAGATGTTTAAGATTGAAATTGATTGCATATGAGTAATTAAACAAAGATATCAAAACCTTATACTTTTTTCCATTAGTGAAAACAATAAAAAAAAATTTGAAGAAATTTCGTTTGACAGAAATAATTTTAAACTCCTTGCTAATATTGTATATTCAGGTAATATAAAACCATCAAATTTATTTAATACATATGTATGCTTACATAAATGTCTAAAACGTGGTTTCCTGTGATATAATCTACCTTTATTTAGTTTGAATGTATTACACTTAGCAATATTTTAGTGACAAAAATCCAATCTCAATCCATACTCAAAACTAAGCTCACACACAAAGATCCGAGACTTGTCGTGGAAAGAAGCAAGCAAAATTGTCATTTATTTTAACAATCTCGAAATTTGGATGGCATCCGTCATAAGTGTTTACAGTAACAGATTTGGAATGCATGTAGATGATCCTAGATTGACATAAATTAGAATTTCCCAGGTAACTCAATTTATGACTATTTTTTAGCCCTAGAAATAATATATGATCAATGAAAATTATCCCCCAACTGGAATAAAATCTGCAAAATGATTAACTTATTAAAAAGTAAAGCAAAGCAGAAATAGATTTCGACATAATAAAAGTTTGCACATTTACGCACAGTTATTAAAACACAATGTTCTTAATAATTAACTTCATGATATGTTAATTATAAGTTTAAGGTATTTACGACACACGTGTAGAAAAAATGTATTAGGATAAAAGGTAAAATTAAAACAAAATTAAATTTACTATTAAAAATTATTCACTGAGTTCATTTATGGTAAATAACTCATATACATGATTAGTCATTTAAGCAGATAACTCAAAACATCAAATTTAAATAAATTAACTTATTCTTAGTAATTCAGAAAGAGTTTTTAAAGTCATCTTATAGCTTAAGAGCCGAAATACTCAAAATATGTTGATATTTTATGTATTGTGTTGTATCAAAAGGGTGTCTAGAAGAAAGTTGATTAAAAAGTTTGTCTCAAGTCATAAATTATTGCATATTATATAATGAGTTAAATGGCTTTTACAACACTTTTACAACACATAAATATATATATATATATATATATATATATATATATATATATATATATATATATATATATATATATATATATATATATATATATATATATATATATATATATATATATATATATATATATATATATATATATATATATATATATATAAATATATATATTTTAATTAAAACAAAATATTGCAGAACTTTCAATACATAAATATTTTTTAAAGTCATCTTATAGCTTAAGAGTCAAAATACTCAAAATATGTTGATATTTTATGTATTGTGTTGTATCAAAAGGGGGTCTGGAAGAAAGTTGATTAAAAAGTTTGTCTGAAGTCATAAAGTATTGCATATTATATAATGAGTTAATTGGCTTTTACAACACTCTTCACTTCTTTCCTAACAAATACATATACATATTTTATTTATTAAAACAAACATTTTAATTGGAAGAAATATTGCAGAACTTTCAATACATAAATATCTCTATCTATACTGCAGCGGAAACATAATTATCAAATCTAATAAATTATATTTTATGCCTAATTTGACCAACCCGAGGAGACATTTAATATTACTAGTGCCTTAGCTCGTGCACTTAATTGAACAGAATTGCGTCGTGGACGTTTTAGGGTAATGTCTTGTTTACTATAAAGCGCCTCGAAATCGAGGATGTGGTCGAATTAGTAAGGCCTGGAATGAAGATCCTTAAAACGCGTCTCTTAAGTGAGTCATTTGTGGCAGAAAGTCAAGATAAAATGTCATTTACTTGGTGGTTAATGGTCCATCGCTTAAAACAACTTTGTAAATGACAGTAACTTCTTATACTCGGTCGTTTTTAGAACTGGAATGGATTATGAATGGAACTATTGGAAGCTAGTAATTTCATGGATGAGAGATAAAAAAAGTAAAATGCTTAATAAAGTTGAGTTAATAATATCTAAATAGTTATACTTATTTTAACTTTACATAAAATTTTTCCATAGTAGAAGTATTAGTGTCATTCACCCGTTTAATCATGTGTTTAAAGTAACAAAGTAAATTGGTTATGTTTTCTGTTTCGTTACAAAATATTGTGACTATTGAAAATTTTGATGATTTAGGATTTTTTTAAAACTACTTTATACCTCTAGGTTAGTTTAGTCATTTAAAAGGAATATTTACATATTTTTTAAGAAACTTACAAAAAGAAATATATTTAATAATTAATAAATTTAGCATGAATATGAAAATGTATTATATTCCTGTAATTATCTTAAAAATTAACCTTTATTAATGTAATTAGATTAACTTATATAATATTTTATATTTTGAAAAATCTCTTTAATATATTTACTGCTTGATATAGATACATCATTACGTATAAAGATTTAAAAACATTTATGAAAAAATTTCGTTATTAATACATATCAATATGATTCTAACAAATTAACAATTAAACAGAAAAAAGTTTTAAGAAGTATATGTATTATTAAAATATATAAGTTTTAGGAAATTTTCATGTCGCTCTCTAGGAGGGAATGTATCAGTAAATATTTTATATTCACTCAAATTCGAATCATTTTATTATGTTTATAATTACATAACGTAATTATGTACAATTGATATACATATATACCTACAGGTAACGCTTGATTAACTAGGGTAAGGGGGCATGATCCTTTTACAAGTATTTCTGTGCATTTTCCATTAATTTTAAATTTTAAATGATATTTTAATACCATATATATATATAGATACACACAGGGATATATATATATATATATATATATATATATATATATATATATATATATATATATATATATATATATATATATCAATTGTGCATAATTTCGTTATGTATAATACCAAATTTGTAAATGAAAGAAAAATGTGCAAAGTTAAAGTGTTGATTTCATAAGAATTACGTAGTATTTTATAGTTGAAAAGCCAGTTTATTTTTTAAATATTATCTAAACATGGCTTTTTCGAATATAGATAGAAGAGATCTTTTCATCTACAAAAGTTGATCTGAAAAAACTTTTCGTCTTTTTTTCCAAAATAAATTCGCTGCATTACAATGTGAAAAACAAATTTTCATAACAAAAGAAAAACTTTCCGGATTTTTCGACTAGCCGATTGAAAGTAGCGCATCAATTCTGTATGAGCTGAATGCTTAAGAAGAGGGAGAAGCTAAAGACCTGTATCAGACTGTGAGCTTATTGTGTTGTAAATGATTAGGACATTCTTAAAAAAGATGGTATAGATTGCACGGTTACATAACTTTTTGACTCACAGGACATAACTGCTTAACTTGCTTGATATAGGTCGGACTAAGTAATACATAATATTATTTCAACTCACCCGTATGTATAATATTTATAGTGTCTCATTATTAATGTATTTAATTTTACCAATGAATGGAAAGTAAATTGTTACGCTGAATTACCATGAAATAAGTAAACTAGAGTCATCCATTCATGCGAAGTTGTAGCTGAATTAAAAATATTATTTCATGACAATGCAAGAACATATAGCAAGGATTATATCAGAACAAATTTGACGTCGAATTTTATTTATGGAACTTTATACTCAATCATTTTATTATTTGGAATGTAATGCTATGGAGACTTAAAGGGAAAACAATCTATGCTGGCAGCAGAATTAGAACCTGTCGACTCCAACTATTTTATTTGTGATCACACTCTGCAAAGTTAGCTTTAGTTTGTTTCATCCCAATTAATTTTTGAATGCTTAAAATCAATAAATGAATGTCATTTCTAAAATGAAAATTTCACATAAAGTGTGGCAAGATTGTTAAGGGAAAATTGACATTAAGTTTTATTACAAGTCTTACTCAAGTTGATATTATGTTATGATACATTCGCCTCATACAGCAGCACTTTTTATTACAGTTTTTATATATACTTAACCTTTCATGTTTCTCTACAAAAACATTTAACTGCCATTATTTGATTTTACTCTATTTTTATATATACCTTGAATTATGTAAATTCAAAAATGTTATATTACTTCTTGGTTCTTTACGCATTAAAGTTTAAAATAGAAATTTCAAATACAATAACTAGTTATATTATTTCGTTTTTCTCAGGCTCAATAAGTCTGTTTATATGACAGAAACTAATTTCTGTTAATATTTAAGTTATATATATATATATATATATATATATATATATATATATATATATATATATATATATATATATAAATATATATATATATATATATATATATATATATATATATATATATATATATTCTTTCAATTATTATTTTGAATATTATATTTTACTATATTTCTTTGAATAAGATTGCATTTCTCATACTAGTTATTACGGATTTAATTTCTTTTTTATGTATTTAATATATAATGCTACTGTGGAATATCATACTAAATAGTTATGATATTGAGGTTTTTTTGTACTAAAAAATACACCTAACATTAAAATTTTAAACAATGCATATGTGGAAGAGTGGATAACGTACTAATGCAGTAATTACCCACTTGGATAAAAATAAGATTTATTTGTCGAAATAAACATCAGATTTTCATTACAGATATACTTTTACGAGTTGGAGGGAGTTATTCACATATATTGTGTTCCCA
Organism: Pardosa pseudoannulata; assembly: GCA_032207245.1. Lineage (NCBI taxonomy): Eukaryota > Metazoa > Arthropoda > Arachnida > Araneae > Lycosidae > Pardosa > Pardosa pseudoannulata. Next base: position 128,900,540 of record CM063498.1, read on the forward strand.
AATAACATTCTATAAAGCAGAATTCGGGTGAAATTTGAAGAAACTCTATTTTAAGCTTTATAAAGCTGCTGTGAATAGGTAGTTCTCTTGTGTAATAATAATCCATCACAAAATTCAATTTCACACAGAAATTTCTATGAAATAAAAGTTTAACTGTTTATAGCCTTCTTCTTCACTGCTCAGAATTGACAATCTTTTTTCTAATCCACATATTGGGGTGATATTTCTGGAGCCCTAAATTTTATAACATTAAAGAGAATTGGACAAAGATTAATATCTATATTCTTTGTCAATGGAAGCAAAATATATTTGAACATTTTAAAATAAAAGAAATGATAAACAAACAATTTCGTTTTGTATAAATTTTCAGCTTCGCTTTTTAAAATTTCATGCGTATATATCTATTAACATCTTAATAGTTTCATTTTTTTTACGATTTCCATCCAAAAAATGTCACATTTTTTTATTGCATATTTTTGTTCATATAACATTTGTAAGCTATAAAACGTCTTTAAAAGTAATATTTATAATTATTTTAAGCAAATATAACAATTTTTTTACAAGGCATAATATAATGTTTTCATTGGAAGTTGTTGTTTTCTCTCTCATGTACGCCAGAAAAGGAATGTACGTTGCAAATACAAATACAAATATTTTCTATTGAAAATATTATACAATTATTTTCGAAAGCAAATACTGCAAGTACGTTTACTTAACCTTTTGTTTCAAAGATCAGATTTAGTGTGATAAATCTTGAAAGAGGACAAGGCATAATCCAACCTCACAGTAAGGACTAAAATACCAATTCTCTTTTCTAATTCTTTTGCACCTGTCATTTTTCTTCAGTGAACACATATAGCAATGATTTGCCGATCTTCGTTTATTGTCTGTAGGTGAAAATGCCTCTAAAATGTCTCTCTCGATCAGTCCAAAAACACAAACCAAAAATACAAAGATAAAAACTCGCGGAGTAAGACAGAACCTATCGGAAAGCCAGCACTTTATAACCAAACTGAATACACTTCGAAAACTAATGACTTGTAGAAATCCATAAGGACACCCGTAAGGCGTACGTGCAAACCATTAAAGGCCCTACAACCGCACCCGTGTGCTCTACGTGCAAAAAAGGCAAGGGGTTAAGTTCAGCTTTTATATAAAGATGCAAATATGTCTGGATGGTATCTAAGTGATTCTTAGACCTAATGTTTTATTTCTAAACAAGAATACCTCAGTATTAAGTAGATTTCTTATATTCAATTGAAACAACAATAAATGCCTAAATTAAATCGAAAAAAATGTATTATATTATAAACTCATAATTTAACTAACTTAAATATCTGTTCTTACTTTAATTTATAAATGTATTTAATAATTAAATTTGTTTATAGTTTTAAAATTATAATTTATCTATCAAATTACAGGTAGATTTTATAACGTGGATTTTTAAGTTTAATTAAGATTATTTTTAAGTTTTCTATTTAAAAGATAATATTTTATATATAATTACGCTTTTATAAATATATATTTAAAACTTTTAAAATTGTTTTTTATTAAATTTAATTTTATTTAAATTTATATGTATTTAAAAATTAGTGTATAAAAAATATATACATAAAATAGAAAAAAAAAAATAAATATTGCATTTAAGTATAATATATAATTCATTGATAGTTTTAAAAATATTTAATGTCAAAGTTATTTAATTTAATTTAAAAATGTATGAGTAATAACAATTTTTAAAAATATTTTATATGAACCATGAAAAATTGACAGATTTTTAATTTAAAGTTGAATGTAAGTTTTTGCAAATGACCAAAATATAATGAATTATCTTAAGGATTTTTGAAAAATTCACATTTTTTTTATTTATCTTTGATTCATGATGTCAAATCAACAGTCTTGTTTAAGTTTTGTTTAAAAAAGTAATAAGATGAGGAAAATAAATTTAAACTTTGACAGTGGCTTTCGTGATTTTGTTTATATTAAAAGAAGTAAGTGAGGGAATAAAATGTAGATAACTCGTGAAGGCTTTCATGATTTTTTATATTAATAAAGAACTTTAAACGACAAGAATGCAAAAAGTCATTTTGTTAAATTTTTGGTAAAGGAACACCATTTTGAAAGACAGTTTATAATTGGCTTGCAGAATTTCTTTTTGGTTGTGCGTCGATCAGTGATGAATCTCAAAAAGAAGAGTAAATTCAGGAGTGATTATAAAGAACATTGATGCTCTCCGCAAGATGATTGAAGAAGATCGGCAAGTCACATATCGTGAGATAGAAGCCTCTTCTGTCATATCACAGACTGCAATAATTTCGATTGTGAATGTGCATGAATATATTAGCTACTAAACAGATTTGTTTCAGGTGGATTCCACACAATTTGATAGAAGTTCAAAATAAGACTTGTGCAAATTAGTGTAAGGAAAAGCTGAAAGAATTCAAATAGGAACAGGGAAAATCCGTATACAACATCGTTACAGGTGACGAAACATGGATATATCTGTATGAGCCGGAAACTAAACAGCAGTCCATTGTCTGGGTGTTGCTGTTGTTCCTCATGCCACTTGGATAAGCCAAGCACTATGGAGCCTGCAGGCTCTCGTATTAAGGCCAAGGCGTGAGCCTTTCGTTTTTAATGAGCACCATTAAGGCAGAAGTAGACTTCGCTCAAGTACGTCATCGTAATTTTGAAGCAGGGAACTAAACAACAGTCCATTGTCTGGGTGTTGTTGTTGTTTCTCATGCCATTTGGACTAGCCAAGCACGATGAAATCTGCAGGCTCTCGTATTAAGGCCAAGGCGTGAGCCTTTCGTTTTTAATGAGCACCATTAAAGCGGAAGTAGACTTCGCTCAAGTACGTCATCGTAATTTTGAAGCAGGGACCAAGCAGAAAACCCAAAGACCAGGCCTGCCAGGCCAGAGGTGTTGATTGATAACTTGGACGACATTGTGACCTCGAACATATTTTACGTGCCCTAATCACCTGTAACAAACACGGCGGATTTTAGGACGGTACGCGTTCCTAACCGACAACCTCTCATGTACGAGATCGTTGCCTTTGTCGACTGAGATAACGCGGCTCGCTTTCTGGGTGTTTCAATATGAACTGAATAATATGAAAGTTGTTGGTTCACGAAGCACTTCCAATGATTTCTTGCTTCTTTAACCTTACAAAACATATCGCAACTATTCCTTTAGAGGATCGAAAAACTGTTACTGCTAAATGGTATACAGAAATTTGTTTGCCAAAAGTCATCAATAAAATCAGGAAAACAACAAAAATCGGTGCATCATTCTTCATCCCTACAACGCTTCCACAGAGCACTTGAATTAATTGATTGTTTGAAGTAAAACAATCGAATTAATGTCCCATTACCCATATTCTACTGATTTTTCGCCTAACGACATTTTATTGTTCCCTTATGTCAAGCAAAAAATGCGTGATCAGCGATTTTCATAACATGAAGACGTTGTTGATGCCTTCCATAACCATGTTTCTCAGATATTAACTTCAAAGGGAAAAACAAACTATTTTAAATTGGTTTAAACGGATGGAAAAGTGTATAAATCTTACAGCGAATATTTTGAAAATCAATAAAATACAAGGTGCATCCAGAAAGTAAGTTTCCTGATGTTTCACCTTTTAAAGGGAGCATAATTACCCGTGTCAATTGCGCGTGTGTAGCAGATCTATGACGTATTAATCACATGCCAGCTGGACTAGTCGCGATTCTGCCAATAGCGAGGTAGCAGTGTTCCTAAATGGAAACTCTGTTTCCTTCTCCCGCCGCCTGCAAGGTCGGTGATCTTGAATGCACAAAGCACTGCGCTAACTGAAATTCATCGTCAGCTCTGTCAGGGCTTTGAGCCGAAATTGACACCTGAACACAAAATTCAACACTTAGGAGCAACACAGACATTTCTACTACGGTATCACGATGACGGAGACGAGTTCCTCGACAGGACCTCATAGGAAATGAGACTTTACCCCGGAAACCAAGTGGCATTCAGTATATTGGCATCATAGTAGATCTTCGGTCAGGACCAAATTTAAACAGACGCTGTCGGTACGGAAAGGGATGTGCACGGTGTCCTGGGAAAGGAAGGTTGGTTCCATTCACAGGGCGGCAGAGTTCTACGACAGAGGTATACAAAAGTTGATCCAACAATATGACAAGTGTCTCAATTCTGGTGGTGGCGATGTTGCTGTGGCTTATGTAGACTGCAATAAATATGGTCGTCAAAATGTGAGTTCTTTTTTTCTTTTAACCCTTAGAGGGGCATCCTTAGTAACTATTTGGGTTTCAATGAAATTAGTTTATAAATGTTATCTATGAACCGTTTAAATATGAAGTATATGAAAAATAAATTATATTGCTTGAAGAAAAAGCAGGAGTTAATTTGATTGCTTTATCACCTTCCTTAGTACAGTATGAAAATTTTGTACAATTTTTTATTAATATTGTAAAAATAATTATATAAAATAATAATATATGTATATGTATTACATATACATCATACGTAATACATATACACTAATAATACATATATACATATATATATATATATATATATATATATATATATATATATATATATATATATATATATATATATATATATATATATATATATATATATATATATATATATATATTATATATATATATATATATATATATATATATATATATATATATATATATATATATATATATATATATATATATATATATATATATGTATATATCACATATGTATTACATATACATATATATATATATAAATATATATATATATATATATTATATATATATATATAGACTATAAATATGTATATTGAATAAAATATATATATACATATATATATATATGTATATTGATATATATATATATATATATATAAATAGATACATAGATAGATATTAATATATATATATATATATATATATATTATATCTGTATATTGATATAAATATATATATATATATATGTATATTGATATATATATATATATATATATATATATATAAATATATATATATATATAATATATATATATATATTTAATGGGTTTATAAATCAAATAGACAAGAAATTTGTAAGCAAAGTTTTAATACGTTTTAATTTGGAAAATCAAATTTTTGCTTTTAGAATCTAGTTTTGGTAGAACCTGATTCTAAAAACAGGTTTTGACAGGAGTATCTAAAAAGAAGGAAAAAATTAACTGTCTATAGTTTGATGTATCAAAAACATCAGAAATAAAAAAACTTTTTTTCTTTGTAAATCAGAGAAAAAATTAAGAACCGGTATATTATATATACCACTGCCCTTCAAAAGGTTAAATAGGAAAACTTACTTTCTGGATGCGCCTTGTGTTTTGTTTCCCTAAAATTCTTTTTCGTCTTAAATTTTGTAAGTTCTTAAAAAGAAACCCTTGTATAAGAACGGAAGTTCTGATACAGATATTTAAAATCACTACATTTAATCATATAAATTTAAACAATCGAAAAACAATAATTATCCATCAGTAGAAGTTTATAGGAAAATATCCTACTTTCTCAATTTTTACATTTTTGTAATACTTTAAATAGTGATTATACAAAACTCAATAGTATCTTACTAAATAAAACACATTTTTTTCATTTTTAATAAGTTTAAATTTTTGCCCAATTAATAATTTTTTTTAAAACAGTTACTGAAAATAAACGTAAAAATTATAAACACAAAAACTCCAAATATATGTAACATTGGTAACGGATTTGTTCAGTTAAATATAATAAAAACATATGACTTAAAGTCTATTTTAAATCTATTACCTTACAAAACAGAAATGTTTTATAGAAGGCATCTATTAGTACATATATGTTCTTGAAAAATCGTTTTTGTTTTTTTAATTTTCAAATCCTATGTCCCAGAAATCAGAAATGCATGTTAATATGTCATCCGTTACCCCCCTTCATTCAGTACAATGCTTCCCATTGTTCAATTTTAAAAATGAAAAGCTTTAGTTCAAATACATAGCAATAAATCATTTTCTGCTGACAGGTGAGCTGTTTACACTTGTAAGAATGTAAATTCTTCTCTCGCGCAAAACATTAAGCAGATGAGTTCTTTTTTATAAAATGCATTCTTACTTTGTATGGTATTTATTTATTCTTTACAAATATATTTTTATCACGGAAAAGGAAAATCTTTCGTCATATATCAACCGTTATATTTTATACATACTTATTGCTTGTATATGTTTTAAATTTTAAAATCTACCACAAAAATCTACTTTTTGCAAGATCTACCTAAAGGTAAACTATTTACATTTAAAGTACAAAAAATTATAGAGAAATAATAAGAAAAATCTGATTTTACTTTCAGAGAAATCGACTGTAAACTGATAATAATAAATAATACATTTGTTAGAGAACTTTCAAAATTAAATTATTTTACTCTTTATCAATATTCTTCAAAATTTAATATACTGTTAGCATCATACTATGCATGTTATTTATTTATTTCTTTAATTTTAAAGGTACTTTGGAAGTGTATCATCTTCATTATTATATCAATTCGCTTCTGATGGTTATTTCCACTAGTGCAATACCTTTAAATAGCTCACAAACGAATAGTTATCAAACAATAGTATTAAAAAATAGAACACTTAACTGCCGTATGCACTTATGCATGAGAATTATTATGTATAAATGATTTAAAAATGCCACCAACAATTTAACAAACAGGCTGCTCTTAATTTTTAAACAATAGTGACATTTTTTAATGAGTTAAAGTTTTTAAGTGTTTATATGTAACGTTTTGTGGAATGGTATTAAAAGAAATTAAAGGGAGAAAAGATAAAGATAAACTTGAAGTTCTTTGGAGACGAAATAGGGGTTTTTTCTTGCTACACTAGAATCAAACAGTGTTTTTCTACTCTGCATATCTTAAGGTTATATTTCAAAAAGAAAACTTTAATCACTTCCCTTATATACCGAACTTGATCCCTAAAATTCACGTATTTTCCTACTTGATGTTTAAAGTTTGAAATAGATTTTATTTTTCAATTGAAAAATAGGAATACGTATGATAAATATTCTTACCGTATATGCCTAACTTGATCCATAAAATTCAAGTATTTTCCGACTTGATATTTAAAGTTTGAAGTAGACATTTTTTACTTGAAAATTGCGAATACGTATGGTAAATATGATGACGATATTTAAAAGAACGGTCAACTAATCATAAGAAATTATTAAGTAGAAATACATATATGAGGATGAAATATAGATGTTGGCATTACGATATGAGGAATTAATTTTTAAAGATGTAACGTGATGACCGAATGTATTAAAAGGAATTGAAGGTAGAAAAGATAAACATAAACTTTGAAGTTTTATGCAGACGAAATAAGGCTTCTTTTCATTACCCTAGAATCAAACAGTGTTTTTCTACTCTGCATGTCTTATGGCTGTATTTCAAAAAGAAAATTTTAATATCTTTCCGCGTATACCTAACTTGATCCATAAAATTCACGTATTTTCCTACTTGATGTTTAAAGTTTGAATTAGACTTTTTAAATTCAAAAATATGAATACGTTTGGTAAATAGGCCTTCCGTATATACCTAACACGATCAATAAAATTCAAGTATTTTAATACTTAATATTTAAAGTTTGAAGCAGTCTTTTTTTAATTGAAAAATAGGAATACGCATGGTAAATATGGTGATATTTAAGGAAACGTTCAAGAAATCATAAGACATTATTAAGGAGACATGCATATATGAGAAGGAAATATAGAAGTTGGCACTACGATATGATGAATTCCTTTTTAAAGATGTGACGTGATGAGTGAAGGTATTAAAAGAAATTGAAGGTATAAAAGATAAAGATAAACTTGGATGTCATATGAAGACGAAATAAGGTTTTTCTAGTTAAACTAGAATCAAACAATGTTTGTCTTCTATGCATATCTTATGGCTATATTTCAAAAAGAAAACTTTAATCTCCTTCCGTATATACCTAACTTGATCCATAAAATTCACGCATTTTCCTACGTAATATTTAAAGTTTGAAACAGTGTCTTTTTGAATTGAAAAATATGAATATGCATTTTAAATATGTTGGTGATATTTAAAGAAACGTTCAAGGAATCATAAGAAATTATTAGGGAGATATATATGACTAGGGAATATTGAAGTTGGCACTACGATATGATGAATTCTTTTTGTATGATGTAAATTACGTAAAAAATATGTAATATTTGTAATGGGTTTCTTGTAAAAATATTTTTATAACGTTTCACATTTTGTTAAAGCTATACTTTCACATATAAATATTATTTCTGTAGACCTAAAAAAATTCTACTTAATATGTTGATTGTTTCAAATTGTACATAACTTAAAATGGTCATTGACTAATAAATTTCCATAAATTAAAGTCATTTGAATTGAAAAGAATATTTTTAGACTGACCTTCAATTAAAAAACGAACAGTTTTTGATAGAATTACTATATTACAATAAAAACCAAATTATAGTGTAAATATAAATATTTTGTTTAAAATGTCTGAAATTTTAATGAAATGTCTGAAATTTTACATAAAATATAAAATTGAAAAAGTGGGAAAAACGATTTGGTTTTTATTTTTGTTATACGCTACAAGGAAAATACTTTATAATTTTCAAAGAAATATGGCAGATAAATTTTGTTTGTATTAATTTTAACATTCAGTGAAAAAAAATAATATTTTTGTGGAGAAATTGTTGTAATTAGTTAATATCTGTATTATATATTGTGGTAAAAATACCATGAAAATGTTTTACACATGCTCTTACATTTTGAAAATCTTTTAAATTCCTTACCTGTTTCCCTATTCTAATTTTACTTTTATTAGGCCCTTTAATCATATAATTAACATTAGTAAAAATTATACATCATGGTAAATACAAAGTTGTGTAAAATAGGCAGCAATTATAAAAAAAACATCTGTTTTACATTTTTGGTAGATATTACGAATAAGATTCATCCAAGAAATTTATTAGTTACCCTTTCAAACTCCCGATGTACCCTCTACATAAGAAGTTTTTTAAGAAGAATAATGAAAATGTTTTACAAGTGCTTTTACATCTTGAAAAGTCTTTTAAATTCTTTACCTGTTTTCCTTTTCTGATCTTATTTTCATTAGGCTGTTTAATTATATAATTAACATTAGTAAAAATTATACATCATGGTAAATAAAAAGCAGTGTAAAATAGGAAGCACTTATAAAAATCACCTGTTTTACATTTTTGGGAAATTACGAATAAGATTCACCCAAGAAATTTATTAGTTACCCTTTCAAACTCCGTATGTTCATTATTTATTAATATGTAAGCCCTTTACATAAGAAGTATTTTTAAGAAGAATAATGAAAATGTTTTACAAGTGTTCTTACATTTTGAAAGTCTTTTAAATTCCTTACCTGTTTCCCTTTTCTAATCTTGCTTTCATTAGGCCATTTGATTATATAATTAACATTCGTAAAAATTATACATCATGGTAAATACAAATTCGTGTAAAAGAGGAAGCAATTATAAAAAACATCTGTTTTACATTTTTGGTAGATATTATGAATAAGATTCATCCAAGAAATTTATTAGTTACCTGTCTAACTCCAGATGTACCCTCTACATAAGAAGTGTTTTGAAGAAGAAGAATGAAAATGCTTTACACGTGCTCTTACATCTTGAAAGTCTTTTATATTCCTTACCTTTTTCCCTTTTCTAATCTTACTTTCATTAGGCTCTTTAATTATATAATTAACATTAGTAAAAATTATACATCATGGTAAATACAAAGTCGTGTAAAATGGGAAGCAATTATAAAAAACATATGTTTTACATTTTTGGTTGATATTGTGAATAAAATTCATCCAAGAAATTTATTAGTTAAGCTTTCAAACTCCAGATATACAACGATATAAGAAGTTTAAAATTTTTTTATTATAATAGATTCACACTTACGGATGTATTTTAGAAACAATCATCCATTAATTATTTACAGAATTCCACTTTAAATATGTGTTCATATTTCAAAATTTCCATACTACAAAGCTTTTCTTTTGTACCATCCATAAATATTTCTTCTTTGTTTAAGTACTACTTCTTTGTTAAATGTCTAAACAACCGAAAACTAGACTTTCAAGTAAACTTTAAACTCTTGTAACTATTTGAGTTCTTAAGAACGAAATGCGTTGTTGTCCCCATTCTTTCTTCAAAAGATTTTGGTGATAAATTACACTAACAAATACATTGTTATTCGAGGTATCTATTTAACACGTTTAGAATGTTTCATTAATTATTAGGTAAGTAATTTCGCACTTGACTGATTTCTGAATTTTTCAAATGAACTTCTGTTACTGTAATTTTCTTCTAAGATTAATACATTTACGCCAATGTAATTACGTTAAACGTATCAAATATATTTTTTTTCTTTTATAGAACTTCTTTATAAAGTTTAGTTTGTTTTTCTGATATATCATTCCAGCATTAAATTTTGATAATAAATTTAGAACCATATATTTTCTGTTGCAATGACTTTAACGGATAAATTTCCACAATAATTTTATAAACATTTTCAAATGCTTCAATCAAAAATACAAAAAATAGTATAAAAAATATTAACTGGGATATATAATTTAAAAGAGATTTACATTCTCCGAAAAAATTTAAGAAATAAAATCACTTTACATTCGTATAGTTTTAGTAGGTAAACTACTTTCTTCAAAATGAGTAACAGTTGGTTTATATGAATTTTACAACTTGCATTCATAGTAGAATAAGTTCCCTATAACCAAAAGCTGAGCAGAAAGTAGAACAAATTCAAACAGTAATTTTCTACATATTGGAGTATGCTGAGTTGCAAAGGTAGATTATCTCATTACTGTGAAATCCTTGCAGGAATGAGCATAGCACTATATTTATATCTCTATTTAAAAATAGAAGTTGAAATATTTGACAAAGTTGAGAGGTAAGATTCATTTTCTGTGATTGAACGTATGTTTTTAATTATAATGTAAGGTTACAGTACTTATCTATGTGACTAACTATTAAATGAGTATGCAATTGTATAATTAGAGCAACACTCATATATTCATATCTTGAAATTGTACAGTGAGTGTTTGAATACTTTGTGTTCAAGGAGCACTCAAGTAGCAATCAATCATTTTTATTGATGGGTTTTTCATGGTATAAGGTAACACTGAGTCCTTATGGCATCGCAGTTGACCCACTAGTTTAGAAGGTAAACTAATTCGAAAATTTTATAGAATCAGCTTTTTCCTTACTTGAACCAGAAATGTAAAAGGTATTTTATAGCTAAGAATTATGTTATTGTGAAAGCAATAAATAAAAATATAAATGCATTAAAACAAAAGAATTAGTTATTACCGTAGTGATGAACATCGTAGAAGTAGAGGAAGTTATTTCTATGGCGAGGGAAAGCAAGCATGAATCCTTCCTTTCATGTTGCTGTATGCTGAGAAAATGTTCTGATCACACAACTCATCCGTTTTTCTCAGAGCAGCACAGCTGATAAGACTAAGTTCCCTATCAACTTAAATTATTGAAACATAAGGGAAATTATTCTTATTTCAACTGAGAAGTAGTGTTTTACTTAATAAAAAATATTAATGTGTGTAATAATCTTGTTTTCAAGGTTATTAAATCATTAACTCTTGGTTATGAAATATGGTTGGGATTCTTAGTAATTAGCCTGAAATATGAGCTTCGGATAAATATATATATATATATATATATATATATATATATATATATATATATATATATATATATATATATATACATAAATATATATATATATATATATATTTATTTATTTATTTATATATATATATATATATATATATGTATATATATATCAGTGGCGTGCGGTAGGTGTTCATGCAGGGTGTGCAGAGAACAACAACAATAATAATAAAACCATAAAATGTACATTACACACTTCTTTAACGCTTCTTATTCATATGTACACAAAATCCATATGTCTATCCGTATTACTAATAAAATAACGAAAAGCTTATATTTCATGAAAAACTTACATTTTCAGCAAACGTTGCACCACACGGCGCCCGCCGCTGCGGTGCCTCATCAGGATGCTGATTGGTGCAGGCAAACCGAAAGTCTAATCCACGGGCAGAGGATTTCCCTGCACGCTGGCACAATAGAACTAACTGTTTCTCTTTCATCAGTGGATTAAATTATATTTATTATTTGTTCTTAACATTTGGAAATCATATATTCTGTCAAAAATACCTTCACAAGTGTAAAAACAAAACCAGGGATATGGTATTACAGATATAACTTATATAATGTCTGTAAAACACAATGAATAGTAAAATTTGGACTGTTCAATTAGAATTCGTTCTTTTTTTCTAACAAGACAAAACTGTTTTTCGGCGAATTATTTCTATAAATATAATACATCACCAAATTTGCTTTACAACACTAAAACATTTTCCTTTATATCGATGAAATGCTTGTTTTATATTTCCATGAAAACAAAATCTTACAATATATAAATTTAAACATTAACCGTCTGCAAAATCGTATGGCCAGTTAATCAGTTAAAAAACAAAAATCGCTTTAGGATGTAAGTCCCCGCTCTAATGCAACGCTTAATAAACCGTACCTTCGATGATTCTGAATGCCAAGTGCAGGAAAAATAGCTGCACTTGCCTCACTGCCTTAAATATACTGTTCTTCTCCAGTAGATCTTACATAAAAAGCTTGATTTTCTATTAGTGCGCAGTGCGTACACATAATTTTTTTTATGTTTGAACGCTTTTGAACGCTCTACGTGGTGCAGCACCTAGTACCGCACGCACTGCGAGAATAGAAGCAAGCAAATCAACATAATATTTGAATATATTTTAAATATATTTATTATAAATATTATAAATATATATTTGAATATATTACACACACACACACACACACACACACACACACACATATATATATATATATATATATATATATATATATATGTATATATATATATATATATATATATATATATATATATATACATATATATATATATATATATATATATGTATATATATATATATATATATATATATATATATATATATATATATATATATATATATATATATATATATATATATATAAAATATAAATATATAATATATATGTATATATTCATAGCTATATATTGTAAAATAAAAATTTCACCTGTAGAATTATCACACACATCTTGAAGAAGAATATGCAAATTGCAGGAAACCACCAGATGGCGCGGATAGTACGTCACAATGACGAGAGTGTATGAAAGGGGTATATAAGGAATGGTAGCAAAGAAGTAAAATTGTTCACAAGCGCTTTAAAAGCCTTTCAGTGCAATAACCGCATAGTTATGGCACAAAGGAAGCATTTGGATGATTTTTTACGTGGTAGAATTATCGGACGACTGGAATGTGGACGTACCCAGCTGGAAGTATCCGAGGAACTTGGAATCGCCCAGAGTGTCATCTCCAGGCTTTGGCAACGATTCAAACATGATGGTAATGTGAGTAGATGTTACAGCACAGGTCGCCCCCGAGTTACTACGCCGAATGATGACCGGTATTTGGCAGTTACTGCCAAAAGAAACAGACGGAGCACAGCATCAGACCTGTCTCGTCAGCTCTCTTCAGCTACCGGTACGACAGTTTCAAGGCAGACCGTGTACAGACGCTTAGGGAACATTGGTCTATATGCTCGTAGGCCTGTCAGATGTGTTCCCCTTACCGCAACTCACTGTCGCCTGCGATTATGCTGGGCTAGAGAGCATGCATTGTGGACACCGCAACAGTGGTCTTGTGTGATGTTTTCCGACGAGTCCAGGTTCAGTTTACATTCTGATTCTCGCCGGACTTTCATATGGAGAGCGCCAGGTACCCGTTACCACCAAGAGAACACCATTGAACGACACCGTTACGGTGGTGCAGGATGGCTCGTTTGGGGAGGAATTATTCTTGGTTCCAGAACTGACCTGCATGTTCAGAGTGTAACGATGACAGGCCACATCTATCGGGATGTCATTCTGGAACAACATGTACGTTTGTTTCGGGGCGCCATGGGTCCTGAATTTCTGTATATGGATGACAAAGCCAAAACCTCACCGTGCAAACATTGTAGACGAATGCCTTCAATCGGAGGATATCACCCGTATGGATTGGCCAGCATACTCACCGGACTTGAATCCAATAGAGCATGTGTGGGACATGCTTGGCCGACGAATTGCAGCCCGTCAACCCCCTCCAACTGTCTATCGGAACTTCGGAGGGCATTGCTTGATGAGTGGTGTAATTTTCCCCAAGATCAGATTGATAATCTGATACTCAGCATGCGTAGGCGTTGTAACGCTTGTATTGCATCGTCCGGGAGACATACTCCGTATTAACCATCATACTAACCATGTTATACTGTTTTCTGTAAAAAAGGTTCTTTTTTGAAATTTGCTCCAGGGAGTAAAAATCGCAATTTTTATTAATTATGTCAAACATATAGCATCTTTTTGCTCTTTACCTTTTGTTTAATAAATAGACTTTACAAATAAGTCAAATTTGTTTTGCTTTTGTCTCTTTCATTGCCTGAACTTCATTATCCTTAATTTATGGACATGAGTGTATATAAAATATATATATATATACATATATATATATATATATATATATATATATATATATATATATATATATATATATATATATATATATATATATGTGTGTGTGTGTGTGTGTGTGTGGTGTGTCTAATATAGGCGTGGCCAAAATAATTGTAGTCCGAGCTATTTTTCAAAATTTGAAATTTTTTGCCAGACGCAATTAAATACGTATTTAAAAGTTTTGCAAAAAAAGTATTAAATTATCTTTACAGAAATTATCTTTATTGAATGTCATTTGGATTTTATTCGTAAAGGAAATTTTTCCATTGTCGATGATTTTTTGCAGTAGTGCGAATGTAGTTAAAAATGTGTTATACTGTTTTCATAATATCAGGATATTTTAAACATTTTGTAACGAGATATTCTCGGTGAATTATACAGTGAATTATACAGGTATGAATTACGAAATTTCAGTTTCATCTCTTAAAGTCCAATAAGACCGATTTTTTTTACCCAGCAATGATGGAACTCCATCAGTTTTAATAATTTTTTAAAATATAATAACACAGAAATGAAAAGGGAACTCAGGTATTTTTAGCGAGAGCCACAAATAATCCTTCAAAGAGCAGCAGGTTGCCCCCCCCCAGGTCTAATACATTAAATACTTTTTGAATAATGTCTTATCTTGAAGAAATCAAAAATTCTCTCAGGAGAAAGTAAACTTACCTCCAGTTTTTTATGTACATTATATGTTATCCTTAACAATCTTAAGATATTCTAATATGCACAACAAAATGGTTAATAAAATTGGCAAATCAAATTAAAGAGAATAGCTCATGGTTAAATCGAAGTATTGATCTTTATTACAGACTAGATGAATATTGATTATTCATTCAATATTTGAATCAGTCTTTTCTTTTCAAATATGTGGTTATTATTTCAAACTAGCATATAGCCATTCATATAACGGGATTAGTTAAACTTTAATTTTCTAGAATTGTAAAGTACCCTATAGGCAGGTAAGAAAAAAAGGTTTGTTGTTAGGTTGAGAATTATCTGGTACACGATAAGTAATTTTTTTATTTTTTTTCCTCTAATGCTGTGAATCTAGTTTAGAATCACGTTGATTTCCTTTAGTCAAACCATGTGGTTATGTATAAAATATAAATCCAAAAACTAACAAACTTCTTAATTTTTAAAGATATATAACTTAAACGTTAAATATTTATTATTCCATGAAATAGGCTTCAGACTTTAATGAAAAAAATAATTTGTTGTTAATACCGGTGATAAAATTTTCATTTCATCAAAAGATAATCGATGATAAAATTTAAAATTATCACATATGTACCCTATCTATTATTTAAGCCAAATATGAAAGAAACTTATTTCCGTAATATCTCAGTTCAGTGTTAAAATGTACGAAAATAATGCAGACGATATTTAAATAATTTAAAATAAGAATGGATTAAATAAGATGGTTAAAGAAATGACATCATAGGATAGAAAAATATTATATTTTTTACCTGTTCATTATGTGATAAACTTAATAGCTTGCTTTTAGCTGGGGAAAATAGGGCTTGAAATAATGGTATCAAACTCTTAAAACAGAAGTGGATTTCGAACGTTTTAAATATTTAATACGTTCGAACTTTAAATTTTGCTAACCATAACTCATGAAGAATCCAATATGGATGTCCCTATCCATTCCAGGTCCAACCATTTCATAAATTTGAAGACAGACGGAGATATATCTCAGGCTGTTATTACATAGAGGAATTGTCTGCAGTCCTTAAGGGAACGTTCTACTCTTAAATTCTAAACACATTGTAATTAGTTTCAACTTTCGTACCCAAATAGCTACAAATACATTTTGGAATAATCAAACTAGTTTACATCGAAAGTTTAATATAATGCAAGTTTTTATTTGGAATTAAACACTAGCTTACAGAAAAAGGTATAATCATTACAGTACAAAGTATGTAGTGATCCAATATTATAATGCCTGAATACCATTCTCCGAATTGTAATGCATATTTCACCATACAAATTTAGTTAATTTCTGAACCTGAAATAAATTTTCCATACAATAAATTCAGCAACTAGCATATTTAATATGTACTCGCTAAACTATCTCAAAATCTTGAGGATAATTCTAGGTAAGCGTGTCTGATTCTGTGAGATTTCAGTCTAATAGTCTAAGTCTAGTGTTTCATCACTCATTTTGTTTTCTACTTACCTGAAACGGACGCTATTTCTGGACTCACCTCTTACTCTGCAAAATGACAATCGAAAATATTCTTTTGTCCACCTATTTTAATAGAATACGCATGTATTTCTACCTGCGGCGTCTTCGATGACTGTTTAAATTGCACTTTTACAAGAAATTCGGTTTCTGATTTTTTTTTTGTTTATTGTAAATGCAGACTTATGTGGGAATTAAAAGAGAACTATTTCGAGTATAGTCGAGGACGTTTAATGTGGGTTCAGTGATTAAACGTTTGAAAACAATGCAGACGATATTTAATTAATTCAAAATAAGAAAGGATTAAATAAAATATTTAAAGAAAAGATGTCATATGCTAGAATAAAATTATATCTTTTACTTACTTAGTATGTGATAAACTTAATAGCTTGCTCTTAGACGGGGAAAATAGGGCTTGAAATAATGGCATTAAAAGCTCGAAAATGGAGGGGGGATTGAACTCATGAAGAAACCAATATGCATGATCCTACCCATTCCAGATCCAACTGCTTCATAAATTCCAGGACAGATGGACAGATAAATTAGGCTATTATTGTATAGCGGATTGGCATGCTGTCCTTAACCGAACGTTCTATTCTCCAATTCTAAATACATTACAATCCGTTTCAACTTTCGTACCCAAATAGATTCAATTACAATTTGGAATAATCTAACTAGTTTACTCCGAAGGTTTAATATTATGCAAATTTTTATGCTGGAAGTAAACACTGGCTACAGCATGGGGTATAATCGCTGCAGTGCCAATTATGTAGTGATCTAATATTATAATGCCTGAATAACATTCTCCAAATTTAATGCATATTTCACCATACAAATTTAGTCAATTTCTGAACCTCAAATAAATTTTTCATGAAATACAGTCAGTAACTAGCATATTTAATAAGTACTCGCTACACTATCTCAAAAACTTGAGGATAATTCTAGGTAAGCGTGTTTGATTCTGTGAGGTTTCAGTCTAATACTGTAAGCCGTTCTAGTGTTTTATCACTCATTTGTTTTCTACTTACCTGAAACGGATGTTATTTTCTTACTCACCTTTTACTCCGAAAAATGACATTCGAAATTATTCTTTAGTCCACCTATTTTCCTAGAATGATCATACATTTCGATCTGTGGTTTCTTCGATGATTGATTAAAATGCATCTTTAGATTAAATTCATTTTCTAATAGTCTAAGACAGTCTAGTGTTTTATCACTCATTTGTTTTCTACTTACCTGAAACGGACGCTATTTTCTGACTCACCTCTTACTCTGAAAAATTACATTCGAAACTATTATTTTGTCCACCTATTTTCCTAGAATGAGCATGCATTTCGATCTGTGGTTTCTTCGATGATTGTTTAAAATGCATCTTTAGAGGAAATTCATTTTCTAATAGTCTAAGACAGTCTAGTGTTTTATCACTCATTTGTTTTCTACTTACCTGAAAACGGATGCAATTTTCTTATTCACCTCTTACTCTGAAAAATTACATTCGAAACTATTCTTTTGTCCACCTATTTTCCTAGAATGAGCATACATTTCGATCTGTGGTTTCTTCGATGATTGTTTAAAATGCATCTTTAGAGGAAATTCATTTTCTAATAGTCTAAGACAGTCTAGTGTTTTATCACTCATTTGTTTTCTACTTACCTGAAACGGACGCTATTTTCTGACTCACCTCTAACTCTGAAAAATGACTTTCGAAACTATTCTTTTGTCCACCTATTTTCCTAGAATACGCATACATTTCAATCTGTGGTTTCTTCGATGATTGTTTAAATTGCACTTTTAGAGGGAATTCGCTTTCTGATTTATTTTTTGTTTTGTTTTGTTTATTATAAGAGTAAACTTATGTACGAATTAAAAGAGAACTATTTCGCGTATAGTCACGGCAGTTTAATGTGATTTACATTATATATATTTTCTGTTCTTAAATTTAAGAAAACCTGATATATGTATAGTGTGTGCATGTAAAATTGATTAAATTTATTGTAAAGGATTATATGAAAAGAAGATAACGGAATGGATTGATAATTCTAAGCAGACGAAAAATAAAAAAAAAATAATTCCCTCTATACTAATAGGTATAAGTTATGTGTCCGTCTGCCCTCGAATTTATAAAGCGCTTGTATCTGGAATGGACAGAGACATTAATATTGGATTCCTGATGAGTTAGGATTAGCAACGTTCGAAATCCCTCCCCCCCCTTTTTTTAGCATTTAATATCATTATTTCAAGCAATATTTTCCCTAATGAAGAGCGGGCGATTAAATTGATCAATTTATCACATAAAAAATAGGTAAAAATAACATTTTTTTCTATCCTTCTGATGCCATTCCTTATCATTTAGTCATTTCTTATCTTAAATTCTTTAAATATCGTTTGCATTATTTTCATACTTTTTATCGCTGAACTTAGATATTAAATAATTTTCTTTTATATTTGGATTAAATAATAGATTAGGTACATATGTGATAATTTTAAATTTAATCATCAATTATTTTTTGTTGCAAGATAATCCTTAACCAAAAAAACAAATCTTTTTTTTTACTTGCTTCATAGGGTACTTTAAATTCTGGACAATTGAAAATTTTACTAATCCTGCCATATGACGGGCTATGTGACAGTAATTAAATAAAAAAGATTGCGTTTTATTTTTAGCTTTGAAATGAATTGCCTAAGGGCAATTTTTCACAAGAAATGCGTGACTGATCTGGAATTTGCATTCAATTCATATATGTGGTTATTCTTCTCTAAAATTAAATCACTTCATGGATCGATGAATTACAATACTACATCATTAGGGTGTTAAAATATGAAAATCTATAAAAAAAATTGACTCTTTCGAGGCTGCTTTTGAAATGATATGCAGCTCCAAGATGACGTTTGGATAGAACCTACATGGTTAAACATCACAATTTGATTATAGGTATGAAATACTGCGTTATAAAAAATGCAATTACTTAGTAAAATGTTCCAGTGATGAAATTTTATTGATGATACTTATAAGTACAAAACACCGAAATTTATACTTTGATTATCTGATGTGGACAAGAGATAATTATCTTGTATGATGCATCATCGGGTTTATCATTCGTATATTCTTAAAAATCAGCCATTAGTTCCGATATAAGTAACTATAATGAATAAGCAGAGCTAAAGTGCTGTCACCTGAAAGAGATTGGCAGAATTGATATCCGTTATATTCTTAACTTTATTAATATAGATTGAGGGTTGTAATTCTAAAGAGAAGATCAAAAGAGACTACTAAGTCTGTCCTAACTAACAAATATCAACTGAAAAATTTGTGTAAATGATTTAGGGATGTGCAAAATTGTCATTTTTATTAAAATCTAATATATTTTTTTCGAAAATATTTTTTTTTATTTCGCACAAGGTAGTAGCATTATAACTGAAGAGCTGCGGTATATCTTATTTAAATTTGTTTTGTATTTTTTTATATGCTTGCCTTGAAATTATTTTGCTTCTTGATAAATTGTATTGTTGCTTCTTTTCATTTTGCATATTTCAATATTCTATTGATTTCAATTGATTACTCTTATTATTAAATTTAGACTAAAATGAAATAGAAATAATCATTCTTCTCTCTTTTTTAATCCATTAATTCTTATCATCTCTGATTAGTTTTAAGACCAAACTAGCGATCAATGTATTTAAAATTTTAGTTTGCGAACATTTCCACTTCTATCAACTGGTTCGGTTAACCGATCAAGATGAGACTGCACATATAGTTATTCAGAATTTATAATACAATATGGGGCTCATAACAACTGGAAACTTCGCATACTATGGATGTCTGAGACGCATATCACCTTAAATGGCAACATTAACACTGATATTTTTACTCTTTGTTCATAGACGAATCATCATACTGTGTCATAAGTGCCATTATTTGACGCCAAAGTGATTGTGTGGTCGGGCATTATAGCCACACGTGTTCTAGACCTTTCTTTGAGCTCTTATGTACTACCGAAATTCAGTAGGCGGAATGCACTCAATGACATGGTTTGGGTACAAGATGGTGCACATCCAAATAAAGAAAAATCTGTCTAAAGGGTCCTGGAGCAGCATTTTGACAATCACATCCTCTCATGACATTATCCTTTTCAGTAGCTTCCGCCTGATTGGAAGCCTATGAATATCTGGTTTTGGGGATATCTCGGATCCAGAGTACCTGTGAGATCCACAAACATTGTGAGATTTAAAGGATTCTATTCGGCTTGAGAATGCAAGCATCCTCCATGAAATCTTGCTTTAATCGGTATTGTTCTTTGTTTCACGTATGCAGTGCTTAATTGCGTATAATGGCACATATGGGGAAAATGTTTTATCAAAATATATATTATTTATACGAAATAAGAAAATTATTTCCTTAATATCTCAGTTCAATGAAAAACTTAAGAAAATAATGCAGACAATATTTAATAATTTTAAAAGAAGAAAATATTAAATGAAATGGTTAAAGAAATGACGTCGTATGGTAAAACAAAATATATTTTTTTACCTATTTTGTTATGTGATAAACTTAATAACTGGAACTTAACAGGGAAACATGGGGCTTTGAAATAATGGTATCAAACTCACAAAAAGGGGGAGGGGATTTCGAGCGATTCAAAGGTTTAAAACATTTCGAAATTTGAATTTTGCTAACTCTAACTCAAGAAGAATCCAATGTGGATGTACTTTTCATTCCAGGTCCAACCGCTTCATAAATTTGAGGACAGACGCAACACTGGTTTACAGCAAGAGGTATAATCACTGCAGTGCAAATTATGTAGTGAATCCAATATCATCATGTCTGAATAACATTTTCCTAATTTTAATGCATGTTTCACCATACAAATTTAGTTATTCTGAAACCCGAAATAAATTTTCCTTGAAATACATTTACTAACTAGCATATTTAACATGTACTCGCTAAACTATCTCAAAATCTTGCCAAAATTCTAAGTAAGAGTGTATGATTCTGTAAGCTTTCAGAACAATAGTCTAAGCCAGTCTAGTGTTTTATCACACATTTGTTTTCTACTTACCCTGAAACGGACGGTATTTTTCTGATTCACCTCTTACTCTGAAAAATGACATTCGAAACTATTCTTTTGTCCAACCTATTTTCCTAGAAACACGCATACATTTCGATCTGCAGCTTCTTCGATGATTGTTTAAATTGCACTTTTAGAGGGAATTCGTTTTCTGACTTTTTTTTCTTATCGTAAATGTGAACTTATGTTTGGAATTAAAAGAGAACTATTTCTAGTATAGTCGCGGCAGTTTAATATGGGTTACATTTATTCATATTTTCTGTTCTTAATTTTCAGAAAACGTGATATATATATATATATATATATATATATATATATATTATATATATATATCTATATTTATATATATTATATATATATATATTTATATTATATATATATATATATATATATACATACATATATATATATATATATGATGATTCACTGAACTGTGTTCTTTGTGTTCAGCCTCAATGCATGGAGATCACCTTTCTTCTTGTCCTGCTCTACTGAATGTTACTTCTTCGTATTCCTTTTCGACTCTCTCATCTAATGGGGCAATTTCTTGTCTGTATTGGACTACAAGGCTCGAAAGAGTTCAGACGGGGGTAATATAAAAAAAATGCATAACACGTCCGTTTTTGGACACATTTGTACCTATTTAGGTATTTAGGGCTTTGGGCTATTGTAGGGATTTCTCATGTGCCGAAAATTTGCTACGAAAAAAAATAGTCGTTGTTATTCGACATTTTCAATATTCTGTATCTATAACCTTAACCGTGAACACTACTGTGTTTTTATTTACAGAACTTTTAAAACGCCCACCTACTATATTTGCACTATATTTGCAATCTCATATCGATCGGTTAACCTGAACGGACGATAATAGTGCAGATATTAGCAATGTTTCTTTATAAAACAGGTTTATAATAGAGAGATATAACAAAATAATATAAATGAGAAAGTTTTCAAACTCTAGATATTGAACATTTTATTTTTTAATTTCGCCAGTAAAAAGCATGACTAAAACTGCATGGTTCTAAAACTTACATCACATACCTCTAAATTTATTATATCTGTTTTAAGTTTAACACAGTATAAAGTAGACACACTTAATACCTGAAGATTTCTGAGTTAACGAATGTACGCAATTTCAATTAAAAAGAGAATATATGCGCTGAAATAAAATACGTGCTAAAATAAATTTTCTCAACCACATCTAATAGCTGTAAAAATAGGGATATTATTCTACAGATGGTTAAACACGCTAGATCTATAAATCTCTTCAACACCTTCGGCTTTTCTGTCATGAGACCAAGATTTATTGCTGTAACCTGCAAGGCATAGAAGAGATTTTTCTGTTTCTCGAGAAAAGATAAAAATACTTAAATTTATTCATATTAAGACATGTACACGTATCAGGCCTCGAATTACTTTGAATTTCCCCTTTGTAAAATTTATTCAGTGTTAAATAATTAATATGGATAATTTGTTATTATAGCATGATTTAAATAAGATTATCCCTTATTCATAATGTTATACTTTATAAGACATACATTTCATTATAAATATGAGTTACTTTCATAAAATAATATTAATTTTGCGTTCGTAAAATTGAAATATAATGTAATTTGATGTTAAAGTAAAATTCTTAAAATATTACAAAATTTTACATTATGAGTTCATAATTTCAATTCACTTCAGGATTGGACGACCGAACGATGGCCGAATGGGTATTGTGTTGGCCTTCGGAATCGGAGTTCGTAGGTTCGAATCCCATTACGGCATGGATGTTCGTAACCGTTCGAAATCTGCTTTAAGCAGTAGGTCCTGGTCTTATTAGTCTTCGTGTTACAATAAGTAGATGATACGCTTACTGACCTATTCTTTTGGAGTAGTGTGTAGTAAGACAAGATAAATCAATACGATAACAATTTTATTGTCATAACAAAAGAACAACGCATAAACACTTAAATTACAATTCTAATAAGTCCTAAACTAAGCTAAACAGAAATTAACTCTTACAAGAGGAGGGGGGAATAACCTGATAAACATAACACATGTATACTCCAACACATCTCTCGAGGCTATATATATACTTATTAATTTGCATAACACTCACTCCGGAGCGAAGTATGCTACAGCCACTACTTCCCCGATTGGCTGGAACTATTACGTCAATAGTAATAACGGGTGTTTCCCGGGATCGAAGGGAAATTAAAAATAAACCAACTGAAAATAAGTGATTTTAAGAAAATTAAGTTGGCAGTTAAATGGGCTATTTTATGCTTAAAATTCTGAAAATGCCAACAGTAGACCGTATTACTCCAAAACCAAACCAAATCAGGATTGGACGACAGTACAGTGTACTGTATAAAGAATGATATACAAAAATACACGAAAGCTGAAAATCGTTTTATAAATTGAATTATTCTTCTTATTATATACGTAAATCTTATAGATCTTGTTTTAATTAATTTATGTAGTTTGAAATTAAAATTTTATGAACATAAATCTTCCAATTAGTTTTACTCATAGATTAAAAGTACAAAAAATGTAAAGTTTTGTTATTGTTACCGAAGTAAAATCTAAAATTTGCTTTTTATTTATGGTGTGTTGTATAAGCATAGTATTTTATTTAGAATAAATTAATTGTTCACGGTATTATACTTTTGAAAAAAAAAGTACACAACTTTTCTAATACAAATATATAAAAAATAAATTATAAATTATCATACTATCATGTAAAAAGGCAAAATTTAAAATGCATTAGATGCACAAAATGTGGATATTATTTTATTCTGGTTATAACATACTACGTAGTAACATATAAAAACTTAAAACTGTATTTAATAAAACTCTAATTTCCTCTCATTGTCTTTAAATTCAATTATGTGTTTTTAAACTGTAATAGTACTTTTATTTCGAAATTAAGATTTTTAAATATTAAAAGGTAATTAAAATATTAAAATTGCTTGTATTTCTATAAAAATATTTTAAATAGTATTAAATGTAAGTAAAATTAATGCTTCTTTTTTAGAAGTTGTAAAATAAAAAAAAAATATCATAAATAGTAACTGCAATAAATTTCAGTTAATATGGTCATATAGTTTATGTAATAATATGAATGTAATGCTCAACAAATAAAAAATACAAAACATTTTAATTTTAAAGTATATAAAATCAGTCAAACATTGCAAGAGGTATATTGTATTATACTTCTGTAATGTGGCATGAACTTAATTTAAGAATTACGTAAGTTTTGTGTGAAGATATGGTACCGAGAAATAATTCTTTAGAGATTTATCAGTTTTTTTTTACTCTTCCGACACGCTTATTTTTCAAATGGTTTATTTATCCAATTAAACAGGATTTCTGTTTCAAAACTAAAAACAACTAGCACTAAATGAAATAAGAATATGAAATTAACTTATTAATTTTAAAAGATGCTCATATTTTATAAAATATCTAATTTATTCAATACTTAGAAAGCACTATCTTCAAATTTGAATAATAAATTAAAAGTATAAACTGTAATCTCATTCGGGGAATGACAAATATATAATTTCTAAGAGACTAATTCTGTTTATCTTTTAAATTTGCATTTATATAAACCAAATACACGTAGGGCTTTGATGAAATAATGAATAAGAGATTATTTGTCAATGCATGCAATTTAAAGCATGGAAATTAATTATAAACTTTTCAGTTTAAATATAAGAGATTCAATATATTTTCTAAGAAATGCCTTAAGTGAGGAAACATTCTCTTTTAGCACTAATTTTGAAAGCATTGAAATATCAAGGAACTTTAGAAAACATCCATTATTTTACATGCAACGGAAAAATCTCAACTGCATTAAGCATTCTGCGAAATCCAAACTAGCTTTAATTTCTGTAGTTGGTGGTAATTGAAATGTTCCCAGTTGAATTAGAAGCCCATTCAAATTGTAGAGGGATATGTTGCGTTGAAAAGAATTAATGAAAATATAGTGGAAGATTTTACGCGTAGAAAGATATATTCTCTCAGACTTGAATTTAATTTAATTTTATTTAAGGCAACAGTTTTCTGATGGCAGTTATATGTTTAATTATGTGTGAAACTTGACATACTTTCTAATATTTGACAAAAAACATGGTAAAAAACTACAATTTCATTCTGAACTCCAAGACGTTTTCCATGTGTCTTTTACTACAAATTTTTTCAAGGTTAGATTTGAACATTATTTGAATAACAGTATTATAAAGTTCCTGTAATAAGGTGTTGTGAAAGTTACGAAATGAAATTTCTTTATTCTTCTGATAACAGACGCACTGCACTAGGTTTTTAGTCTAAAAAAAAGGTTATTTATTTTTTTAAATAAATAATTATTAATACGAGTACCTCTATAGCATTTAGTTTGACTGTTATCTCTATTTCATGTAGGATTCATAAAAATACTATCTGTAGTAGAATGTCGGATTTTTTAATATTCCTAAAAACCCTTTATCTTTATTGGTACCAATTACGAATCGAATCGAAATAAAATTAACGAAGTTATTTTTACCTAGTGATTACTAGAAGAGTCAAATTGACAATTATTCTTTAATACTAGAAGAGTCAAATTGACAATTATTTTTCTAGTACAATTATTTTTTAATAGCCAAAAATTAGAATTAAAATGTCCTCCAGTTACTAACCCAATAGCCCAAAGTTTACATGTTTTCCTTCCTCCAACTTTGTGTTACCTGTCAATCTAAGTAAACATGCTTAAAATCAAATAGAGTACAATGAAATGTGTCACGTTATCCAACAACAAGTAGTGTTTCTCAATGTATTATAAGAACCTTAGAGAAAAACGCCTGCAATGTTTATAATGTTCACAGCTTTCAATATTACCCACGGATATTATCAGTTACGGCTCTAAAAGGGAAAGAACTTTTCCCAGGCGACTTCGGCTATTCGGACCAAGCAGACTCAGCTATTGAGAGCTATTGTGGGGAAGATAGAGTTAAGCAGATTTCATCCTTTTTCTCACTCAAAAAGCATGTCCTTTTTCTGAATATAATTACACTTTACATATTCTTTATCATCTCTACTAGACAACAGGAAATACTCATATTATCTTCTACTGAAAATGTGGTAATTTGTCTTGTAAATCCTTATGTAAATACATGAAAAAAAGGTAACAACAGATAACTATACTTCTTCATTATCAATAGCTATTAGGCTTAAAAAGAAAAATACAAGTTTTTCAAGAACAAAAAGTGAACTGTGAAAACCCCATGAAATAAGAAAATCAAAAACCTATTTATATGAGAATATTTTATTGAAAAATGAGGAAAATTCATTGACTGTTTATGAAGTAAAAATAAATAAAATGTCATTCTACGTAGTTGTTTACATCAAACTGTAAATGAAGATTTTAAAAATTAAAAAAGCTGTCAGAAACTTTAGAGTTTTACAACAGAGCTAAATGGAGCGGATATTGTTGATCAGATGGTTTCCAAATATACCAGTTGATCTGCTTCAAATGATGTTCCTTACGTAAATACATAAATAAAAATACAAATTACTTAAAAACAAAAATACAATTTTTTTTGGTAAAAAATAAAACACCGAAATCAAATTTCCCATGAAATAAGAAAATCAAAAACCCAGTTGTATGAGAATATTTTATCGCAAATAGAAGAAAATTCATTTAATGTTTGTCAAGTAAAAATAAATAAAAATGTCATTCTACTTATTTCATTTCATCCAACTATAAATGAATATTTTAAAAATTAAAAAATAAAAAAGCTGTGATAAATCAGTTTTACAACATATCTAAATGGAGTGGATATTGTTGATCAGACGATTTTCAAATATACCGTTTGATCTGCTTCAAATTATGGCCAATGCATCTGTTTTAATCTGTTTTGGATTTGGTAGGAATAAATGCCTATGTAGTTTACAAGGTATTTGGTGATAAAGGTATAAAAAAAGCATTGATTCTTTTTTCCATTGTCGGGGAAATTAAGAGAGCTTAATATTAAAAAAATCTCAAATTCTGTAATAAATAAATGTGAACAGGAATAAAATATTCTTAAAAGTTAGTGGAAATTTATTTAAAAATACAACATTTTTTCTGTGCATAAATTATTAAATTTTATATTCAAAATTAATTAAAAGCATTAGAAAATAGTGTAAACGCTTACATAAAAATTATTCATTTTTCTATTAATACAATCAGTGGTCAATTTGACCGCTCTTGGCTCTTTTTGGTAGTGAGAAACTGTAAAACTTCTAGTGTTATAATCAAATTTTACTTAACTGTATTCCTTTACCTTTTACATTACTTTATTACTTTAAATTTATACTTTTATAAAATAAAACAATATTTTTCCAAAAATTTATATTGGTCAATAAGTATTTCCAATGAAAATATCTTTTAAAATACAGATTTAAAGGATTGAAATTAATTTCAGTTCAGAGATGTTCTAACCAAACATTGCAAACAAAATTATGAATTCTAAATTATGGTGTATACATTTGCAAAATTTGAACAGAAAGTGAGATTTTTTCTACCCCCACACCACTAACAAACATTAAGTCCTTTTTAAACTAAAATAGAAACATTTATTTAATAATTTGTAAAATTGAAACATTTGCTATTCAATTTTTCTTTCAAAACACACCACCATATTCTAGAAAGAAATAGATGACGTTCATAAAATAATTTATACATATTTAAAACAAATTTAAAACAGATTAATATGAAAGCTAAAACTGAACTTGAGGTGATACAATTTTGAGCAATTATTGTAAAAGTTGTAATGGATTTTATTAAACAAGTTTAACCAGTCAATGAAATAGATTTCAAATCTGATATACAGTTTAATACGACTTCAAGTAGTAGAAAAAGAAAGTCTAAAATAATGGAAAAATCCATTTTTAAATATATGATAGGCTTTCTTATTATTTTGAGAAAAAAATTTTCTGTCAATATTATATAATTACAAAAAATACACCTTAGATTGAAAGAAATTTGTATAAAATTAATACTCTGTAAAACGATTTAAAATAAATTTATGGATTTTAACCTAAAAACAGTAAAAATTTTATGCTACAAATTAAAACTAACAAAAGTAGAATAAATGAATATAAAAAATTTTCTGCATAATAAATTACCTTAAATAGCTGACTTGAAAATATTATCGTCATTAATCATATTTATTTAAAACGTCAGATTCTTTTACTTTATAATTTTGTATCAGAATTTTTTCTAAATTTTTACAAATTTTTACTTTAAAATAACAATATTTCATGAATATAAGATACTATTTTATCTATATTTTTATGCATTGAAAATTTCTTAAATTACTGTACATTTCAATAATAATTATATGGGATGAAATCTTAATTATAATAAATAGATATCTTCAAATTCCTTGAATCTGATTTGTCTTTTGCCTTTAATACTTTGTGTAAAAAAGGAATTATTTCATGAAGAAATAAATAACTTTTTGAGTGAATTATGAACGATTTATTTTTATATTTTGTTACAATGGAGACTTTAAACATAGGGAATACAAAAAGATTCATGTATTACATACATTTTTGAAATTAAAATGATTTTCGTATAATAATATTTCAGTCCCCAGAGGTATCGACGAAGTTGTTTTTAACTTTCATTATTTTATGCTGACAGATATTCCAGGTTTATCCAGCGGAGATTTATTTTTACTTTTAAATGCAAATAGTAGAACAACTTCTTCTTTATAATGCTTATATTTGACAGATGGTAACATGGTACGCTATAATGAATATTCTAGATGAACTGTAGCTTAATTTTAAAAGTATCTTTCACAGATACATCCAAATTGTTCTTTATATTTTCATTTAATTATTTAAATACGTACCATTTCCTCACTAGACATGTGATACTGATAATGGTGTAAACAATGCTCAACATGCTTTAATTTTTGCTCATTTATTCAAGTACTGTCAATAAAAATATCAGCTCCAGGCTTATTAAAAGTGCCAGCTACCGTTTAGTAGCTGGTATTTCCTACTTTACAACTATCCGCAATATTTTGGAATATTTTTAACTTTTTCGAGAAAAACATGAATAAAATAATTGCGATTTTTGCTCCGTATATTCTCAAATATTTCGAGTATAAGAAACTCTAATGTTTGAGGGCAGATATGTAAAAATTGGCAGATTTCGAGATTAGAAAACACTGAAGAACTCTAGTAATAAAACAAGTTTTTAAAAGAAAAAGGTTTGTTCACCTATTCCGAACATACTATTTTTTAACGTTAAAAAGTTGTTTTATATGCGAATTATTTTACATCTAAAATATGCTAAATTTAATAAAATAAATACAATTAATAGAATCATTAGGAAATGCTATTTAAAACATAAAACCCTCAATAAAAACGTAATAAAATAAACCTGTGATTTAAAAATACTAACTTAAAAATACAAACATAATTTATTAAAAAAAAATAAAACCATAATAGAAATAAATAATAATAATGATAATTAATATATTAATAATTAATATATTAACAATTATTATAGTCTAAAATAATAATAATAATAACAGTTAATATAATTAATAATGTAAACGATGAAGTTAAAATACTATAAATTCACTCTTTATGTTCTAATCAATGATTATCTTCCCTAAGTTCACTTTAAATACTTGAGATATAAATATTATCTTTATTAATTATCTGTAAGTAATCATTACCTATTTTTACTATACTTTGCTCTTGCGTTAAACTTTCTTTTCCAAACTTTCTAAAAGTTTACCTCTTTCAGAAGATTTTATCTTTTATAAGCATTGTTTTATCTACCTCTTAAAGATATTTAAAATCATTTATAGTAAAATATTAAAAATATAATAATTGCTTCTAATTAGTACGACTGTTCAATGTGATGCAACTTAAACCCAATATGCAATAAAACAAGAAAAATTATTTAAATTGCGTAAGAAATAAAATATTATAAAGACGTGAATTTTCCGAATTTTCTAATTAGAAGACAACTTTTAACTCATTTTTAAGAAATAACTAGTGATGCTAAAATCTACAGCCTATAAAATAAATTTAGAAGAGTTTTAGACTGAAAATATAATAAAATAATATCCAAATACTTTTTTTCAGTTCTTATTGTTTGTTTAAATAAGAAAATATTAGAAATTTATTTTGAACTGCATGCCGTTGAATTCATTGAAACGCTATAAATTGAGTATAACAAAAAAGAAAGTATATTCAAAAGTTTTTTTAGATCGCATTTTTTAGATATACAGGTGATCATTGAGAAACATAAAAGCTAGTATAGATGAATAATGCAACTTACGAATATATGAAACAAGATGTGATTGTTGGGTAACATAAAAGCTAGTATAGATGAATAATGCAACTTACGAATATATGAAACAAGATGTGATTGTTGGGTAACATAAAAGCTAGTAATGATGAATAATGCAACTTACGAATATATGAAACATTTGTATCTAACCAAATATGAAACGTTAGTACCTTGAGTTTTAAATGATGCAACATATATTCTATGAAAAATGATCGTTATTTCGCAAAGTTTATCTCGGTAATTGATGTTCTTCATAAAAAATAATCATAAAATATTCTGTAAAATTGTTAAAAGTTTTAAGTGACGGATATGTATAAAAATTATAAGAAAATATTAGAAAGATATTTTGTACAACATACAATTGACTTCCTTGAAAAGCTATAAATTGAGTTAAACAAGAAAGAAAGTATATTCAAAAGTTTTTTTTATCTCATTTTTTAGATATACAGGTGATCGTTTGGAAACATAAATGCTAGTATTCGTGAATGATGCAATTTACGAATATATGAAACATTTGTACCTAACCAAATATGAAACGTCAGTACCTTGAGTTCTAAATGAAGCAGCATATATTCTATGAAAAATGATCGTTATTTCACAAAATCTTTTGCGGTGATTGACATTCTTTATAACAAAGAATTATAAAATATTCTTTAAAACTCTTAACAGTGTTAAATGAAGAAAATGTATAAATAATTTTCAAAATATCATTCGATGTCAAAGATAGAATATTTGTATAAACAATAAATAGAGGTATAATTTGTCTTATACAAAATGTTTTTCTAGTTTTTCTAATTTTCATTTATATTGTGAAAAGAAAATATTTAAAGGATAAGATTTAAAAGTAATAAAAGAAAGTTTGGAGAAATTGAAAATTTATTCTGTACTTAGTTTCTAAGTGGAAGTCTTACAAGTTATTCGGAAACAAATATAAATGTTAGAGGAAGCCATGCTCTTAACTAGAATTTATAGTTAAAGGAAAAAGTGTTCTATTACTTTTGGGGCAAATTTTAATATCGGTAGAAAAAACTGATTTTATACAAAATCTGAATATATATATATATATATATATATATATATATATATATATATATATATATATATATATATATATATATATATATATATATATATATATATATATATATATATATATATATATATATATATATATATATATATATATATATATATATATATATGTGTGTGTGTGTGTGTGTGTGTAACGATATTTTAACCTAAAAATTAAAAATGTAATTGTCTAAAGTAATTGTAAAATAATTTTCTACACTGTTTTTCTTTTATTTTTCTATTTAAAAGAAGATATCTTCTAGATTTTTCGATATTAATTTGGTGTGATCTAGATCCGCCAATTTTTTGCATAAGTTTTTAGAATAGATATATATATATAATATACGTAATCAGTATGCCCACGCGACCGGGATATTAAATATATATATATATATATATATATAGAGGAGATATATATATATATATATATATATATATATATATATATATATATATATATATATATATATATATATATATATATATATATATATATATATATATAATATATATATATATATATATATATATATATATATATATATATATATATATATATTATATATATATATATATATATATATATATTTATATATATATATAATATATATATATATATATATATATATATATATATATATATATATATATGCTTACAAAATTAGTGAGAAGCTCATCTGTGGCATTGAAAGTAAATATCATTTCTGGCACTGGTACTTTCATACTGGTACTTCAATCCTGGTTGAAAGTAAAACATTTTGACATAGGTTGATATAATGTAAAAAAAATCAATAGTTGCATGACACTCATAGTAAAGTTTGTCCCAAAATTATAGTAATATTAAAATTTATTGAATCGTAAATTACTAATTAAAATAATTGAATCGATATAGTTACGTATGGAATAACACATAGGGCAATTTTCCTCCATGATCTAGCTGGCAAAATTTGTCGAAATTTTCCATGATGATGTTAAATAAATTTTGCGTAATTTTGTTGATACAACGTTGAATTTCCTCCTTCAATGCGCTCGAGCTAGTGAGAATTTTTCTATAGACATTGGATTTTATATATTTATATGAAAAGAATTACCATGGTTTAAAAAATATATCTAGAATCCAGTTTAAAACACCAAAATGAGAGAACAACCAGCAAGGAAATGTCTTATGCAGTAACTGAATAATTGTGACAGTAAAACCATAGTGGATGTTTTTCCTATGTGCTATTCTATATGAAATCATGTTTAACCAATATCCTACGTAATTTACAATTCATTAAAAACATTTAAAGAAATAATGTGTTTTTATTTAATTTAAATAATGCACTAATTGTCTTGATAAGTTTGACAGACACAAGAGGATGTAAAACAGTCATTAGGGGTCGGAAGATATTACACATTGGTAATGCAATCGAACAAAAAATGAAGAAAAAAGAAGTGCTCGAATAGGTGAATTATGGCAGTACACAACTTCAAGAAGGAAGCTGTCGGCATACAGAAACGACCACCATCGTCGGAGCGGCACTCACAGCCCTAGATGTATCCTTATAGAGTGTGACTACAAGAACCATTCATAGGCGGCTGACAGAAAGGAGCTTGAGATCACTGTGCTCCAAACGCTGACTACCATTTACTTCTGTACAACAACAAATCCGTTTACAGTGGTGTTAGAGTCATTCGAACTGGAATGTCACTGTCTGAATATGAATAGTCTTCCGTGATGAGTCCCGCTTTTAACTGAGCCCCAATGACCAGAAGTTATGTGTCTGGAGACAACCCGGAGAGTTATGGGATACCAACCTTACTGTCTACCGGCATACAGTTAGTCAAACATGAGTGAAGATCTGGTGTGCCATTTTATTTTATTGTAGGACATATTTGGTTATTATTCGTAGCACCCTTACATCACACCGGTATGGTGAAGAAGTTCTAAGCCCAATTGTGTTGTCCTTTAAATCAAGTTATCATGGGCTTACATTTAAGCAAAATAATGTCCTGCCATATTCTTCACTTATTTCTATAGAGTTTCTTCCTGCTTGTCGAACGCCTTGGCTACCTTGGTATTAGGTAAAGATAGCACAAAGAATTAAGAAACCAGATACAAATGAGCGATTGACTTACCGTTTGCAACCGTTTTTCAAACTATTTACAATCATATATTTTACAATCTGGTGATACACATCAAATATTCTATCTCAATATGGAGCCATTGGAATATGGAAGCAAATATATCCAATCGAAATATGGAGCCGTTAGAATATGGAAAAATAGGATGACGCTTTTCTCAGATGAACAACAAAAAACTCAGATTTTTCTACCTCTGCTGAAGCAGACGAAGGGGCCTTCAAACCTGCTGAGCAAAAATCCAAAGACTGCTGTTGCCAAGGCTAAAGACGACTGACCCGCGTTAGCAACCCCTCTATCCCAATGGGGTCAAAAGGGGGGGGGGTCAATGACATCACCCTCGTTCCTTGGACAATCTCCCCCGCTGGCGTTACCGAGCAGTGTAACTCATGTTACACCAAGATAGCCGGATCTATCTCCTATTGAGCACGTATGGAGTATTATGTTCAGCGCCTCCAATTAGCTTGGGATTTTAATGATCTATCTTTACAGTTGTACACACT
>CM063498.1:128940531-128950531 GCA_032207245.1 Pardosa pseudoannulata
AACTCTATATTATGGACAAATTCAATGTAAAATGTAACAATATAAACATAAATTATATTTGTGAGAGCATAACTATAAACGATTACCTGTGCAACATTGGAATTTTGTATTTGGGATTATTATAATATCTTGTTGCGGACTACTTATTTTTTTCAGTTTACATATACATTTTTATTACATTGCAGTATATAATAAAATTTTCCGATGTAACTTGTTTTAACGCACAAGGACACTCGATACCTGTAGTGTACGAGACCGTGTTCCTATATATAGTAGACCTAGGTTCTACTTAGTCAACTTAATATTACTAACTTTGCTTTAATAATGCCTGTGCTTTAAAACATTCAATTCATTAATTTAGTATGCCTGTTATTCAGAATTCAACTGATGGTCATTAACATTTTCTTCATTATGTATTTCATATTTCATTCATCTTAATAGATTTTTTATCATTTGATATTACAATACTAGCTTTTATAATCTTTATATTTCCACACTATAATTTAAAAATGATGTATAACCAATAGCATCTCTTCTATCACCACAAAAACTGAATAAAACGGCTTGCTTTCGTGGGCTTCGGAACTCTGAGCCTGAATAAATTAAAGTAAATTTTACTTTTCTTTAAATAGTTAAATTATGATCTTTTTATTTTAGAATATTCCTTAGGAGCATTAGATTTGTATTATTGTTTAGAGTGTATGCTCGTGTGTGCGCCAGAACTCTGCAGCCCGAATAAATTAAAGTGGATATTACTTTTCTTTAAATAATAAAATGTTTTTTTTTATAGAATATTGCTTACGAACAATAGATTTGTATTATTCTTTAAAGCGTATATGTGTCGCTTGAACTCTGCAGCATGAATAAAGTAGATTTTACTTTTCTTTAAACAATTAAATTATGTTCTTTTTATATTAGAATACTGCTTAGAAGCATGAGATTTGTATAATTATTTAGAACGTATGTGCATATATGCATGAGAATCAAAACTCTGCAGCAAGAATAAGTTAAAGTAGATTTTACTTTTCTTTAAATAATTAAATTATATTCTTTTTTATTTTAGAATATTGCTTGGGAACATTAGATGTATATTATTACTAAGAGAATGTTACAATGTAAATTTCTAAAGGAAGTGTATATAAAACCATTTTATAAATATTTAAACAATGTTTATGGTTTAATATTAGTGCCACTAGTACACATAAAATATGTTTTTATGTTGTTGTCTGAGATAAATATATTGGCATAGTTTCCAGCTCTAATACCATAAATATATTTCATCCATTCTTTTGATTTATTAGACACTGTTTTTGTGGCCAGTTTTGCTTCAATAACGTTATTTATTGCCTCTGAAGAATTATCTTCATTGAGGTAATAAATTTTGGAACGCTTCTATAACATACGAAATGAAAATTCCTATTGTTTCGAACGGAATGTAACCGCAGTATTTTATATAATGCTATGCATGATTCTATTTTGCATAGGACTTTATTTTTTGTTTTCTGTATTCGTATTCCCTATTATTAATTAATATAGAAAATAAACTACTCTTCAGTAATATAATTTTAAAGTAGTATGGTTAGAAATTATAAACAAATTAAGAGTACATTTCTCTAAATTCTCTACGAAACTAAAATATTGTAGAGAAATTTTATATAAAATTTTATTGCATTTCCCTACATCACGTCTGTATATAAACATACACAAGTTACATATGTGATTGTGTGTTTGTGTAGTACAATTTATATACAGTATTGAGATATTGTTACTAAAAATCAGAAAAAATTATTAGATATATAATTATACTGATCAAATTAATGAGTGATTTCCTGTATCTATAAAGTTTTAAGAAACCCAATAAGATTTTGTATATATACAGAATCTATAGGTACATCAAAGTATCCCATACACACATGCACAAAATTAATACTGTAAAGTTTTCTATTTATTCACAAATATACATATTATTTCAAAATAAAATTAGTGGATTATCAGAAAATAACAATTAACTTTTTTCAATTTATGATGCATAATAGTCTAGAACACATTTATATATAATTAGAAATTTTCTTTATAAATTGTTATAAATATTTCTAATATTGGTATCAAAATTTAATAGATTACGTATATCTAAAATATATATATAGTAAGAATATATAATAATATATTCTACATATAAACCAATGGTGATATTTTGAATATTAGAAGACATATCTATTTTAAACCAAAGAAATATTTTTAATATAATAAATTAATTAATAATATACATATATATTATATATATGTATATTATATACATATATGTATATATATTATATTTATATATATATATATATATATTATATATATATATATATATATATATATATATATTATATATATATGTATGTATATGTATATGTATATGTATGTATATATGTATATATATATATATATATATATATATATATATATAAATATATAT
Organism: Pardosa pseudoannulata; assembly: GCA_032207245.1. NCBI lineage: Eukaryota > Metazoa > Arthropoda > Arachnida > Araneae > Lycosidae > Pardosa > Pardosa pseudoannulata. Next base: position 128,942,996 of record CM063498.1, read on the forward strand.
ATATATATATGGTATATATTTTTATATATATATATGTCTATTATATATATATGTATATATGTATATATATATATATATATATATATATATATATATATATATATATATATATGTGTGTGTGTATATATATATGTATATATTTATATATATATGAATGTATATAGATTTGAACGTTTAATTCTGTCAAATGTTAACAGCAGTGCTAAGATTTTATCAAATCATTTATAAATTTCTCTCTTGGAATATGGGTTGGTAGTTTAGAATTCAATAAAGACAAGTGTTAACTACACATTGAATCATTTGCAAATTAAAAAACTCACATAGGTCATTGTGAAGATTTTAAGGGAAATATTAAAACTTACTAATGCCTTAGATATAGCTTAGCCATAGTTATTTGTTATTTGATATTCTACACTTTTAGTGTAAAAATTCCACTATTTAAACTATATTTAAATGAAACTATTGTTTCAGAGTTGGAAGATTCTGTTTCTATTTACTGTTTATTTTACGGAAAAAATTATGAAAACATTATATTTTTGACTATCCCAAAAAACTGAAACAAAAGAACATATTCTAAAGAACATTATTTAAAAGAAGAGTAAATGCCATAAAAATGTGTAAAGGAAGAGTAAATACCATAAAGATATGTGTAGATTATAAAAATGTCCTTAAATAATTAGTAAAGTGTGTAGTATCTGTTAGGGTTTCCTTGCAAATGAGAGTATTCTAATATCTAAATGCAGAGTAGCATATGATTGGTTATTTCAGTACAAGTCATGTACTAGATTTACATTCCATTATACAAATATCTGAATCATCGTAATTTAAAATGAAGACTAATTTAAATTTAAGAGTTTGATATTCAATTTTGCAAAATTAAATGGTTATGTCTGCTAGAAAAAAAAATCTTAAATTTATATGAAAAAATATTTTTTATTGATTAATGATGTTAAGTCTTGAAATTCATAATAATACATATATGTTTTGAAATTAACAAATTGCATCAAATAACTACAGTAGGATTTGTAATCTGTGGACTATTCTGTAAGTCTACTTTTTTTTATCTTTGAAAGTACAGACATACAATCAAAGATAAAATAATTCTTAATTCTGATCAGCTTTTGATAAAATTATTCTATCTAGAAGTTGAAAGAACATTATTTCGAGAAATTACACAATTGTAAAATTCTTGTTACAAATAATTTTATAATCACTGAATAAAATAAATAACGTCAATACTACTGTTTATACGTCGATACTATTGTTAATCTACTAAGATTACAAACAATTATCGAAATCAAACCAAGGATAAACTCAATAAAGTTCCTTACAAAACTGATAATCCAATCACTTCTACTATTTTTGGAGAATAAAGTAATTGGAAAAGTCTGCACAACAGAACGATGGATAGGAAATTGAGATGCTGGAAAAAATTGACCCGTAAAGAATCTTTATAAGGATTTATTTTTATCTCCAGAAGATAAAAACAAGCTGTGTGGGTGTGTTGATTATTGCTTCTTCTATGTGGTACAGCAATGTTACAAAACGTATATGAAATGTTACTTTTTACATGAAGAAAATATATTACCGGATTAGGAATTAGAAATTTATATTTTTCTATCAATATTTACAAGTAAATATTATGTCTACTAATAAAATTATTCTTAACCAACACTACCCTACATACATAATTACATATATTGTATATATAAATTCTAACATTGTAAAATATATATATATATATATATATATATATATATATATATTATATATATATATATATATATATATATATATATATATATATATATGTATGTGTGTATATATATATTCTCTATATATATATATATATATATATATATATATATATATATATATATATATATATATATATATATATATATATATATATATATATATATATATATATATATATATATATATATATATATTATATATATATATATATATATATTATATATATATATATATATAAATATATATATATATATATATATATATATATATATATATATATATATATATATATATATATATATATATATATATATATATATATATATATATATATATATATATATATATATATATATATATATATATATATATATATATATATATATATATATATATATTATATATATATATATATATATAAATATATATATATATATATATATATATATATATATATATATATATATATGTATGTATGTGTATATGTGTAATATATCAAAGTTATTTCACTTTAATAATTCCGCAAAATCCATCTCTCTACACATGTAAATTTTCTGTCCATTCAACGCGTTTTCCATATTTAGCTGTTGATTCCATACAGGGAAATTAAGACATGGATTTCTTAGTTAAATCGCCTTACGAAAAGGTAGATATGTTTAGAATACAAGAACATTTAGTTGTATGTCTATTTATGTACTGTCAAATATGTATTTATGCATTTGCAAAACACATTTTACGAGACCATCTATAGATGTAGAAAAACATTTTATAATAACTTTTATAAAAATAAATTTAAAAAATTCTTTTGGATAAATTTTAACTCTAGGATCAATAGTTTACACATACTTGAATTGTTGTCAATGAAAAAAAATGTACAATAAAAACCTTATTTTTAAATATAAGTGTTCAGCAGTTTAGAGCATAAAAACACAGTACACTACAAAATTTTACGAATGACATAACTAAAAATATATTCTTGAAAGCTGCCTTTAAAATAAACCATCTTTCAAAACACACATTCCCAAGTCGTCAGAATGAAAGCAAATATGTACTTTTATGTACTACAATTCTGATAATATATTTTTATGTCCAACATAGTCCATAAAAGCTTCTTTTAGAGAGCTTGTAGGATAAAATTATCAAATATGTCGAGACAGAGAAATGACAGTCAATAGGATATAGACATGAGGATTTCAGATCATGATGCATGGGAGCTATTAGACAATTTTCTATATTATTTTCGATTCGAATCAATTATTCCGTTTCTCTGATCTATGAAAACATTTGATAAAATTTATTGTTTTTCCACTCCATTTATTTATAAGTTTATATAATACCTAAGCTGCATTTGTGATGTTATAAATGACATTTTATTATCAGTAAATGGAAGTCTATCTTCTCTATATATTATTTTATAATACAAACATTATTTCCATGTAATTAATTGATGATTATTTCCTTATCATTTACTACTATAATGGTGTTTTATTATGCAAGACTCTATTTTCTTTTTCAAAAGAATAAATACTAGCTCTTTGGATGTTAATAACAGCTATTTATACTGCTTATTTACCGGGGTGGAAGTAGAATATTTAAGATAAGTTATATTATTTCTATCAATGCATATGAAAATTTGATATACTATAGTAATTCCATATTAGTGCAAAAGATTCTATTTTCCCATTGAATTTTTGTCATTTTAAATTTTACTTTATTTACTGCTACATAATTATCTTTTGAACTAAGTTCTTTACGTTTGTTTTCGTTTTTCTTAGGTAATTTTTAGGTTATTTTAATTAAATAAATAGATTTGGATTAATGTTATTTTATCTTACGAATCAATACTATTTTAAAGTTTTTTATGCCATGCAGTGTAATGTTTTCACACTTTTTTTATATATAAGAGAGTCAGTAGTCACTTTATGAGTAACATTTAAAAGAGAACTAGTTGTACTGCATTATTTAAATATTTTATCTTGTTTAAGAAAGCATAAAATTATTTGGAATACAATAGAACTTTTAAATTTTAAATTTTAAAATTTTTATTTAAATATTATGTTTAATAATGATCTTAAGATCAATGCACATATAATATGGCAATTTTAAACAATATCATATATTTATGTAATATATTCCTTATATCATATTTCTATAAAATATTGGGAGACTATTAAAACAAAAACCGTCAGTTACCTTTAGAGTGCATCAAAAATGCCTTTCCAAATTATGGTGTCTCTTCGTAAAACCCGTGAATTTGTATATAGAAAAATCACACAAACATTCACCCAAATATGCATAAATACATGCAGTCAACTTTATATAGAGAGTGGGAGATTTTCAGTCAGAAGAAAAAAGGTAGGAATAAATCAGTTTACTCGATTTTATTTTTGAGAAATTTAAAAACTTTTATTACTTTTAGAAATATTATGATTTTTTTCCAAATGATTTTACATATATTAGATACATATATACAAACCTTCAATACGAGTTTGAGTGTCTAGGAATAAATTAATAAGGAGTTCACAAGAAAAATAAATCATCAAGACCATTTGAAAAAGGATTACAGAAATTTAGTTTTAATTTGTGTGAATCATACTTAATTAATGAAAATTCAAACAATTCTAAAAAACTTTTATTAACTAGGATATTATCTAAATTATCGTCATAATCATACTAATGTAATACATTAATGACCATATAGAAAAATTATATTTTAAAAGAGAAAATGGTCTCTCTGGTTAAGAATCCCTCATATGTCTCTAAAAATATGTTTTTGAAATCCTTTTTGAGTCAAAACATTTTTTATACTTACCCTGAAAATAAAATAATTCATCATTGTCTTGAACATATTTCTGTATAAAAAATAATGAGCAGTGTAATGATAATTTAATACATATTTGTTAAAAAGTTTAACTAAATTTTCTAATTAATTTTTTTAAAATTAAAGCATCAAAATTTCAAAATTTTATACATTTATAGAGAGGTAAAAAATATAGTTTGAAATTAAAAGCCAAAATGTTTATTGTATTTCAAGTACTAAGTTCTAAAAATATATGTGATTAAATGAGTTTTATAAGAAAAATAGGTAAAAATAAGAAAACATTGAAATTTGTTCCTACTTATGGAAACAGAAATTAGGTAATCGAAAGTTTTTACACATGAATTTAACAATTACTGAGCTGAATGATTCATCACTCATCTATGAGAATCACGTAATATTTAATTTAATCTTTTCCGTACTCATTCATCATTATCACACATGTATGATAATCTGCTTTTATATAATTGGGTTTATTAAAAATCTTAAGATTACAAGTATTTATATGTATTTTTCAGCATAAAAATTACCCGAAAGATAAAGTGTTTTGTAAAGTTACTTTGGAATCGGATATGAAGAATATATTATTAACTGTACAATCTGTTATCATTTATTTTTTTATGATTCACAATTAAAATCGTTTGATAAAATTAAACACGATCATCACACAACAAAATAAAAAATTATTGAAATGTGCAAGATAATTTTTAGAAAGGTTTTAGAACATTCTAACAATAAACTTTATGTATTTTCAATTAATGCCTGACTTGCTGAGATAAATGATCCTAAAAATAATTTTTTACAAACTGTTATCCATTCTATCATAATAATTGCCATTAGGGTAGAATTATTTTTTTTTACTTTACCTGAAAAAAAAAATACTTTTTATTAAAAATTGTAGTTTAAAATGGCGAGGTCATATTTTGAAAATTAATGTTTGATATACCTTAGATAAATTACATAGAAATATTTTAGATATACGTTTAAGGTCACAGATATTAAACATGTGTTCATTTTTATACGTTTGAGGAAAATTAAAAGCTTATTTTACAATGTTGAACAACGAAAATTCTGACCAAAAGCTTCTTTATTACAATCTTGCATTATTTAAAATGCAACGGTTAAAGCACTCTCAAAATTAAGATATGATTTCTAAAATTTAGTGATGAATATTTCGTTTTCAAAAATAAATGTTTGGCTATACCTTACTATATAAAATGTACGTAATAATGTAAATATTCTAATGTATCTAACATATTATTCTCGTTCTATTATTCTTCAGTAGTAAAAGAAAGGGTATTCGAAAGTCCTATGACAAATGTATCTGTAATGAAAATAATTTTGAATTTCTAAGCCATGGTGTTTTTTAGAGAAAGGGCCAATGGAGCACAAGTACTAATGTTGATAAGATTGTCCAGAAAGAAATTGAGGTTATAGAGGGGTATTATACCTATAGGGAAGTAGGGCTGGTGAAGTTACACGTCACACTGGCATTCTGTACACTATTGTTTGGGTAGCACTAAGGCTTAACATCCGATGTAACCAGTACAAAATCCATCAACATCATGAACTGTGATTTTTGAGAGTATTTGTTAGAGTATTTGTGGAGGCGGTGCTCCAAAGATGTTGGAGGATGACGATTTATTGTTTTAGGTGTTGCAGACCGAAGAAGCCCACCTCACGTTCCAAGAGTGTAGGCTTCTACAACTACAGAATTGGAGCTGCCGATCACAGAAATCAGATAATTTTGTTTTAACCCCATTGCAAGACAAGAATTTCAAGGTGTGGAGTAGGTTTCTCACATCCACAGTTGTCAGGCTCCTTTTTATTAAAGAAATATCAAAGATTTGGGTTTTGAACCTGTAAGTGTGACATTGGAGAAGTACATCGATATATCAGATAATCTTATAGAACCTAGCATGGTTGATAAACACCTGTTGGATAGTAAGCTTTCTATACAATATTATGTTCCTCCCCATATTGTTAGACGTGTGAATGATATTTTGTGCCCGTCCTTTGGTGATAATGGCGTGCTCATCCGCTACTTCATCATGCTTATCCTCGTAGTTATCCAACTACACTCCGTGTCACTTTTGGCTCTGAAGTTACCTGAAGCCTCAAGTCTACCACGACTTACCGAGATGGATACTAATAGACAACGCCAATGCCTCACTATACACCACACATTCAACGCCAAAGCCAACAGATATGCTGTAATTCACCCATTGTCCATCAAACTATAGCTAAGTTGAGGAATGACGATGGACATGTTGAGCATTTGTTTCTACGAGCATCGTCTTTATTTTGTCATAATTTGTTATGCTATTTCTTGCTTTTTTTATCCCATTAAGTGCCATCTGTTTTTGCGTTTTCAATAAAATCCCATGTCATATCAATCATATTTGCTATTTTTTACCTCTTTACCTATATTAGTACATTAATTATTATTTTTTATATCTATATTCATTTTAAGATCAACCGGTATATAACCTTGATGTTCAACACATTGGTTTTTTAATATTTTAAGAGGATACATTTAAAATGTTTGAAATCTCAAAAATTTGAAAATACTAGCACAATTTAGTTAAAGTACTAAAATATATGTATATTACAAATACTCTTTAAGCATTTTTTAGTAACTGGTGTTCAATGTTCATTTTACAATAATTTTATAATAAAATAAATTATCCTTTTATATATCATTGATTTGTAACTACATTTTTATATGTTAACAGGACAAAAAATAAAAAACTAATTAATAATAAAGTAATTCTTAAATAACAAGTGCTTACGTTCATTATAAAAAAATCAAATGTTAGTGGATACATCCCCAATGCATAAAATGCCCATACCAATACTAAGAAATGTGGTACTTACATAGAAGAAAATTTGTTACAAAATCCATTACTACAAATCTCAGAGAAATCTGTACGATAAAACACTTTCTGAGATAAGTAATC
>CM063498.1:128955531-128961092 GCA_032207245.1 Pardosa pseudoannulata
ATGCATATTTTATAAACTAAATTTTGAAATTTAGAGTAATCGTTACCCTTATATTAAAATAATATTTTTATAAATGAATAAATTGCAAGTATGTAGTAAAATACTCACAATCATTTTTGTGAAATGTTTTACATATTTTATGCAATTTTCTAATTAGTAGTTATAAAATACGAATGCTTTAAAGTGTCATTAATATATTGAAGGTAGAAACTCTTAGAAAAATTGAGTCTTTAACCTAGATTGGACTTGCATTTATTATATGAACAAAACCTCAATGAATGGAGAACTTACAATAAATAATATCCGATACGGAGTTTCCGATTTTTTTCACTTTTAACACACAGCAAAATAATTCCAGGCTCCATGCTTTGAACAGCAGAAACCAGTCATTTTTCAAATCACAAAATCATTCTAAAAGCTTTCCAGACATGAATAAATGATGAAAAAGTCATTGATAATAACGGAACATATATCACTCTTCTAAAAATCATTTGACTTTCGGTAAAAAATAATGTAACACATGTAAATAACATGCACTGTCTTGATCACAGCCTTTTCATGATCATGCCTGAAACGTAAAACTCTTTTTTTTCCTTGTAAAGTATGCCTTTTGGATTTTTTCGGGTTTTATCTGAAGATTGATGATAAAATGAAAGTTTTCCCTATCTGATAGAACACCAATAAATTATTATATCTGTACATTGTTAACTATCTGATATATTCAAGGCTATATAAAATAAAATCTATGAATTTATATTTATATATAGTATTTTTATATATATATATATATATATATATATAATATATATATATATAAATATATATATATATATATATATATAAAATATATATATATATATTTCATAAATATAATATTATATATATATAATATATATTTATATACTGTAAATATTTACGAACGACAATTTTACAATATTTATATATATATATATGTAAAATTATACAAACATGTGACCTCTCCACTATATATATATATATACATTCCCACATATATATAAATATGTTTTTTACATACATAATATAATATATACATATATATATATATATATATATATATATATATTGTTTATACGGAAAATATATATATATATATATATATATATATATATATATATATTATACTTTGTATATATATATATATTATATATATATGTATATATATATATTATTTTATGCCTGGGAAATCTGCTATTAAAAATTGAAAGGAGAAAAAGATATATATGTATATCTATATGTATAATTTTTTTTATGGAATACACACGCACACACATACATGTATATATATATATATATATATATATATATATATATATAGGCAGAAAATTTATATATATAGGACAGAGAGATTTGTATATGTATATATATATATAATATTTTATATACATATATATGTATGTATATGTATATATTTAAATATATATTATATATTATATATATATATATATAGAAGAGATAGGTTTTTAAGAAAATATATAATATATATATATATATATATATATATATATATATATATATATATATATATATATATATATATATATATATATATATATATATATATATATATATATATATATATATATATATATATATATATATATATATATATATATATATATATATATATATATATATATATATATATATATATATATATATATATATATATATATATATATATATGTATATATATATATATATATATATATATATATATATATTATATATATATATATATATATATATATATATATATATATATATATATATATATATATATATATATATATATATATATATATATATATATATATATATATATATATATATATATATTTTATATATATATATATATATATATATATATATATATATATATATATAATATATATATATATATATATATATATATATATATATATATATATATATATATATATATAATATATATATATATATATATATATATATATATATATATATATATATATATATATATATATATATATATATTGATTGATTGTGGGAGTATGACAAAACCTAAGGAGCAGATATGTGAACCTAAAATCATATGTAAGGAGTTAATCAAAAGTCTTTAATCACCAATTGCACATAACGTGATTTCATTTCGGAAATTTTTGAAAATACAAACATGATTGAGATTTTTTGTAAGAAACACAGTCCTAAGACTCAATATTTATCAGGAATCTAAATCTCTACAACAACTCGAAAAAACATTCCGTATTTATGTGTATAGACTTACGGTAATTTTTAACAATTCTTTAGTTTCAGTTAAGTGTTTTATGTGGTCTAGAAGTGGAAAAGGTATATTTGAGATGTGTTACTGTATTTCAATCGAAGGCAAACTATTGGAAAAAATATTCATATTATCTTGTTTCCTTCATGTAAGGTCCTCTGTCACTTGATGTTGTATAGTATTTTTATTCACAATTTAATTCTTGTAAGACATTTACTATAACATTTGCTTTCAATATGTATTTTTATATCACATTTATGAGAATATTTACACGAGTCATACGTTCAATTTCTTCCTACAAATTTTGAATTTTCCAGAATTTTAATATTAATCTCATTGACCTGTACTTTTGTAAATACATACTCTCTTAACTTATATATTTCACTAGAAGGAAAATTTTATTTTCATAAAATTGTGTTATTAATCCAAAGTTTAAAATAAGATTAACAAAATAGGTAAATGTATGGATGTCATTTTTATACTCTTTTTTTAAAAAAGCAGTAATTATGAAAACAGAAAAAAGATTAATTTACTGTAAAAATTATTATTATTATTCTAAAGAAAAGTCTTTTTATTACTCATATACTCTTTTAAATATTATTTGTTTTTATATTAAGTGCCACTTATAAGTTTTGCCCCGGCTTAAAGGTTAGAAAATAGAATTTTTCTTAATTTTTATATCCTTATTGCTTTTCCATGTACATGTACATGTACATAGAAAAGTACATGTAAAATATGTACATGTAAAATTGTAAAATATAAGATCACTAATGTGTAAGTATATTTTAAACACAATAGTGATTGATCTTAAAGACACTTTATTACCATTTTACACATTATTAAGCCATTTTCATTCTATCTTATAAAATAAAAATAAAATTCTAGAATTTAAATTGAAAGTTACTGTGAAATGTATTATACATAAGCAACATAAGCATGTATGTATCCCATTAAAACTTTTACGTTCTATTTGACATGTTCGAAGTGGTCATAAAAAGGATACGTATGTCTAGTATGCCAAGATGTCAGATTGAAACAGTTTGAATATTGGAGGGATTTATTTCTCAAGAATTTTATTCCTCTGTTTACTTTTACTGAAATAGCAATTTATATCTTTCCTGTACCTTTAAGGTCTTAAAGAAATATTTTATTGCATCTATAAAAATGTTCTTGACATCAGGTGACATAGCAGATACGGTAAATCTAAGAAATAACATAAACTTAGAAAGCTCTCCACCCATTTTTATCCTATAATGTTTCGACAAACCATCTTCTCTTTACTTCAGTATTGCTCTTTGTTTTATGAACGATCAATACAGAACGTGATAGTGCTTACAGTAGTGCTTTCCGAAGAGCAGATAGAGACGTGGATTGAATGCATTCGGAAGAGGGCACAGATGTATACGCATTATAATATCGAAAACTTTTTCTTTCCAGAAAAGTTTGTGAAATTGAATTATTAATTTCTAAGATTAAGAAAAAGTACATTTCAATTGCATTTTCAAATTGTGGGCTTTAAAAAGGTAGTACATTTAAATAACATAATACAGTCTTTTTTATGGAATTACGTTTCACCTCAATGACATCATAATATGCAGCATGAATTTCAATACGTTAAATTTTGTTTCAAAAGTCTAAAACCATAAAATACTTGCTAAAATATAAACATGAAATAAAAAAATAATATGTTAGTAATAGAAAATAAGAATTATTTATGGGACTGATCAAAATACCTAAATTGTTTGCCATAGATATTTAGATGAAAAGTCTGGTAGTCAGGAAATACCACATGTAATTATAAATATATTAATTGAAAATATACTCTAATTATTGCAAAAACCCGACTATGAATTCCCAATTAATAAAATTAAATGCAATATTAATTTACTCTTACATTTCCTAAAATAAAATTTACTTTTTTATAGACGTGCTTCGAATTTTTTTGCATGTTTAATTACTAGGAAAAGCTTTTTGATCAGTTGAGCAATTAACTTAAAAACAATTTGTAGTGATACAAATCTATAATTTCTTAGATATTTAATATTTAAAAAAATAAATGATGATCTTGTAAAACCACTGGTTTACATAATTTCAATGTCCTATGTATCTTTTATATATTTATATTTAATGGGATTCCTTTGATATTATTTCCTATATTTAAAGTTTTGAATAATAAAAACTTCATAAATGTGGTATTTAGTTACTTATTATGATGATTTTTTATATATAATACGAAATGATTTATTCATCATTATGAATAGTTTTAGTCTTAACCCTCTCGCTGCTCATCCAGCGATTTCCACGGGCAACATATATGTAGCAAAACTTGCGCAACCCGCGATTTCCGCGGGCATGCATTTTAGCCGTCTATTTAACTGTGCAGACCGCTCTTTCATTGTTCCATGTTTATTCTTTCATTTCGGCTTTACTGTGATTTTAAATTGTTTATTTATCTAAACTAGCAGATGGCTTTAATTGTCTTTATTTCTGCGAAATGTAGAAGAATTTTTTGGAGCATTTTGAGCGCGCTTTTCATAGCTGAAAAATGTCTGGCAAGAAGCGTTTCGCGAGTAATATAACCTATACTCCTGACGATATTTTCGTCACTGATAGCACTTCTGACTATGATTTCAAGTATATTGAAGATAGTTGTAGCATTCTTGGATTCCTCTGCGGATAGCGATGGATCTGAAAGTTCATTTTCTATTCAAAATGTTCGACAGTGGTACAAAATCGATAAGTAAAATATTCCACCAGCTCCTGCTACATTTCCTTTCATTGGATATCCCGGACTAAATTTCCCTTTGAAAAATAATGAAACTGTTTTGGACTATATGAACTTTGTTTTGACGATGTTATGTTGCAAATAATAGTAATATAGACCAAAAGTACATGGCAGTAATAGACCCATGCGACTAACTGCTCGACACTTTGCAAGCCATATACACCCAAATCCCATCAAGAAAGCGCCTCGTAGAGAGTGAGCTGTCTGTTGTTAAAAAACTGAAGGTGGAACAAAAACTTCGAAAAGAAACGCGAATTTGGTGAAATGATTGCCAGGTAGGAATTTGCCTCGAGTTTTGTTTCGAAATTTATCATACAAGACTTCATTTCTAATAAATGTTTTCTAAGACTTTTTCATTTTTTAATTAGTATATATGTTTTTCTTTTGTATTTTATAAAATTAATGATAATTTAACCAAGATTAATTTTAAAAATTTAGCTTTTATATCATTATTCTTCAATTTCATTAACCCCTTCCGGTACGATTTAATAATGAAAA
>CM063498.1:128961192-128963692 GCA_032207245.1 Pardosa pseudoannulata
TCGTGAAAATGCTTCAGTATGTCTGCTCTCAGATGTTTGGGAATGACGGGCAACCATGTCTTTCCATCTGGATCAAAATTCTTTCTGCACAGGACTCCGTCAATTAACTCAAATTTATTTTCGGTGGATGAGCCGATCTTCGGAAGGATCATTTTTGCTATGTCTGGATCTTTCTTCTGCTCGACAGCGAGGTCTATACTCGTGGTTACAGCTAAAAATTGATGTCGCGTCTCAGTCTCTTCGTCTACTGGATTCCTCGAGAGAGCGTCGGCATCGTTATGCTTCCTACCGGATTTGTATTTTACTGAAAAATTATGTTCTTGGAGTCGAAGAGCCCACCTTGCCAGTCTGCCTGAGGGATCCTTGAGATTCATAAGCCAACACAATGAATGGTGATCTGTCACAACCGTAAAATGTCTTCCAAACAGGTATGGCCGGAATTTATTGATAGCCCATACGACGGCAAGGCATTCCCGTTCTGTAGTAGAATAATTTTTTTCGGCCTTTGTCAGGGTCCTAGAAGCGTACGCTATGACCTTTTCGACTCCATTCTGAATTTGAACCAGAACTGCTCCAATACCATATCCGCTGGCGTCTGTATGAATTTCTGTAGGGCATCTTTCGTCGAATATCCCCAATACTGGATCAGATGTAAGCGCCTTCTTCAGGTTGTCAAAAGACTTTACCTCTTTAGAACCCCAATGAAATTTCGCATCGCCTTTCAAAAGCACCTGCAGGGGCTCGGCGAGATAGCAAAAGCCCTTAATGAACCTTCTAAAGTAGGAGCAAAGTCCAAGAAAGCTTCGTACGTCATGTAAGTTCTGCGGAGTAGGGAAATTGGTCACGGCTTTCACTTTGTCAGGATCTGGACGGACACCGCTACTGGATACGAGATGGCCTAGTATTTTTACTTCTTGAGCAGCAAAAAGGCACTTCTTAGGGTTAAGTATGAGTCCAGCTTCTTGAATGCATTTCAGAACTGTCCTTAACCGGATAAGGTGGTCTTCATAATTATCGGAGAAAACTACTATGTCGTCCAAGGTAACATAGGCACATAGTCCATTTAAGATGGCGTAGCAAATTGTCCATCATTCTTTCAAAAGTCGCCGGTGCATTGCAAAGTCCAAACGGCATGACTTTAAATTCGTATAAACCTTCTGGAGTAATAAATGCAGTCTTTTCACGATCCGCTTCGTCCACTTCTATCTGCCAGTAACCAGATCGGAGATCCATGGAAGAAAAGAACTTTGCGCCTTTTAAACAGTCTAGAGTATCGTCAATACGGGGCAGAGGATAAACATCTTTCTTCGTGATTCTATTCAGTTTGCGATAGTCCACGCAAAAGCGCCAGCTTCCATCTTTTTTCCTGATGAGTACGACGGGAGATGACCACGGACTCTCAGATGGCTGGACAATACCTTGGTCAAGCATTTTCTGAACTTCTTCGCGAATTATGCGTCTTTCAGTCGGTGAAACTCGGTAAGCCCTTTGGTAGATTGGAGTATGGTCACCCGTATTGATCCTGTGTTTCACATTTGTCTTTGCGGCTGTCGACTTGTTGGCTTTTGTAAAAATTTCCGAAAAGGTTTGTAAGAGCTCGACTAATTTACGTCTTCTTTCACTGCTCAACTCAGGGGATATCATCATTGTATAATCTGTATTGGAATTCGTCGGCTCCTGCAGAGTACTTGTACTTTTTGTTGTTTCCGCAATCTCGCATATATGTCCTTCATCCAATAGCTCAGCTTCGCCTACGTACATTCCTTTAGGAATGACTTGATCTTTGGCTTGCATGTTGGCAATCCAAATTTCACTTCGTCCATTATGGTATAAGGATACCATAGATGGTATAGCAAGGTTTCTTTCAAGTAGCAAGTGTCTATTGCCGTCCACGATTACGCTTATGTTTCTTCCGACATCTAATCCTGATACTGCTATTCTTGTCACTGAACGTGGTTTAAGTTTGTAGTCCTTTGTGGCATACACCTTCCAAGCGTCTAGTGCTTTGGTTTCTTGGCCAGTATCTTCTAACAACAGTTCACTTCTGCCACAGTCTATCACAGCTTGAGAAGCTTCCAAAAAGTCCCAGCCGAGGATTACGTCGTGACTACAATGCTGTAGGACGATGAATTCAACAGGCAGCTCTCGTCTATTTATAACGACACGCAGAACACATTTTCCCAGTGGCCTAACAAAATTGCCATTAGCGACTTTCAGCATAGTGTTCTTGGCGTCAGCGAACATAACTTTCTTTAAGGATCGACGAAACTTATCGGAGACGACAGAAAACGAGGCTCCAGAATCTACTAGAGCACGGATCGGCTGATTATTTACTAGAACATCGAGGTGGTTACCCGTCATCCTTGCGGCCGATGGAGGATTTTCATTACATGCGGCCTCACCTCCTCGAAAGGTCGCTCTACTTAGTTTTCCTCGTTTCGGCGGCTTGGAGATTGACCTGATCGACGATATGGCGACGGCGATCGGGAACGACGGGTTG
>CM063498.1:128971192-129003692 GCA_032207245.1 Pardosa pseudoannulata
CCTTTTTGATTCAAAACATTTTTTATACTTACCCTGAAAATAAAACTTGAACATATATCTGTATAAAAAATAATGAGCAGTGTAATGATAATTTAATACATATTTGTTAAAAAGTTTAACTAAATTTTCTAATTATTTTTTTTAAAATTAAAGCATCAAAATTTCAAAATTTTATACATTTATAGAGAGGTAAAATATATAGTTTGAAATTAAAAGCCAAAATGTTTATTGTATTTCAAGTACTAAGTTCTAAAAATATATGTGATTAAGTGAGTTTTATAAGAAAAATAGGTAAAAATAAGAAAACATTGAAATTTGTTCCTACTTATGGAAACAGAAATTAGGTAAGCAAAAATTTTTTCACGTGAATTTAACAATTACTGAGCTAAATGATTTATTACTCATTTATGAAAATCGCGTAATATTTAATTTATTCTGTTCCGTACTCATTCATCATTATCACACATGTGTGATAATCTGCTTTTATATAATTGGGTTTATTAAAAATCTTAAGATTACAAGCATCTATATGTATTTTTCAGCATAAAAATTACCCGAAAGTTAAAGTGTTTTGTAAAGTTACTTTGGAATCGGATATGAAGAATATATTATTAACTGTACAATCTGTTATCATTTATGTTTTTATGATTCACAATTAAAATCGTTTGATAAAACTAAACACGATCATCACACAACAAAGGAAAAAATTATTGAAATAGGCAAGATAATTTTTTGAAAGGTTTTAGAACATTCTAACAATAAACTTTATGTGTTTTCAATTAATGCCTGACTTGCTGAGATAAATGATCATAAAATTTTTTTTTTACAAACTGTTATCCATTCTATCATAATAATTGCCATTAGGGTAGGATTATTTTTTTACTTTACCTGAAAAAAAATATTTTTTATTAAAAATTGTAGTTTAAAATGACGAGGTCATATTTTGAAAATTAATGTTTGATATACCTTAGATAAATTACATAGATATACGTTTAATTAATAGATATACGTAATATTTTAGATATACGTTTAAGGTCACAGATGTTAAACATGTGTTCATTTTTATACGCTTGAGGAAAATTAAAAGCTTATTTTACAATGTTGAGCAACGAAAATTCTGATCAAAAGCTTCTTTATTACAATCGTTGCACTATTTAAAATGCTACGGTTAAAGCACACTCAAAATTAAGATATGATTTCTAAATGTTAATGATGAATATTTCGTTTTCAAAAATAAAAGGTTGTCTATACCTTACTATATAAAATGTACGTAATAATGTAAATATTCTAATGTATCTAACATAATATTCTCGTTCTATTATTCTTCAGTAGTAAAAGAAAGAGTATTCGAAAGTCCTATGACAAATGGATCTGTAATGAAAATATTTTTGAATTTCCAAGCCATGGTGTTTTTTAGAGAAAGGGCCAATGGAGCACAAGTACTAATGTTGATAAGATTGTCCAGAAAGAAATTGAGATTATAGAAGGTTATTATACCTATAGGGAAATAGGGCTGTAAAGTTACACGTCACACTGGCATTCTGTACACTATTGTTTGGGTAGCACTAAGGCTTAACATCCGATGTAACCAGTACAAAATCCATCATCATAATGAACTGTGATTTTTAGGAGTATTAGTTAGAGTATTTGTGGAGGCGGTGCTCCAAAGATGTTGGAGGATGACGACTTATTGTATTAGACGTTGCAGACCGAAGAAGCCCACCTCACGTTCCAAGATTGTAGGCTTCTACAACTACAGAATTGGAGCTGCCTATCACAGAAATCAGATAATTTTGTTTTAACCCCATTGCAAGACAAGAAAGTCAAGGTGTGGTGTAGGTTTCTCACATCCACTGTTGTCAGGCTCCTTTTGATTAAAGAAATATCAAAGATTTGGGTTTTGAACCTGTAAGTGTGACATTGGAGAGGTACATCGATATGTCAGATAATCTCATAGAACCTAGCATGGTTGATAAACACCTGTTGGATAGTATGCTTTCTATACAATAGTATGTTCCTCCCCATATTGTTAGACTTGTGAATGATATTTTGTGCCCGTCCTTTGGTGATAATGGCGTGCTCATCCACTACTTCATCATGCTTATCCTCGTAGTTATCCAACTATACTCCGTGTCACTTTTGGTTCTGGGGTTACCTGAAGCCTCAAGTCTACCACGACTTACCGAGATCAAAATGGATACTAATAGACAATGCCAAAGCCTCACTATATACCACCCATTCAACGACAACGACAACAGATATGCTGTAAATTCCCCATTGTCCATCGAACTATAGCTAAGTTGAGGAATGACGATGGACATGTTGAGCATTTGTTTCTACGAGCATCGTCTTTATTTTGTCATAATTTGTTATGCTATTTCTTGCTTTTTTTATCCCATTAAGTGCCATCTGTTTTTGCGTTTTCAATAAAATCCCATGTCATATCAATCATATTTGTTAATTTTTACCTCTTTACCTATATTAGTACGTTAATTATTATTTTTTATATCTATATTCATTTTAAGATCAACCGGTATATGACCTTGATGTTCAACACATTGGTTTTTTAATATTTTAAGAGGATACATTTAAAATGTTTGAAATCTCAAAAATTTGAAAATACTAACACAAATTAGTTAAAGTAATAAAATATATGTATATTACAAATATTCTTT
This sequence comes from Pardosa pseudoannulata, assembly GCA_032207245.1. Classification (NCBI taxonomy): domain Eukaryota; kingdom Metazoa; phylum Arthropoda; class Arachnida; order Araneae; family Lycosidae; genus Pardosa; species Pardosa pseudoannulata. The sequence goes on from CM063498.1 coordinate 128,973,868, forward strand.
AAATATTTTTTTGAGTAACTGGTGTTCAATGTTCATTTTACAATAATTTTATAATAAAATAAATTATCCTTTTATATATCATTGATTTGTAACTATATTTTTATATGTTAACAGGATAAAAAAGAATAAACTAATTAATAATAAAGTAATTCTTATATAACAAGTGCTTATGTTCATTATAAAAAAAAATCAAATGTTAGTGGATACATCCCCAATGCATAAAATGCCCATATCAATACTAAGAAATGTGGTACTTACATAGAAGAAAATTTGTTACAAAATCCATTACTACAAATCTCAGAGAAATCTGTACGATAAAACACTTTCTGAGATAACTAATCTGAAGTATTTTGTAATGTGACCTTCCATTTCACAGGAGAAATATTTTTTTAATTACTGGATGAACTATCCATCATCCTCTGCTAAAGGAGTGGATAACCACAGAAGATTCAAGAAGAAAAGTATTACGTCCGTATTTGTCAATCTATGGGACAAAATAAATGATAAAAGATTAAAGTTAAAATAAGCTTCTCTAAAGCAGTAAAATACACAAAATATGTGACACTGTCCTAAAATTGCTTATCTGGATAAAAGAAAAAAAATATTAGAAACATTTAGATTATTCTTGCTGTTTTATAAATATATGAAGCATGAGAAATTAATACAGAAATGCCATTCTTTTTTAATTTAACAATTTTTGAAAATCAAAAAGTAATCTTTGATATTCAAAAATGTATAAATATGTTATATAATGTATAAAATGTTGTATAAAATTCATAAATATGTATAAAATGTATAAATAAGTTAATAAAAGAAAGACTAAATACCCATAAATATATAAATGTAAACAGGATCTTTATGTTGCATAATATATATTTACATATGAGTGAGAGAAAGAGAGAGAAATATATTCCCCGGTTTTATTTATAGAAGTTACGAATGTGCCCGGAAAAGTATTTTACCAAAAAATAGATAGAAAATCATTAAAAAGCGAGTTGATATAGATTAAAAAATGTTTTTATAAATAAATCCGATAAAGTTCGTGTACTTACAATCAATAAAGATTACTTAATACAGATATAATAAAATATGATATGGTTTAATATACAGAAGAAAAGACAATCAGTTTGAAACAAAAGACAAATAGAAAAAAAAAAACTAAATTAAGGATGTGATAAAAACTCATTTTTGTATGAAATAAATTAGCTATAAAATATTTTGCATGCCTATATGGCAACGAGCAAAGTACGCCAGTAATATGTGGAATATAATCAAAAATAACGAGTGGGAAAATTTTAAAAACAACTTAAATTTTCAAAATAAATTTTATTTTTATGTTTTTACCTTATAATGGTTATATAAAATTTCTCAAGTTTTAAATAAAAATACAAGACATATATAAGTTGTTTTTTTGTATGAAAATGTGCAAATTATCAAAGAGAATAAAACTTATTTAATCGGAGAGAATCATCGACTTTTAATTCTATTTAAACCTTTATATATTTATTTTTCAAATACAGAAAAATATATAAGTACTATATTTCAACATTGTGCGAAGAAACTTACAATAATAAAACAAATACAAGATATGTAATATCTAACATAATATATATATATATATATATATATATATATATATATATATATATATATATATATATATATATATATATATATATATATATAAGATATGTAATATCTAAATATATAAATACAATAACATGTCATACCAGAGAAGTTGAAAATCACTTCTTTTTCATAATATTATAATTAAAATTATATAATTTTTTTGTTATACATTTTCTTTAAAAATATGCTAAGAAATCTAATAAACCTACGTATTATAAAATATTAGCTACAACTAAAGAAAATTACAAAACAATTCATCACTGTTTAAAATAATACTCTTTGCAATGAATCATCTCTTTTTAAAGATTGATGGAAATAGTTCAATATATTTTAAACTCATTTTAGCTTAGATTATTTCATAAGTGAAAATAGGAAGATGAGAACAATCGTTAACATCTAGAAATACCTAGAAGAAAATAAAACTGAAAGATATTTTTAAAGCTTAATGTGTACCCTCCTTTCATGAAAAATTTCAATTAAAATAAACCATCTTTAAGAAATCAATTTCATAATTTGAGCTTAAAAATTCTGGTTGTAATTATCCTAATTACTTATGATTGTATTTTCATTATTTGGTTTCAATTAGCTTCTGGATCGCTGTGTATTAGCTCAGAGAATGTAATTACTTCTGACGAGCACACTACTCGTCTTCACATTCATTATTCTTTCTTATTTCAACGATTATGCATTATGACGCTTCTATCAAACTACATTACAAAGATTCATTTATCATCTTCGCTTCAAAAATAGTTAAAATTTGTTAAACAACCAATAAATATATTCTGCCTTGTCAAAACTGATAAACGATTTCCCATATGCAGTGTGTTTAAGCTAATTATCGTCACAAATTACCCTTTAATTATTGGAATTGCTTTAGCAATAATGTAAACATTCAATAACGTGATGTTACACAAAATACTAATTCGGTCTTTTTTTTATCATAAAACTTTTGTTTAAAGCTCATTTCTAAATGCTCTTTATCAGGTGTAACACAGTACTCAGAGATTCTTCTTTCTGCACTGGTTACATATTTTAAATATGAAAATAAAATTAATGTTGTTGAATAGGTGTAACACTATTTGTCAGCGAATGAATTTAAGAGGATAACACTAGATATTTTAACAGATTACGTGAAACAAAAAATAGTTTATGATGTAGTTTCATGATATGTATTTCTAATACATCATGTTCATTAATTTAAATTAAAATAAATATTTTTACCAATCTATCACCGCAATATAGAAATAAAATAAATTTTATTTTAAATATATAATACAGCTACACACTAACTGTTCAAATTAAATTTAAAACATACATTATTGTCACATTGCCGTATTTCTTAAATATAGCAATTTTTTAAACATGAATTTATTTTTTTAATTGTATTCCTATGTAAATTAAAAATTTCAACAATATATTCTCTAAACTATAAATCTATAAGTTACATTTAAATAATAGATTTTAAATCAATACTTGTTTTATTAAGTATAAGTTAACTATCTAATTTTTAAATGAATATGCATTACATACACATGAGCACATATATGTATACACATGCATAAATATATATAAATATATATATATATATATATATATATATATATATATATATATATATTATATATATATATATATATATATATATATATATATATATATATATATATATATATATATATATATATATATATATATATATATATATATATATATATATATATATATATATATATATATATATATATATATATATATATATATACATATATATATATATATATATATATATATATATATATATATATATATATATACATATATATATATATATATATATATATATATACATATATTATATATATATATATATATATATATATATATATATATATATATATATATATATATATATATATATATATATATATATATATATATATATATATATATATATATATATATATATATATACATATACATATACATATATATATATACATATATATATATATATATATATATATATATATATATATATATACATATATTTGTATATATATATATATATATATATATATATATATGTGTGTGTGTGTGTGTGTGTGTGTGTGTGTGTGCGTGTGAGTCTATGTGTGTATATGCGCAAGTGAGCCAATGTAATACTTAGAAAAACATTAATATATTATCGAAATAAATGATTTTTTAAATAATACAGACATGACAGTCTGAAGTCGAAGAGGAAAATAACCTAATAAAACTAGTATAATCTGGATGAAAAGTGTCTTTTATTTCACATAAACAAGAAACTATTTCTAGATTTGTTATTATTTACCTATTCCGCCATGTCATTTTTATATAAAATGATATGATCTTGAGGTATTTCGTCTACATTGCCCATGTGCACAAATACAAAGTACTATGCCTTCACCAATTTAGGTTCGTATGAATTTTTAACAGCGATGGTGCTGAAATTGTATTAGCTCTATACTGATGCATTTCTAAAAACCCACAGCCCACGTTTTCTTAAAACTCCCTATTAATATATTTATGTAAGGAATTATGTTAGAAAAACGTTATCTCAAATCTAACTATTTAAAAATTTATATGCAGAATTAATATTGAAATGCTTTACTTCAAAACTCACTATCAATAAATTTATATTCGGCATTAAAATTGAAACATAACTTTGATTGAAATAATGATTGTATTTCTTTTTTTTTGTTAATACACACGAATACATACAATGTATACAATATAAAATATGCTCAATTACACTCAAACACACAGATACATATATATTTCCCTAAAATTGTTTGCAATTGTATATCTATGGTATGCAATTGTATACATATTTTATGCAATTTTCTAATTAGCAGTTATAAAATACAATATAAAATATGCTCAATTACTCTCAAACACACATATATACATATATATCTCCCTAAAATTGTTTGCAATTGTATATATATATATATATATATATATATATATATATATATATATATATATATATATATATATATATATATATATATATATATATATATACAGGGATAATTTACATTTATACTAAAACACTATTTATGAATAAATTGCAAGTATGTAGCAAAAATTCTCACAATAATTTTTGTGGAAATGTTTTATATATTTTATGCTAGTGTCTAATTGCTAGTTATAAAATAAAAATACTTTAAAGTGTCATTAATATATTTAAGATAGAAATATTGTGTATTTAACCTAGATTGGACTTATATCTGTGTGTTTGTGTGTAATGCATATTTTATAAAATTAATTAGAAAATTTACAGTAATCGTTACCCTTAAATTAAAATAATATTTCTATACATTAATGAATTGCAAGTATATAGTAAAATACTTACAATCATTTTTGTGAAATGTTTTACATATTTTATGCAATTTTCTAATTAGTAGTAATAAAATACGAATGCTTTAAAGTGTCATTAATATATTGAAGGTAGAAACTCTTAGAAAAATTGAGTCTTTAACCTAGATTGGACTTGCATTTATTATATGAACAAAACCTCAATGAATGGAGAACTTACAATAAATAATATCCGATACGGAGTTTCCGATTTTTTTCACTTTTAACACACAGCAAAATAATTCCAGGCTCCATGCTTTGAACAGCAGAAACCAGTCATTTTTCAAATCACAAAATCATTCTAAAAGCTTTCCAGACATGAATAAATGATGAAAAAGTCATTGATAATAACGGAACATATATCACTCTTCTAAAAATCATTTGACTTTCGGTAAAAAATAATGTAACACATGTAAATAACATGCGCTGTCTTGATCACAGCCTTTTCATGATCATGCCTGAAACGTAAAACTGATTTTTTTTCCTTGTAAAGTATGCCTTTTGGATTTTTTCGGGTTTTATCTGAAGATTGATGGTAAAATGAAAGTTTTCCCTATCTTATAGAACACCAATAAATTATTATATCTGTACATTGTTAACTATCTGATATATTCAAGGCAAGATAAAATAAAACCTATGAATTATTACTAGAATTTAGTATTTTATTACTATAATCAATTACCATATTTTATTATTTTCATGTGCTTATGCCCTTGGAATCTATAATTTTACGAATACCTGTTCAACCTATATAAATAATTAAAAATAGCTAATTGTCATTCCCTTTCATAATTTTTATTAATTGTTGCATACAGCTCATTAATATTTTAAAAAACTGTAAGATTTTTACGAACGAAAATTTTTCCAATTTATGCGTACTCACTGTTGTTAAAATTATACAAACATGTGACCTCTCCACTACATGTTTTTCTAGGGTGCGGGCCACCGTGATTATGCATTTTTTACATTCCCACATTTTCCATCTTACGATATGTTTTTTCACAAATGAATCCGTTAAAACGAGTAAGAGACATGCAGTTCGATTTTCTTGTTTCAACGGAAAATTGTTCTATCAATTGAGTAGAAAAGAGTCTATATTACAGCTTTACTTTGAAGAGATGGTTAATTTAATAATGAGAACACGACTTTATTTGGCATTTTATGCCTGGGAAATCTGCTATTAAAAATTGAAAGGAGAAAAAAGATAATTTTGGATATCTACTATAGAGTTAAATTTTTTTATGGAATACACACGCACACACAGACATTCATATATATTATTGCGTATATATCAGTTGAATAGGCAGAAAATTTACATCTCTAGGACAGAGAGATTTGGGAAATATATCGAAATAATTTTAAGTCAAGGACGCTCCTTTGATTAAAACATTTAGAGGCTGGAAAAAGATTTTAAGGAATTAAAATGGAAGAGAGAACGTTTTTTAGAAAATGTTAAAGTTAAGTAATTTATATATATATACATATATATATATATATATATATATATATATATATATATATATATATATATATATATATATATATATATATATATATATATATATATATATATATATATATATATATATATATATATATATATATATATATATATATATATATATATATATATATATATATATATATATATATATATATATATATATATATATATATATATATATATATATATATATATATATATATATATATATATATATATATATATATATATATATAAATATATATATATATATATATATATATATATATATATATATATATATATATATATATATATATATATATATATATATATATATATATATATATATATATATATATATATATATATATATATATATATATATATATATATATATATATATATATATATATATATATATATATATATATATATATATATATATATATATATATATATATATATTGATTGATTGATTGTGGGAGTATGACAAAACCTAAGGAGCAGATATGTGAACCTAAAATCATATGTAAGGAGTTAATCAAAAGTCTTTAATCACCAATTGCACATAACGTGATTTCATTTCGGAAATTTTTGAAAATACAAACATGATTGAGATTTTTTGTAAGAAACACAGTCCTAAGACTCAATATTTATCAGGAATCTAAATCTCTACAACAACTCGAAAAAACATTCCGTATTTATGTGTATAGACTTACGATTATTTTTAACAGTTCGTCAGTTCCAGTTAAGTGTTATATGTGGTCTAGAAGTGGAAAAGGTATATTTGAGATGTGTTATAGTGTTTCAGTGTAAGGCAAACTATTGGAAAAAGTATTGATATTATATTGTCCCTTCATGTAAGGTCCTCTGTCATTTGATATTGTATTGTAGTTTTATTCATAATTTGAATCTTGTTAGACATTTACTATAACATTTACTTTCAATATGTATTTTTATATCATATTTACTAGAATATTTACATGAATCATACTTTCAATTTTCTTCTACAAATTTTGAATTTTCCAGAATTTTAATATTAATCTCATTGACCTGTACTTTTGTAAATACATACTCTCTTAACTTATATATTTCACTAGAAGGAAAATTTTATTTTCATAAAATTGTGTTATTAATCCAAAGTTTAAAATAAGATTAACAAAATAGGTAAATGTATGGATGTCATTTTTATACTCTTTTTTTAAAAAAGCAGTAATTATGAAAACAGAAAAAAGATTAATTTACTGTAAAAATTATTATTATTATTCTAAAGAAAAGTCTTTTTATTACTCATATACTCTTTTAAATATTATTTGTTTTTATATTAAGTGCCACTTATAAGTTTTGCCCCGGCTTAAAGGTTAGAAAATAGAATTTTTCTTAATTTTTATATCCTTATTGCTTTTCCATGTACATGTACATGTACATAGAAAAGTACATGTAAAATATGTACATGTAAAATAGTAAAAAATAGGATCACTAATTTGTAAGTATATTTTAAACACAATAGTGATTGATCTTACAGACATTTTATTACCATTTTACACATTATTAAGCCATTTTCATTCTATCTTATAAAAAAAACTCTAGAATTTGAATTGAAATGCACTTTGGAATGTATTATACATAAGCAACATAAGCATGCTTGTATCCCATTAAAACTTATACGTTCTATTTGACATGTTCGAAGTGGTCATAAAAAGGATACGTATGTCTAGTATGCCAACATGTCAGATTGAAACAGTTTGAATATTGGAGGGATTTATTTCTCAAGAATTTTATTCCTCTGTTTACTTTTACTGAAATAGCAATTTATATCTTTCCTGTACCTTTAAGGTCTTAAAGAAATATTTTATTGCATCTATAAAAATGTTCTTGACATCAGGTGACATAGAAGATACGGTAAATCTAAGAAATAACATAAACTTAAAAAGCTCTCCACCCATTTTTATCCTATAATGTTTCGACAAACCATCTTCTCTTTACTTCAGTATTGCTCTTTGTTTTATGAACGATCAATACAGAACGTGATAGTGCTTACAGTAGTGCTTTCCGAAGAGCAGATAGAGACGTGGATTGAATGCATTCGGAAGAGGGCACAGATGTATACGCATTATAATATCGAAAACTTTTTCTTTCTAGAAAAGTTTGTGAAATTGAATTATTAATTTCTAAGATTAAGAAAAAGTACATTTCAATTGCATTTCCAAAATGTGGGCTTTAAAAAGGTAGTACATTTTTTTACTTAAATAACATAATAGGTCTTATTTATGGAATTACGTTTCACCTCAATGACATCATAATATGGAGCATGAATTTCCATACGTTAAATTTTGTTTCAAAAGTGTGAAACCGTAAAATACTTGCTAAAATATAAACATGAAATAAAAAAATAATATGTTAGTAATAGAAAATAAGAATTTTTTATGGGATTGATCAAAATACCTAAATTGTTTGCCATAGATATTTAGATGAAAAGTCTGGTAGTCAGGAAATACCACATGTAATTATAAATATATTAATTGAAAATATATTCTAATAATTGCAAAAACCCGACTACGAAATCCCAATTAATAAAATTAAATTCAATATTAATTTACTCTTACATTTCCTAAAATATATTTTACTTTTTTATAGACGTGCTTCGAATTTTTTTGCATGTTTAATTACTAGGAAAAGCTTTTTGATCAGTTGAGCAATTAACTTAAAAACAATTTGCAGTGATACAAATCTATAATTTCTTAGATATTTAATATTTAAAAAAATAAATGATGATCTTATAAAACCACTGGTTTACATAATTTCAATGTCCTATGTATCTCTTATATATTTATATTTCCTGGGTTTCCTTTGAAATAATTTCCTATATTTAAAGTTTTGAATAAAAAATACTTCGTAAATGTTGTATTTAATTATTTATTATGATGATTTTTTATACATAATACGAAATGATTTATTCATCAGTATGAATAGTGATAGTCTTAAATCCTCTCTCTGCGCATCCAGCGATTTTCACGGGCAACATAGATGTAGCAAATTTTTCGCATGCATTTTAGCCGCCTATTTAACTGTGCAGCCCGCTCTTTCCCGTTTATTCTTTCATTTCGGCTTTACTGTGATTTTAAATTATTTATTTATGTGTAAACTAGCAGATGGCTTTAATTGTCTTTATTTCTGCGAAATGTAGAAGAATTGTTTTGAGCATTTTGAGCACGCTTTTCATAGCTGAAAGATGTTTGGCAAGAAGCTTTTCGCGAGTGATATAACCTATACTTCTGACGATATTTCCGTCACTGATAGCACTTCTGACTATGATTTCAAGTATATTGAAGATAGTTATAGCCTGCTTGGATTCCTCTGTGGATAGTGATGGATCTGAAAGTTCAATTTCTATTCAAAATGTTCGACAGTGGTACAAAATCGGTAAGTAAAATATTCCACCAGCTCCTGCTACATTTCCTTTCATTGGATATCCCGGACTAAATTTCCTTTTGAAAAATAATGAAACTGTTTTGGACTATATGAACTTTATTTTGACGATGTTATGTTGCAAATAATAGTAATATAGACCAACAGTACATGGCAGTAATAGACCCATGCGACTAACTGCTCGACACTTTGCAAGCCATATACACCCAAATCCCATCAAGAAAGCGCCTCGTAGAGAGTGTGCTGTCTGTTGTTAAAAAACTGAAGGTGGAACAAAAACTTCGAAAAGAAACGCGAATTTGGTGAAATGATTGCCAGGTAGGAATTTGCCTCGAGTTTTGTTTCGAAATTTATCATACAAGACTTCATTTCTAATAAATGTTTTCTAAGACTTTTTCATTTTTTAATTAGTATATATGTTTTTCTTTTGTATTTTATAAAATTAATGATAATTTAACCAAGATTAATTTTAAAAATTTAGCTTTTATATCATTATTCTTCAATTTCATTAACCCCTTCCGGTATGATTTAATAATGAAAAATTGTGCATGAAATAACCATTTAATTTTTATTTTAAAAACTTGTTTCATTTTACAATTCTTACATATTCTTAATTAAAATCCACTTTGTACATAGTGTTAAATAATATCAGAAACAGTAAAATTAAGTAAATATCAAAGCAACACATTAATAAGGTATACAGATAATAGTCTTCAAGCTAGTGGTACTTTTCAAAACAAAGTGCAAAGGAATTCTTAATTGTTTACACCGCCAAGTAGTCTCACTTTTAATTTGATTCTTGTAACACACACGGCATTTCTTAGTAGGTTTTCTTTTATTCTGACTCATTAATTTGGCAATGACTTGTACCAAGAAATTCTAAGTAAACAATATGCAATAGTGACTTGTGATTTTCACAAGTGATAAAAGTGTTGCCAAATTCAGTATACTAGAAATTTTAAACTAAATTAATTATCATATTTAACAGTAACTTTAATCGCATGACGAGTGTAGCTCGTCATTGTGCGGTATGGAATGAAAAACTAATGACAAGTTAGACTCGTCAATTTACAGGAATTGGTTAATCTGAACAATTTTTATTTAGGTTCTAATTCTATATTAAAAAAAATCTTTAGCAAACATTTTTTGTATATTTTAACTCAAAAATGTATATAGATTTAAATATGAAATAATAAAATACTCAATTTTTAACCTATTTCAATAAAAAAAATACGCAGCGACGGTTAAACGATACGGTTAAATGATATAAATTTAATTGAGAAAAACTAAATTAATGTTTGAAATGTTCCAGAACAAAATCTCTTAGAAAAATCTTATAATTTTTTTATATAAATAAATTTCTATATACAACAGATGATATACATGTTTTTCTCATATTTTTACTCAATAAAATTCTGAAGAAAAATCCGTAGAAAGCTTGAATTTGAAAGATTATATCTTTCAAGCTGAAATACTTTCAAAATTTAGAACTTTAACTAATGTTTGAACATTTGAAACTTTCAAACATAATGGTAAAAATTTGACATAACTCTTACATGTGTCTAAATCTAGAAACTTCATATAAAAGTTCCAAGGAATGGGTATTTACATAAAATTCGTGCACGAATGAGTTACATTATTTAAGTTTCTAAGGATTTTCAAAGAACTTATTTGAGACATATTTTAAAATGTTTTATCTTATATTGCGTAAGCATGTACTATTCAAGAAATGTGTAATAACATACATTTCTTTGCATGTGTACTTTAACACTTCACAGAAAATGTACCACTAATTCAGAGAAAAAAATATAAATAATGTCTTTCTTTCATATTAAAGAATAGAATAGGGTAGAAGAAGCAAAGTAATATATATATCCATCCGAGTGGAACACACCGAGGAAAATAAGTCTCCAAAAAATACGCTAAAGTTTTATCGTGTCAATGACCAAAGTGTTCTATGATTTTTTACTTCACCCTTTTTCGACTAGATTGGAATACGGGAAACCCACCCTCGTTATTGTCCATTTACTTCCGATTATAGATATATAAATAAAAATTATAGATTGTTAATTTTAAATACACATAAAGCTCGTCAAGTTTTGAAGATCGTCCCATAAGAAATAATGGATTCTAAAAGTACGAATAAAAATATTTTTAAAGAGAATTATTTATATTTTATTTTACGAAAGTCATACAAGATATTTAAGTGGTGCACAATTAGAGATACATCTGTTACCGCAAACGAAATTCTTCGAAATAGAGATTTACAAAGCCATGAGAAGCTATCATCGTCTTTGTGCCTCAGGGAGTAGGGGTGCATTATTCAATAAATGTCAGTCAAAAAGGGGTGCAGTTCCTAAACAATCAATCTGACCCTCCTACCTCAAATCTCCATGGGAAAAACACTGGCGGAAATGCACAATGCATCCATTTTCGGAACGTTTTTGGAACTCGAAAATTGTACGTGAAAGCTTGCGGAATTGTACGTGCGAACCGCTTAGAGGGATATATATATATATATATATATATATATATATATATATATATATATATATATATATATATATATTATATATATATGTATATAATATATATATATATATTATATATATAATATATATATATATATATATATATATATATATATATATGTGTGTGTGTGTGTGTGTGTGTGTGTGTGTGTGTGTATACATATGGGTGAGATTCATCAAAACCACAACACATTTTATTTCTCGTAACGATACATCCATTTAAAACAACAGGGAAGATCTTTTAGAACATCGTGCACACACACTTTTTAAGTAATGATTTCTCATGTAAAAATTGTACGAATAATCCCAAAACACATTTGATCACGTGTTAAAAAAATACGCATGTCTAAAAAGAATATGTTTACTATTTATGAAAGAAATACAGACAGAGGCCGGACTAAATCTATAGCCTGTGTGGATTGAAAAAATCAGATTTACCTCGCAATTTCCAACGTATTTTATGAAGAGAAGTAATTAAATTAATACTACAAATTGTAAATAAGAAATTTTACTATTACATATATATATAATGCTTATAAATATGGGGGATATGGGCGTGATCTACAATGTGTGTGTAGATCGATTGATATATCGTTACATCCTTTGGTAGAGAATATCGAATTCATCTCTTTCAAACTAAGGGAAATGGAATAATTTTCCGTTGCATAAGAGAAATAATTTAAGTGGTAAACTTTTAAAAGAATTCTAAGTAATGAAATTTTTGATAAATTCAAATACTGGAATCTTCTCCGCTTTAATCAATAAACCTAATTAATGCTCTTAAAGTATTATCTTTCCTTTACACATTTTCATTTTTCAAAATGATATTTACAACCAAAGCAAAATATCATCACACTATAATCTATTTAATTAGCGTTCAATTTATTTGTGCATTTAATTCTTTAGAAATTGCGGGAAATGATTTTCGAAAGTAAAAGAGATTTCAGTTTTCTTAAAAACACCTATTCCTTGTTAAGATTAATTATGCATGTGTTTATTTTAATTATTCTGTTTCTAAGGAGCTTCGTGTATTAATTATTTATTTAATAAAGATACAGCACACACTGTAACTTTAAAATTGTTTGATATCATGAAAAGTAAAAATGTAAAAAAAAATCATATATTCATTTCTATGCCAATGAAGTCATTAGTAAAAATGTATTTAATATCATAAAGAAATTGAATCTACGTATTTATTTTAGCTTTATGATAAGACAAATTGAAATATAATGTCAATATGTTTTGTTTGTCAGCAATAATTCGTGGTTTTTAAATTTTCTCTACATAAATATTTTGGTTCCAAAATACTATCTGAATTTCACTATTAAATGATAATAGAGTTCATTATATTAAAAGAATTTTTGTCTCCTGGGATAAATAATATTATCTCTTTTTAAAATAATGATATTACTTTAAACGTATATTCTATTTAAACGTAAATATCTTTTTTGGTATTTTATATATATATTTAGGCTCAAAATGGGACTAAAAAACTTTTTAGGTTTCATACTCTCTCTCTCTATTATCTATACTTCTATGTTGTATCATCTTCTTATTGATTTTATAATGCACTAAATAACGTACAAAAATCTCTAATCAAAGACGATCTTCTGAATATTTGAAAAGTAACTTTAAATAATAAATTAGTTAACTATAAATAATAAATTAATTAACTTTAAATAATAAATTAGTTAACTTTAAATAATAAATAATTTATTTATAACATATTTACTATTTATTACAAAATATTGAATTATTTATTATAGAATATTGAAATATTCCGGAACAATGATTAGAATGCAATAATTTGCATTATAATTGACGGTGTTCTGCTTTATGACTTAACAAATATTTTAACCATTTATTACAGAGGAAAAAAAATTATTACTACAAAAAGTTCATCAAAGTCAACTGTATTGATAATATTATCCAATTTTAAAACTTCAATAAGGGGTCAAAATGTACAACTAAATCTTAAATCAATTATGGTTTACCAATAGTCATGTTTTTCTTTTTTTATTGTCATTTTCCATAGACTTATTTAAAAGTTCCTTAATTACTTAGATCAACAATGCAATTACATATTGAGTACTGATTTTTTTAAAAAAATCTCTAATTTAATTCTTACATACATCTAGACTTTTTAAAGCTCAAAACCTGTTTTGAAGTGCAAAATGTTACTAGCAATTTAAGCCATATTTTCGTGTTACAATGTATCCTACTTTTTAAACAATTTAAATGTTGGACGCATCACTATTTTCACCAATTCGTTAAATTATGGTGATTTTACTTTTACCAGGTTTACGTTAGCAAAATACCAAAATTGTTTATACATAATCTCCTGGAAATAATATATAACTTCCAGCAATTTCTTTAAATTATAATCAGCATTACGTAAAAGCATAATTATAATGTTATTAATGTGGTGATTATTTTCCTTTTTAATTCATAATTATGTAATGATTATTCTATTACGAGAAAATTATAAAACGAGAAAAGTATAAAACATCTTCATATTTATAAGCAGACGGAAAGTTTAAAACACTGACAAATATAGATTACAATTTTAATTAAAAATCAAGGAATACATTTTAAATTCGAAGTTATAGAATAAATGACTCTAAAATAAATCCATTAGCATTTTTACATTATCAAAATGCCCAATTATAAAATTGCGCATAGTTTATTAATGCCATTAAACAATTAGCTTTTATCAGAGTTGTTTGATATACGAGTACTATTTGGAAAATGGGGGGCTGATTAAAGAAGTAATATATTTATTTATTGGATGCCTCACTGCTCCGCTGCTAAATGAGCTATAGAAAGTTTCTACTTAAATCAAAATAAACCCTTTAATTAAATTTGAGTAACAATCTAGTTCTAATTAGCTTGTTATGGCAAGTGTCTTTATACGTAAACGGTATTTTATTTTCTTTACATTTTTTTCTTGCACATAAATTTTGAAGTATATAGCCGAAGGTACATTTATAGTTAAAGATAATAATGATAAAATAATCTCATTAGAAAATAAACATCGAAATATTTCATTTTTAATGGAAATATATTTTTAATTTAACTTTATAATTACTTATATTTCTTCGAATTGAATTTATAAAATCCAAAATACATTTAAAAAATTACTAGATTAAAATATATAGTCTTGTTTATCATTACTCAGCCAGTGTTTTATTTTCTTTATTAAAGAAAAAAATCTTCCGTTTTAAGAGTAATTAAGTCTTTACATCAACTGTATTATGATAATAATTGATAATATTTTTATCTTTTTTCGTTCGAGATAGAGAAATTATGAGTATTTCATAATTCACAATAATTAAAAAATTATGTAGTAAAAAATAATAGTAGGAAGCACGTAGCGTAATTAAGAGGCGTATGGAGAAAGTAAGTTTCACTTACTTTCCCTAAGAAAGAAAGTATGTTTTCACCTTTAAAGTAAACGTAATTAGCCGTGTCAACCACGCATGCGTAACAGATCTATGACGTATCAATCATATGCAAGTTGTACAGGTCCTGAGTCCTGCCAGTAGCGTGGTGACAGTGGTCCGAAATGGAAACTCTAATTCCTTCTCCCTCTGCTTACAAGATTTGATCGATTATCTTGAATGCACAAATTGTTGTTTAAATTGAAATTCATTGTCAGCTCTGCTAGGTTTGTGAGTTGAAACGGACAACCAAACACAAAATTCAACGCTTATGAGCAGCACTGAAATTTCTGCTACGATATCACGATGACGGCGACAAGTTCCTCGACAGGATCGTCACGGGCAATGAGACTTGGATTTCGCACTTTACTCCAGAAACCAAGCAACTGTCAGTGCATTGGTGTCATAATGGTTGTTATATCAGGACTAAATTCAAAAAGACGCTGTCGGTACTGAAAGAAATGTGCGCGATGTTCTTGAACAGGAAGGCTGGTCCCATTCATAGATGGCAGAGTTCTACAACAGAGGTATACAAAAGTTGATCCCATAATGCGACAAGTGTCTCAATTCTGTTGGTGGCTATGTTGAAAAATAGCTGCAACATTGCTGTACTTATTACAAATAAATATGTCCCTGAAATTGTGAGTTCTTTTTATTCTTTTAAGTAGGAAAACAAACTTTCTGGGTGTGCCTCGTATTATGAAAACTGTACTTAAAATTATCCATGAAAACAAATTTAGAATTGATGAAATACTTTTTTGTGAAGATAATCTACCATTTTGACAGTTTACTTATATGTACTTCAGCAACCTATTGCTACGGAATTTAGAAAATTAAAGAACAACATTAAATTTATCCTTTCTAGGTGTCAATACAGCATATATAATTCGTGTTTCTGTGAGAGAGATATTCGGAAACGTAAGTCTTTTGTGTCAGAATAACAGAATTATTAAAATAAACCATTGCATGTGAGGCAAAAACTGGAAATATTAGCGCAAACAGCTTATGGAATTGAGAAGTTCTATATAAAGCCACATAGCCCTTAAAGTATATAGAAATATGCTATCAAAAAGGAGTCATTTGTTGAGGCCAAAATTATAAAGTAATTATTTCCCACTTTAGATGAAATTTTTAAACAATTCTATGCCATTTTATTTTTAAATTTTAACAACTAGACACCATTAAAATTTTATAGATTCAATTAAAAAGGAATTTTGAAGTCGTACCATATATATATATATATATATATATATATATATATATATATATATATATATATATATATATATATATATATATATATATATATATATATATATATATATACATATATATATATATATATATATATATATATATAATATATATATATACATATACATATATATAAATATATATATATATATATATATATATATATATATATATATATATATATATATATATATATATATATATATATATATATATATATATATATATATATATATATATATATAAATATATAATATATATATATATATATATATATATATATATATATATATATATAGGTATAATATATATATATATACTATATATATATATATATATATATATATATATATATATATATATATATATATATATATATATATATTAATACCACATATATATATCATATTATATGTATAGGCTTTATATAATTGTAATGTATATAATTTATATATATATTTCTATATATATTATATATATATATAGTTTCTACTATATATATTTCAGTTCATTATGATTTTAGAAATATAATTTTTTTCCCTAATATTTAAGTAATAAGTGGTTTGAAAACTATTTAGCAGAAAAATGTGGAAGGAGTTTAGCATAATTTGAAACATTTTAGTTTCTATAGTTAAAGTGAAACATTATTGTCAATGTAATCCTTAGTGTAGGCGATTTACCACCAAGGTTTGGAAAAGTCTGAAAAGTTATATGTTAGAATATAAAATAAAAGGATTTCATTCCATTTAACACTTCACTTACTATGACGGTTAAATTGATTTTTCTTCACATTTCCTAGAGAATTTGTGATATAATAACCGAATTCGTCACGAGAATTGAATTGTAATTTTCATCCGGAATTTTTTGGAGAGATATTTTAAAATTATATATGTTTTGGCATAATATAAGAAATTTTCTCTTTGTTTTGTTCATGCTTCAGAATATATTTATGTTATCTCTGAAAATAAGAAATTAGAAATGTGTCCAGTTATGTGATACCAGTAGCAAATATTATTAAAACATGTCATAATATTGTTTAAATTGAAATGCAATTATTAATGCATATATTTAAATATAAATTAATCTTATTATCGATACAAACAATATATATTTACTTCAAGTATTGTATTGCTCTTTAATTGCAGAATTTTAGATTGTAGTTATTCCCCAAAAATAATTAAATGAGATTCTATACGTTTTAAAAATACTTTTACATTTAATAGAAATGAAAAGTTATGCGCACGTTGTGACAGAGAACGTTTTATTTTAAAATTTATTTTGTTATGTGATACTTAATTGACTCAAACATTAGGATCCTGTATTCCATTTGTGTAATTTTTCATGATATTTTAGCCCATCAGACTCAAATACTGAATAGCAAAACATCCAATTTGTGAGAACTATTCTGCTATACTAAAAATTGCTTTCAGTGTGATTTTTTAAACATATTTACTCCCGGATGCAGGTTTGTTATGATTACTTCTAAAGGGTGAGGGAATGGAATATCTTAAACATTGTAATCAAACCAGAATCGATGTACAAGTGAAGAAACCAAGTAATATAAAATTATTCTGCATCATCGAATAAAGATTTTGATGAGTAAATCTTTACAGTCTGTATTATATATGAAATGAATCATAACCGCAAACAGTCATAGCACTTCAAGGGGTTAATATATAGGTAGAAATGATTTTACACCAAACATGTTACCAAGCAACCAAGCATCATTAGATAAAAACGTGCTTTTGTTTCTTAACTGAAATTTTTGAGTTTCTATTTGTGTTATTCTTATAATAAAAATAAATGCAATATTTCTCACTTTCTATTACCTTCTTGAAATAAATGATATTTATTAATTTATTAGTCATAATAATATTGCCAATTAATCAGGAAAGTATATTCGTTTAAAGATTAATCAAATATAACTTACACCTGTTCTCACTAGAAATTCTGATACAAAAATATATTTGCTACATATGTGACACAATAGAACGTTTGACCAAGGATAATTGATTTTTATGTTTAGGGTCACAAGAGAAACGATTACACACAAAAAAATTATTTCTGAGAAGACATAAAAGACACCTGTTCAAACTCAGTTGACTTATATGAGATTAAACAACTTCTATTCTCTAGCATTCCTAAAAAGAGATATGTGTCAATGTAAGAAATAATTTTTGTTTCGAAGACCCGTTTATTTATTAAATATATTTTAATTATTATATGCATTACGGATTCAAAAAAATGTAATTAAAAAAGGTAAAATTCATCTACTTTTTAAGAAATTTTATAATGTATATTTGTTATGAATATGACATCATTTTTGATAAATATTATAAGATAAATAAAAAACATAAGTTATATTTTTAATATAATATTTCATTTTAACTGACGCAGTCGAAATTATTAATTATATAATATTTATGCTATTTATTTTTACAATGTAAATAACATCTTTTGTTTAATGTTTATTTTAAATATTTATTTTACTTAAATTTGCTTTATGTTCATTCCTTTTATAAAATGATATTATATAAATCTTGGCATAGCTATACATTTTATTAAATTTAGAAAGAACATAATTGTTTAATACATTATTCTATTATTTCTTATATTCTGGCATGCAAATACAAATTAAATTTTTATATAATGTCTCCTACAAAACACCGCCGTCTCGTTATTTAAAGTATTATCATGAAAATTAAATGCATATTAAATATTGATGTTAATCATAAATATAAAATGATAAAATTTTTAATTGTAGAGAATGCATATTTAATGTAACTAAGAATAATAAAATTAAACAATTTGAAATTTAATAGTTAATTTGGACTAAGTAACAAAAACATGTTTTGTAATATGCCTATAAACTGTTCAAATGTTTTACTGTCGATAGGTAATTAATTGTAAAATAGACTATGAAATTTATGAAACAAAATATATTAGTTCTTTAAAAATTGTGAGTACTTTTATAGTATAACCGTTGCTTTTTACTTACATATTAATATTATTTTATGTATTTTATCTAAAAAATTTATTTTTTTTAATTTCTTGAAAATGTAAATATAATTTTATAGGTAATTCATATAACTTTAAAATATTTATTTGAATTGTGCCCTTATTTATAATTCCTGATTTTTAGATCTATAATTTCATTTCCAAATTATGATTAATAGTTACTCCAGGTTTTTACGACTTTAAATATCGTATAAATCATATCCGAGCCTTAAAACCGTTAAAAGTCATAAAAATTCAGACAGATATAACTACAAACGTATTTTAGCTTTTTATGTTTTAATTATCTTATATTTGGTAAAAATTTGTATTCGTAGATAAAACAGTTATAAGTAATTTCATTCTTAAACAAAATATCTCACTACTATTTATATTATTTTGGCTGAAGTTCCCGGCGATGTCCGGAATAGGATGAGGTTTGATATTTTATTTTGATTAAAGTCGAATATTTGGATTGTAGAAGAATGCTGACTAATTTTACGAACGTTTAATACAACTGGACTTTTTAATATACATAAAATCAGTATTTTTAACTTAAATCTTAAGTGTACATAATTATTTACCTTTCTATATTCGGAGATTAAACAAATAAGAAACCGGCTTGACAAAGGAAAAGTATTTTTCCCTCTAGGTAATATACTAAAATAATCTTAACCAGGAAATTATGATTACGTGAGAAATTGAGGTAGATTAATGGTTTTAATGAAAAACAAATTAAAATCCATAATTTTTTAGAGATTTTCTTGTTGAACTTAAATAATGCTGCATATTGCTTTCATAAGAAAAATTGTATTTTTCAGAAGAAAATTTAAGATGTTATCGTATCAGGCAAAAAATTATGGAAATATATTATTTTAAAATATTCTGTACTTTTCAACGATTCAAAAACATACTGAACAGATGAATTAAGATGGTTTTTAGGTTGATTTAAAATTCTGCTTTATAAATAAGTTTAAAAATCAACTTTTGAAGAAAAACCTTTCAAAAACGAACACAAATTCAAAATCTTTTTTATTGTGCTTCAGAGAAATAATTTGGAGGATTCATTTAGTATTTTCAATTCAATAATGCACAGATATGAGTAGTGAAATGTCTGAAAATTTCTTCAAATACCGTTGTTCAGGGTCTATCATTGAGTGTCACATGAAAATTTAATTTAAAGGGTAAAGAAATTAGCACTCTGAAGGTTTTCAAATTTATCCTAGTTAATTAAATATTCAGAAAAAATGAATCTTGTTGTATAACGCTTTTTAAAAATGGTAGTTTTACATTAAGTTTATATCTAGCAGTTTCATTTTTAATCTGAAGTTCAACCATCAGATAAATTATCTATACAAATACGCTACAATTTATACATTTACAGACCAATCAAGACATACAGAAAGTTACTTAGTTTTTAGACAATCTGAAGAACTTTATGGTGTTTGGATAATGCAATAAATATTAAAACCTCTAAGAAATAACATATTTGGTCGATTATTACAATTTTGATAACTATTATGATGTAAATTCCGATTTAAATCCTGCTGACAGGTTGTATTATGGATTAAATCAACATATCAAATGAAAATGTTGTCTTTAATTACTTTTTTGCTGATTACTTGATACTTTTCCATAGCGAAAACAAACTTAAAAAATTGTCCAATTTTCTTTTCAAGAGTTTAAAGCCAACTCTGTTATATAATAGATATTTTGATAAACTCTCGAATGGTATTTCGAATTTATAGAGTATAGTATGCTTTTAGTGGGTGCTATGTTATAACATAAGTTATCTCAGTCTTGTGTATAAATGTTATCGTATCAGGCAAAAAATTATGGAAATATATTACTTTAAAATATTCTGTACTTTTCAACGATTCAAAAACATACTGAACAGATGAATTAAGATGGTGTTTGGGTTGATTTAAAATTCTGTTTTATAAATATGTTTAAAAATCAACTTTTGAAGAAAAACCTTTTAAAAATGAACACAAATTCAAAATCTTTTTTATTGTGCTTCAGAAAAATAATTTGTAGGATTCAGTTAGTATTTTCAATTCAATAGTGCACAGATATGAGTTTTGAAATGTCCGAAAATTTCTTCAAATACCATTGATCAGGATTTATCATTGAGTGTCACATGAAAATTTAATTTATAGGGTAAAGAAATTAGCGCTGTGAAGGCTTTCAAATTTATCCTAGTTAATTAAATATTCAGAAAAAATGAATCTTGTTGTATAACGCTTTTTAAAAATGGTAGTTTTACATTAAGTTTATATCTAGCAGTTTCATTTTTAATCTGAAGTTCAACCATCAGATAAATTATCTAGAGATATACGTTATAATTTTTACATTTACAAACCAATCAGAACATACAGAAATTTATTTAGTTTTTAGACAATCTGAAGCACTTTATGATAGATGGATAATGCAATAGGTATTAAAATATCTAAGAAATAACATATTTGGTAGATTCCTACAATTTTGATATCAATTATGGTGTAAATTCTTATTTAAATCCTGCTGTCAGGTTGTATTATGCATTAAATCAATATATCAAATCAAAAAGTTGTCTTTAATTACTTTTTTATGATTATTTGATACTTTTCCATAGCAAAAACAAGCTTAAAAAATTGCCTAATTTTCTTTTCAAGGGTTGAAAGCCAATTCTGTTAGATAATAAATATTTTGATAAACTCTCGAATGGTATTTCGAATTTATAGGCTATATTATGCTTTTAGTGGGTGCTATAGTATAACATAAGTTATCTCAGTATTGTGTGTATAAATTTCCTATCCAGTAAACATGCAATCCTATAAAAGCAATATTTGTTTCAAAAGCATGAAATCTGGACTACGTCAGACTCTCAAGACATTTTCGTCGGGTATCATGTAAAAAGATTTGCCTAATATTTGAAGGATTGCAGGTGTATAGAGAGATAAGATGATATGGAATGAAACATCCCATATTCACAAGTGTTGTCTGTAATGTAAATATAATATATTAATCAATTCATCGTTAAATGTAATTCTGTGAAGGTTGGGAGTACCAAACTAGAGCTTTACACTCTGCTTGAAGATTCTACTCTGCAACACTATGATTCTACCTCCTACTTACGAATAATAAAACCCGTCTGTATCTAATAAACATTACGGATGTATGATACTAGGGTTGATAACATTTTAAGTAGGGAGTAATTGGTATATTCTTTCGATTCTAGCCTCTTTAAAATCCTAAATCTTCACAGTCGTGATACATATTATTGCAGATGTTCAACTAAGATGATTGCCTTTTAGACTCCAATATATAACTTCACTTATTACTCATAATTTATAGAACGAAAAGAACATACTATTCAATTTTATTTTATACACATAAGAATTAATTCAATATTCATTCCTTCTCTTCTCTCAAATATCAATGAAATATAGACTATTTTTTTCCTTTTTTTCAAACAAGCTATTCACTGGAATATTATACAAATATTTTCACAGTAAAGTCTGAAATACAAATTAAAATTAACTTTTAAGTTTCAATAAAATATGGATATCAAATTCACTTACTCATATGCTAAATTTGTGCGTTAAAAAAACAAAACAAAACAGGATGAATGTGGAATTTATTACGTTAGGTGTTTCTAATACAGGTAGTTAAATTAGCTTTATTGTTTAAAATTACTTGTCCTTATAGTTAACTTATTTTATATAAGATGTATCCTGCGTGTAAAGTTAAAAGCTTCTTATTTGAGCATTTATTATCAAGGGTTTAAAGAAGGAGATTTGATTTCAATTCAATGCGACTTAAAAATTTTTAACGGTTGTTTTAAGATATTTTTCTAACAACACGGGAAATATTATTTTAATGTGAAAATGTGATCATTAATTTTAACTGTAAATCCCAAAACCTTCGTTAAATTATTAAATCTGATTGTACATTATGTTAAATGTCTAAAATATTTTCAGATTTTCAAATATCAACTAGAATGATTTGACCATTTTGCAGTTGTAGAAAGTTAATGTTTTTAGTATTTTGCATAAAGAGTTTTTGAATTTGAAAAGTTGCACTTATAAGCAATTTCATAAACACTTCCATCTGAAGACATTTCTAAAGCAAGATCTTAGCTTATGAATTCCAAAATAGTCGCTCATATGGTAATATATTTCTTTTTATCTTATAAAATTCAGATGAAATATTTATACGGATGAAAAATAAAGGTTTTTCACAGAAGTAATCATTATTAGCACATATAAATAGAAGTTTTGGTATATAAATATACCTTTAAGTACATATGTGTATAAAATTCACATTATTTTCAGATGTTTATAGATAAACACCACATAAATTATAACAACACGGGAACTAATATTTTATGTGAAAATGTGATCATTAATTTTAACTTTAAATCCCAAAACCTTGGTAAAAATATTAAATCTGATGGTACATAATGTTAAACGTCTGAAATATTTTTAGTTTTTCAAATATCAATTAGAATGATTTGACCATTTTGCAGTTGTAGAAAGTTAATGTTTTTAGTATTTTGCATAAAGAGTTTTTGAATTTGAAAAGTTGAACTTATAAGCAATTTCATAAACACTTCCATTTGAAGACATTTCTAAAGCAAGATCTTACCTTATGAATTCCAAAATAGTCGCTCATATGATAATATATTTCTTTTTATCTTATAAAATTCAGATGAAATATTTATACGTATGAAAAATAAATGTTTTTCACAGAAGTAATCATTATTAGCACATATAAATAGAAGGTTGGGTATATAAATATACCTTTAAGTACATATGTGTATAAAATTCACATTATTTTCAAATGTTTATAAATAAACACTACATAAATTAGGCTTTTAAAATGATAAAATGTGTATACCTGACTTTATTATGAAATAAAATTGTCAAATTTAAATACCTTACCACAAAAGTGGAACTTTAGTGAAAAAATATTACAGTTAAAATGTTATTAAATATGTTATAATTTAATCATTTTTAACGTAAACCTGAAGTATTTTTTAAAGTAATGGATAAAGGAAAGTGCGTGCATTT
This sequence comes from Pardosa pseudoannulata, assembly GCA_032207245.1. Taxonomy (NCBI): domain Eukaryota; kingdom Metazoa; phylum Arthropoda; class Arachnida; order Araneae; family Lycosidae; genus Pardosa; species Pardosa pseudoannulata. The sequence goes on from CM063498.1 coordinate 128,999,066, forward strand.
CAATATATGTCGTTCACAATATAATGAAATAAATATAGAAAAAGACAATCAACATATTAGAAATTATTTTTAAAAAATCCATTTATTTAATGTGTGGTAAACGTCAAGAACTTTGAAGGTTATAAATTTCTTTTTATTCAAAAGTAAAAAAAGTACATTGATAAGTATCAAACTTTTCCTCCCATTTTTCTAATGTAAAACAAGTCATTATTACTCTAAACGTCGCAATAGACTTAAAATTAATTCTATACTACACCTTTTAAAATCGTTTCCTGAAAAGAATTTCGAATTTTTCTTAGCTTCAAATTGCTACTTCCTTTCGTTTATCCACTTGGATAGTTCCGAACTTGCTGAAACTTTCCTTCTTTTAATTGCTTCGGGTAACATTTAATCTCCGAATGACTTACTTCAAGTAAGTTTGTTTTCGAGTCTTACTAACACTTTTAATCCAACTTTAAACTTTATGCGCTATTGGCTATAAAAGGAGATATAAATTCAAACAAAATGACCCTTGTAATTATGAAATTTGAGTAATTATGTAATTCAAGATACTGTATATATCTGATTACACAGATCAACAGTGATTTTGGTGCCTGGATATTAAGAGCTGATTTTATATGAATTTGATGATCTGAATTCAAATACAGAATTAGATTTTGCCTAGCAGCTCGTAATTCTGAGATTTTATATTTGGGTAAAACATACGTTACACTATTATAAGCTGAATCCATAGATCAAATAAAAAACTAAACATGGAAATATACTATTAATATATTATAATATTATTAACATCTTATACAAATATATTAATTATTAATATATTTTTATATTATTAATACATTACACAAATAGAATTGCATATAAAGATAGATTGAAAAATGAATCTAGGAAACAAACTATACTCTGTCTCAAATATTTTTTATAATGATAAAAAAATTAAATTTCAATTTAAAACAATAATATATAGGATAAAACATTTATGAATACAATTAAATATTTAATAATTTATCTAGAAACTAGTGTAAATAGGCTCGTATGCCTTCCCCAATTGTATTTTGTTAAGGGGAGACGAAGTAAAGTCACTGAACAAATCGGAAGCTTCTTTTTCGTGACAATCTTTAATGTGTTTTGGTGCAGTCCCTTTTTGTACTCCAGCAGTAATCTTCCATCATGTGCTTATCCTATCTTCCTTGACAGCGGACCTCCATAATTTTAATATCCTGATGAAATCTTTCACCTTGTTCTTCATTGGTCTCTCCTAAATTTTCAGGAAAACGGTCTAAGTGACTGTGTAATTAGTGTTCCTTAATACCCATATTGCAGCCAAGGGACTTGAAACTCTCAAGAATCTCGTTTACCAATTCAACATAGTTTTCAGCCTTGCATTTGCCCAGAAAATTTCCAACAACAGCAACAAGGGAAGACCAGGCTTTTCTCTCAGTCTCATTCATCGAATTTACGAAGGCAGGATTCTTGATGATTTGTCTTATCTGTTTTCTGTCACACATGCCTGCTTTATTTTTTTCCATACTCAACTCGGGTAATTCTGCCCTTATATATATAAAACATGATCCGTTCTTATCAAGAGCCTTTACAAACTCCTTCATGAGGCCTACTTTGATATGCAATACAGGAAAGATGATCCTCTCGTTCAAATAAGAGGTTGTAAAGAGGCAGAAACTCATTTTGCTATCCTATTGGTTAAATTCATTCATCTATACGTAAGTTTATAATAAATTCTGATATATAATGTACATATCACTTTAAAAATAAATTTAAAGAAGAGCATGAATTAAGTTAGGAGTGATATAAATTTAAAAATATATAGAGAGTAAAATAATCTAATGACATAGAGTTTTCACTTAATTAAGAAAACTGAAATTAAATTTGCTGTATTTAACAAACAATAAAATATTTACTTTGAAGTAAATTGAATCAAATTATCATAAAATACATCTTTCCTAAATGAAACTTGTATCTGAGTTTTTAATTAAATCAGAAACTGCAATTTCTGATCAGTAAAAAAGGAATTCTAAAAATGAAATCATCAATTTAATTACTTAAAATATAAATCTAGATGGAACCAGGTAAATAAAATTTTAAATTACGCAATATAACAAAAAAATTAGAGTTAATTAATTTTACTTATTTTAAAGGCGTTTCAAGATAAGTATATCCTTTGATGTACAATTATTGATAATAACGGCAGCCCAAATGTTATCAATGCAATTTCAGTTGCAAATTTGGATCTTTAAAGCTAAATGAAAATAACTGTGACCTGGAGGTAATTCGAAAGTATAATTACTCAATTATTCATCATTTTTGAAGAAATAGAATGTATCGATAAATGTTTATTTTTGCATTGCTTTATATTAGTTTATGCATAATATATGTATAATTATATACTAGATAAAAAATATAAAAAACAGTTAAAGATTAAAATTGAAGGATAACGCATGTTAACTTAAAAAAATAATTAATAAAATTCTTTTATATTTATTTAAATATTTTGAACTGAGTGATATAAATAAAATAATATTGGATAAACTGAAATTATATGAAGTTATGTTAAATATAATTATTCTAATTGCTATTAAAAATTGTCAGAATTTTTCTTGAAAGTCTCTATAATAACTTTGGTAGTATACATTTAATGCGTCTACCGATGATGTTTAAAAACGGCGTAGTAGTTATAATGAATCTATGATTTGTAAAAAATGATTTGTATTCAAATTTGTATAGAATAACTTGGAATTATCATACGGAGATTAACCCTTTAAAGGTCACGATTAAAAATTCACTCAGATTTAACGGAATTAGGTTATGAACATTGTCTGTCAGGTTTATAAATATGAACCATATGAAAACAAATTTTACATTCCCTTGGAGATGGGAATTTTTCTTTTTTTTTTGGGGGGGGGGTAATTGTGAAAACTTTTACTTTTACAGAATAAAAATAAGAGTTTTTTAAAATTAATTATATTGAAAGAACAATGTAAAATTATCAACAAAATGATGTAACAAATAGATAATTGCACAATTTTTCATTGTAGGTGCTTTTATTTGAAGTCATAAGGAGAAAAATCAAATGCGAGATTTTTCATGTAAAGCAATTTTAAACTAATACATTTCAAAAGGAAAAATAAATTATGCAAAATTTTATTATCTATTACTACATCAAAGAGTCATTAACACACAAAATGACAAAAAAAAAATTCGGATGTTTTTAAAAAGAAGAGAAAAAAGTATTAATAGGTGGTTTTGATGTGAAACCACTGCCTGTTAAAGGGTTAAATACATCAGTAGACCACTATTTAATCCTTTACCAATTAAATTTTTTAATTCATTTGCATAAGTTAGTTGCAGAAAAATATGTACAATTTAAAATAAATAGATTGCATCAAATGTGGATTAACATGCAATGTAAGCTGTAAATATAGTGCTAATAATTAAATATAGAATTTAATGTACGTGGGGGAAAAATTCCTGAAATTAAAGTCTATGTGAGAGTGGAACTATGTTTACATAAGGTTTGCGAAACTGATTTGGTCGCCGCACTCACACGTTGTGGGTTGCATACCCAAGTATTTTTTTGTAACTCCAGCAAGTGTGTGGTGTGGCCAGTGAAAACGATTGCACTTAAACTTCACATAGTTTCTAGAGTTGTGATTGGTCTCCAGGAGACTATTCAGGACCATCTTTGGAGTCCCGGTCCTTCTGGACAGAGCCGGGAAAGGATGCATTATGCACAGGACAATGGAACAACGAACGCATTAGCACAGGATAATGGAAAAAGTATAGGGTTGCTGAATTAGTTCAGGAGGAAGGAAAAGAAAGCAGCGTACTATTGGACTTTGGCAATTTTTCTTTTAGGTGTAGTACGTGGAATGCTTCTTTTACTTTTTAATTTTCTTTATATTTTTTTAGCATATTTCCTTGACTTTTCTTCTATACTTGAATATTGTAATATAGATCAGTGGCATTTTACTATAATTAAAGACGATATAAAGCAAACTTGGGTCATTAATGACTTTGAAATAACAACAGCAATGTACTACACTACAGCAGTCTCTAAAATCGTGTTAAAATACCTGTAAAGGAAAAGTCTGCAACCAGGCTTTTTGATCCGAAATTGACCAATAACAAGTTCGTAATTTTTTTTTTTATTACTTAAAATGCAATTCGTTAAGTAATCAGGTAAATACTAGAAACTAGAAAAGATGCTTCTCGCTTAAACACCATTTTGTTTGTGGAACTATGTATATGTTATATATATAATTTATTTCATTTTAATATTTCCTTAAAAACCATCTCTCTCAAATTCTAATTCCTTATAATCTTTTTCACTGGATATAAATGTCTTAATCAAAGGAGTGTCTTCGACTTGAAATTCTTTCGATACTTTTCCCAAAGATCTCTGCCTAAAAGATATAAATTTTTTGTCCGCTCAGCAAGTTTTCTATCTGTCTCTGGCAAATGGCTCAGCTATTTTTCTGACCTTAACAGTTTTATTCGCTGAGTAAGTTTCGTGTCCCTAGGGAAAATTCTATTTGTTTTCGCTCTTGGATACACATTTGTTCAATCAAATTTATTTCTGTGTCTGTCTCTTGTCTGTCGTTGACTAGTA
>CM063498.1:129008692-129016192 GCA_032207245.1 Pardosa pseudoannulata
TTTACACCACCAAAGATAAATATATAATTATTCTGATTAAATATATATATTATAGCGATAACGTAAATATATTTTATAAATATATATGTTTAACATATAATATATATATATATATACATTGGTCTATTATATATAAATTTATATATATAAAATATAATATTATAGGCATTGAATTGGAAAATTATTATACAATATATTAATCAAAAGCAAATATATATATAGATTATAATACAGTTATATAATATATATATTATATATATATATATATATATATATATATATATATATATATATATATATATATATATATATATATATATATATATATATATATATATATATATATATATATATATATATATATATATATATATATATATATAAATATATATATATATTATATATATATATATATATATATATATATATATATATATATACATATATATATATATATATATATATATATATATATATATATATATATATATATATATATATATATATATATATATATATATATATATATATATATATATATATATATATATATATATATATATATATATATATATATATATATATATATATATATATATATATATATATATATATATATATATATATATATATATATATATATATATATATATATATAATATATATATATATATATAAATATATATATATATATATATATATATATATATATATATATATATATATATATATATATATATATATATATATATATATATATATATATATATATATATATATATATATATATATATATATATATATATATATATATATATATATATATATATATATATATATATATATATATATATATATATATATATATATATATATATATATATATATTATATATATATATATATATATATATATATATATATATATATATATATATATATATATATATAACCAAAGGATATCACAGTGATAATATTTGAATCATAATTCTAGGATGATCAAATTCCATGATATAATGGTGAAGAGACTGGTATAAGTGAATTGTTTTATCTAAAATGTTGAGATATGAAACAGAGTAAAATTCATAGGTTTTTTATAACTATTGTAAGAGAATGTTCAGGTAAAGAAAACGTATAAAATATAATGGATTATAAAATAGGATAAAATATTATATTTTTTTATAATAGTAAACATTGCAATATATATTTGTATCTATGTACTTTTCCACGATGTTCAGAACTGGCATGCACAGCTGGGGACTAAGTTTCCAACAAGAATTTAGGTGCAGCTGTTGACTTCGAGTTTTAGTCGAGTTTGCTACGGAGGAATTATAAGTGGTACAAGTATAAAGGTAAAGCCAAGGCATGGATGTAGCCGTAAAATATAAGGGAAAAGGCTTAACAATAGTGCCAACTTTCACCAAAAGGGGATGAATGCATAGGCACTTAATGAGCCCACCTGCATTCCCGAATGGGCAAATTTCACCAACCTGCAGATATGGGCAAATTTCACCAACAAGTGATTGGGAAATAGAAAAAAAGGGTAGTTGAACCGAGGTGTAAAGACGTGGAAAGAAAGTGGGAAAAGTACTCGATGTCGGGATTCAAGAGTTGCTGGACATCGATATTCTCTGAGGAAGCCAGAGAGCCCGGGCCAGCAATCGATTCCCGAAACAACATGCGTTAGTTCGGCACCCCAGCATAGACGTCCAGAAGCACAAGCCCACACCGACGTCCAGCCTGTTGACAGCTCCAGTCTGCACCCCTGTAATTACTAGAGGTAAACTTAATAACATTCATAATTATTACCTGTGTTTCATAATCTTTTGATAAGGAATACTATTTCAAGAGTATTGATGAATAGCAAAACTAAATAATTCCGGGTCATGTTAAAACTAATCTAGTGATGTATTAATTTGTAAATAGTGTACATAACAAATGTTTTAGTATAAATATAAGGTATTTACCTTTAATTCCATAGCGTATATTTTACCGTGTTTCCCCTTTGAGAACGAACACTCTTTTTTGTGCTTAAGTACATTACAATAGTATTATTTAACACTCTACTAATTATGGTTTAAAAGAGACTATAATGAAAACTTAATGTATTTTATCTCTTTTAATTCTTAATATTTTATTACAAAATACACAATAAGTAGCTATTAGACAGATTTATTTCACCCATTCATTTTTTTTTATTTAGTAACTTTGTTATTATCAGTATTATAGTCATGTTATTTAATAGCAAGAATGATTCTTACAATAAAAACATAGATCTCTAAACTTAATTTAATGTACCACCGCCGCTGGAGTAAGCCTTGAGGGTCTCAAGAAAATATTTGGCAAGGTATGGTTGTAGTGTTTGAGAATTTCAAAAATATTTTTTAATGAATGGTTTTGTAATTTTATAATAATAATTTTCGTGTATTACTTTAATTTACAAAGTCTAATGTCTAATATTTATATCGGTTTTCGATGAGAAAAAAATATAAACGGCTAATCCCAGATAGCAAATTTGGTTTGCATCGAACTTGCAGCAATCTTGGTTTGAAAGCCTGCAAACTTACAGCAAGTTCAGCATGGCAAGTCTGCAAGTTTGAAACAAGACTGCAGCAAGTCTAAGAATTTTCGCTTGCTTCATGGTTGTCATGATAAGGTTTCCCCAGTTTTACAGCAATATAGCGTTGTAAATTAATAGTAGTTTTATGTTAATTCCAACTTGTAGTAGTTTTGCTGTAAGTTTGTAGTTTCAAACTTGTTATGACATGATATTATCCAGAAAAAATCAAACTTGCTGCAAGTATGCATGCTATCTGGGACTGATCTATCTCGAATTCCTCAAGAATAATTTGATGGAGTAAAAGAAAAGAAACAAATGGATATGAGAGTGATAGCGATTTTCGTGAAGACTATGGCTATTGTGTTAATTTTCTTATTTGTATATTTGTAGAACAGAAATAAACATTGAAATTACACATAGTTTAAAATTAATATTCGTAACCAGTCACTAATTTTCTTGACTTTTTAATGGTATGTATTTTTATAGAATGATTCTGTAAAAATTTCCATATTTAGTTAGAGTAATTCGATACCTGCGATTTCCATACTAGGTAAGGTTTTATACTTATGATCAGTGAACTTTATGTTGACTATATTGGAACTTAAAAAATAGTTGTTATAAATAAATGTTACGTTTTCTACAATAAAACTTTTTTACCTGAATAATATGAGTATTTAAAATAATTTACTTTATTTTAAATTTGACACAATCTGAATTTTGCAACAAGAAGGCTGATGTTTTACTTTTTAACATAGTATCATTATATATTTATTTATTTCTGCCGTGCTTTCTATTTTAAATATTCTAAAGAAATATTTGTCGTAGAAAAATTGAACGCACCCGCGCTCATGTAAAATCATAGAGCTTTCTGGAACGTAAGATTAATATTAAATATTTAATTTTTTCCATAGAGTCTATATATTATCTAAGCTTTAAACAAAGAACTGATATCTATATATAAATTTTCGCCCAGTAAATGCCAAATCAATAAGGAATCAATATTTCTTAGCATAAGTTGTAAACTGATAAATAATAAAGATATTGAATACAGAGGTGTGACTAAATGCAGGTTTCTCCCATTACAGATGCTTGAAATTTGGGACTCATTTATAGAAAGAATATTTTTAGTTTAAGTTAAATTTTTCTATATTGCATTTCTGTTAAAATTTGATAATAAAAATGTAAAACTGGTTTCGCAATTAATTGTTTATACCCACTTCTTTTATGTATTGCATGAACACGTTGTGGGTAAACAGATTATCTGTGAAATTACGTAAGCTGTACATACAAAATATTATTTCTTAATTTTATTATAATATTGTAATTTAAAATAAAACTACTTCTGTAAAATATAACAATTGGGAGAAAATACTTTACCCTTTATATATTTTATTATAATTTTACATTTAAATTGATTTTATAAATTATCAAAATGAAGATGAAAAATGAAAATTGTGTGTAAAAATCAAACTTTTAATTTTCAAATATTTTGAACGTCAAATAAAATAAATACATACATTTTATTCCGTAGTATTCACGAGTCTTTATTTGATGTTATTCTTTATTGTATGCCAGAAATCATTTTATAATATCAAATAATATATTAAAGAAATCAGCTTAGGGTCATTGATATACATTTAGATAGATATTTAGTACTGAGAGAAATACGCAATTAATGTCTTCATTCTAGTAATCCCTTATTTGTTTTGGAATACTTACCTATTGTGCATATTTAATTTTTAAATATTACATATACAAATTACAAACTGAAATTTAAATTAAATTAAGTGTTCTAATTCTCCTACATGCTAATTACTCAAAATCTGAAACCTCATCATGTATGATATTTATAAATTATAATGTAAAGTAAAACACCAAACGGAAAATATAAACCACAATTTAAATTTCTCTTCAATTTTATTCCTAATCTCAGTTTAAAAATGCTAAATTTAAGGTTAAATAATCAAATGATTGTTTAGCTATAACAGTTTTAGAAATTATACTCGTACTAAATTCCAAATTAAACGAAGTAAATAACATAAATTTATAGAAAATAATATCAATTTTGTGTTATATTAAAGACAAAATGCTACGTGTTTTCGTTCGCTTCAAAGTTCCATGCACCACTGCAGAGATTGGTACGTCATTATGTTTCACCATTTCCAATGAATAACAATTGCACCATGTTCGTAATTAAATGTCAGTCTTTCGTGGAGATTTTGGTAGATTGTATACGCTGAAACTTATTTAGAAAGACACAAATCAGTGTCTCCTATGACATTTGGAAGAAATAAACTGCTCTTATGCCGTTGCCTATAAATAAAGATGCAAATCGAAATTTTAATAAACAATGATACCTACACATTTCCGTAATTAAATTTCATTGTCTTTGGCAATCCGCTTTAGATTACTTACGCCCTACTAATATCCACTGTATTATTTCTGAAATTTGAGAGAATGAGTGAAGAGGATAGTGTGGTATTACATTTTTATGATTATGTCTTTAGTAGACAAAACATATTATGTACGTATAACGTTTATAGTATTTAATTCAATCTTTAAATGGGTAAATTCAAATGTTTAAACTACTTTTTTATTTATTACTCATCTTGTGTATATAAGATGAGTAATAAAAAAAAATATTTTTCCCTACTCTTAATAACACGCAAGAGCGAAAATATTATGAACACCACTACTTTTTCCAATGAACATGCCTGGATGATATGGAAGGCACGTGATCAGGTGCAAGTGGTTTTTAACTGTTACTGCAGTGTCTGAAGAACCATTCTTTGAGTTACACCTGTGTGTCTTGGGAAAGGCTGCGGATCTAAATGATTTTGATAGAGGGTAGATTGCAATGGCTCGAAGGCTCGGAACAAGTATTTCCCAAAACTGCACGACTCATGGGTTGTTCGGGATCTACAGTTGTTAGTACTTATGCAAAGTGTATGAATAACGGTGGAACCAGCAATACTAGTATCCCACTTGTGTGCCTTTGCTGACCATACATCATCGCCAACTGCGCCTATACTGTTCCCGTTAACATCGGGACTGGTCCATGGATCAGTAGGAGAGAGTTGCTTGGTGAGATGAATCACGGTTTGTCTTTCATCACGCCGAAAGCCGTGCCAGGATACTCCGTCTTTCAGGCTAAGAGTTGCTCCCTCAATGTACAGTAGTTCATACACAGGCCGGTGATGGCAGTATTAAGCTTTGGTGAAGTTCTATTGGTCGTCTCTTGGACCCCTGGTTGTGGTAGAGCATACCATGAATGCTACATGGTATCTGAACATCACTGCGGAACAATTGCACTCTTACATGGCCTCTGTTTTTCCAGCTGGAAATGGAATGTTCCAAAAGAAGAACACCCCATGTCAAAAGGCTAAAATTATGTGGGAGTGGTTCCAGGAACATGATGCTGAATTCCAGTTATGTCCTGGCCGCCTTTCTCACTGGATCTCAGTCTGATAGAACACATTTAAGATGTCATGGGGTGGCAGCCCACAGTTAAATTACCCTCAATTCGCAATATCTCGGTTTTGTGTAACCGTTGTTTAAACATCTGGTACAATCTGTCTCCGGCCATCTACCAAGGACTTGTAGCATCCATTCCAAGGAGGGTTGAAGCTGTGTTGCGTGCCAAAGGTGTTCCAACTCGTTATTGACAAGTGGTCAAAATGTTTTGTCTCTTGATGGTAATTACATGGTAGGAACATCATACTTATGTGTTTTGGGGAGGGTTATATTAATGAAAACTCAAATACGTATTTGATAAACTAATATAAAAAGAGCAAATTATAAAATAAAATAAAAACATCAGAAAATTTTTAATACAAATTTTAGCTCAATGAACTTTTGTTTTATTTCATTAAGAATTTAATATTAAATACTGTATAATTTAAGATATCAGAGTACAAGTTTAAATATTAATTAATTACACTAGTTATACAACAAACTTTTTTATATTTAAATTATTGCGTAACATTTAATTCTTTGTTTTTTAATTATATAATTTAGATATCAGAGTAAACGTTCAAAACATGAAATATTTCAAAAAATACAGATTAAATATTTTAAAATAAATTGTTAATAAACACTAGTTACTTTTAAAACGCTAATATTAAAATTTAATTTTTTGTTAATTTCAGATTAATTCTTTGGCAGTTTAATTTTTTTCCAGAATTCGGTCAAAAAATGTCACATTTTTTTTATTGTATTTTTTTGTTTATTTTACATTTTTAAGTAAATATATGTTATTAAAATTAACATTTCTAATATTTTTAAGCATTTATTAGAACTATTTTTCTTTTTATGAAAGCATCATAGAACTGAAGTTTATCTTTAGTTTCATCGATATCCAAGTTAATTTTTGGAATTTCGTTGAAAGCAAATCTAGTAGGCGGATCCGAAGGATTATCCCAATTAATTTAAAAAACTTGTCTAGCTAGACTGATTCCATCTGTACTACTATCAGAGTCACAATTATCCAGGTCATTTAGTAAACTTTCGCTACTATCATTTACAGATAATTTAGTTTCTGATTCCAAGTTACAGTTCGAATCACAAGAAATTAGCTCCATACGCTCTGAATTATCCCTTATTTAAAAGTAAAAATATATTATTCAACTCTTACATCAATCAAATTATCAGGCGGTTAGTAAAATATAACCAGAAAGTATACACTGAAAGATAACAATTCGTCTTCTGATACAAAACATGCGAAAAAACCAGCGCTTTTGAACCAATCAGAGTAAATATACAATAAACTGCAAACTATCATATACTGGACAACTATCGTCATCTATTCGAATAATTTGTTACTAAAATTGGAAAAAATACGGCCGAAAAAGTGCAATCGAAATAGAAATCAGATTGACCTTACGGCGTACGGGCAAATCAGTAAAGAAAGCTATGCCCGTACGTCGTAGCAAAACATTGAAT
>CM063498.1:129018692-129036192 GCA_032207245.1 Pardosa pseudoannulata
AAAATATGTAGAAAATGTTTTGAAGTAATGTAAGAGGTGTTCACAGTGATAATTAAAAATATTCGGCCTCTATAAAATAGTGAAGTTGTCAATAAAATATTATTTATTACACTTTTCAAAGTTTTAACTTCATTAATAATTGAATATTTTTCATTTACTTAATAACAATCACTTTGTAATAAAAATTAGATCAAAGTACCTTAAATATTCACGAAAAAAATGAAGACAAAAAAAAAAAGAATTTCTACAAAAAGCAAACAATACACAATGTAGTCTTTCAACAGAGCCTGACTAAGATACTTCTAGCCAAGGACCAAATCCATTTTTTGCGCCCCCCTTTCCAATTTCTAACAAAAAAACCTAATAGAATAACTACATTCCTATAAAAATTATAACATTAAATTAGGGCACACTTTACCATTATTTTATTTCCCTTTTCATCCCTACTTACAAATATAAAACTATTGAATTAGAATCAAAAAATGAATTACGAATATAAAATTAGTGAACTGTCATCCACCAACATCTCCCCTTCTTTTCAAACCGATAGAAGAGTTTGAAAAGAAAATCATGTAAGAAGTCCAATTAAAAAAATACATTTGTAGATTCAAATACTTTATGTTACATATATCAAATCAAGCCTTCATATTTTCCTGTATTTCTCAGTCTAAGTGCTGATTCAACAACAAAAATTCTTAAAGTGTAAAAAATAAGTATTTTTGATTTTAATAGCATTTTTAATTCATTTGAAGGGATTTAAATCTTTCACATTAAGGTGATATAAATGAAGGAAATCTGACAAAATATTTATTACAATAAAATAAGATACTGATTGTTAGAATATTTCATATTATATATTGTGTGTATATGTTACGATGGAAGACCGAAATCTGGAGAATGTCGACTTTCACCGGTGAATGTCAAGATTAAGTAGTCGTTTAGTGTATGTCCGAAATATTTGCTTAATACCCTTATTTCTGACTTACACCGGCAAATGTCGACATTCACCATGCACTAATGATGAATGTTGAACATGTCGGATATTTATATTTTCTTCTCCGTAATTCATTCAAATCTATTGTACTAGCACATGTAACTGTTGAACTTAAAACAAACCGAACACTCTTAGAACAGAAAATCATATCAATAATTAACTTAATTATCTGTTTGAAGTTATACTATCATATTTGTTGCTACAATTTAAACTATAGCAATTTGAATTGCACACGAGTCCCTTACATTTACGATGGCATTTAGTAATGAAACATTGCTTTTTGCAAAGACAGCTTTTATAGACATGTCCTCCACTTCTAGAAATAACTGCAGCAGCTTCTCTCAGCGACATTTCTAGAGAGAAGAAATCTCATGTAGGGAGAGTAACTTTTTTTACAAAATATAAACTGATTACGGGTATAAAGATGCTTGAGGGTACCATTTTAGTTTACTAATTTATAAAAGTCAGAATCTTCTATATCAATAACAACCGCCAATACATTTCTAGCATATGTACGACCACGGTCGACATCAGGGACTGGTATTATCACAGTGCCATCAATTTGAGCAGGATAAAATTTCTTTTTGAGGTATGTAAAATTTTCGTTGCATACATTAGAATATTATCTTTTGCGGCCGTTCTTTTAATTGAAATAAACTTCTCTTGTTTAGTCAGGGACTGACAGAAAATGCAATAGGTTGATTATCCTCTTTGATATTTTTCTTTGGAATGGGCACAGGGACTTTAGAGTATTCCATCATGGTATGTGCTATTTTGACATACATCATTATATGTTTTAATAACTAACAATGTATGATTTAAAAACGTAACAAAAATATTTTTTTCAACTTTCACCATCAGTGCATGGGGATTGTGGACATACATAGGTGATAGACCAAATATATAAGAATATAATAAAATATTCGGTCTTTCACCGACGTATTTGTTGTATGTCAACATTCTCGAACTTCGGGAATTCACAGTAACATACATAAAACAAGATCAAACTGTATGAAATTTTATGTCTGAATATTTTCATGCTCAAGTTATTTGTCTCTTGACTTACTATGCTGAAATGAAGCTTTATATGCAAAATATTCCTTTTCATTAATTTCTGCAAAATTTTTTTGTTTGATGTTTTTAATCTACGTTCTAGTTTCAATTTTCTCATTTTCAAAACTATTCATTATTCCTCAATTTGTCAGTTTGGGTAAGAGCAGGAATAATTCCACAAAACCCTGAACAGAAGTGGGGAAAAGTATTACTTCACAAATATAACAAAAGGGAAAAGGGCTTCGACTACTGAAGAACTTCTCACAACTAGTAACTACCTCAACGATGTTTCCTCTAACCTCAGAGAGTCTGTATACAGTTACAGAGAGCCTCTTTCAAAAGGTTAAAGCATACATATTTATTAGAATCATATTTCTTTAAAGAAATAAGCTTGGAATTGCAAACGTCGTAATTTTATATCATATAAATGAAAATTACCAAGCAATTCCCCTCTAAAATGTATTCATTGCCGCATAAATTGACATTCAATTATATTCCCTCAATTGAGGTGCATAACAATTACACCCTGTTCCTATTGAAATGTCAGTGTTTCTTGATTTTGGCAAATACCATACACAATGTATGGGGAAAATATATGTCATTGTTTAATATAAATTTTTGAGAAATAAACTACTTCTTCTTTTCCTGCACAAAACGAAGGTATTAGAAAGGCTTAACCCTTTAAAGTACAGTGGTTTCGCAGCTAAACCAGCTGTTAAAATTGTTTTTTCTCTTCTTTTTAAAGATATATGAAGGATTTTTGGGATTTTCTAATTTATTAACACTTTAAACTATCAATAGTTGAAAGCACTGCACAATTTATTTTTCACTTTCAATTATACAGTTTTAAAGTTGCTTCGCTTTAAACAATCAGGAATTCTGTTTTTGTCTTTTATAATCCCAAAAATAAAAATAATTACTCAAACAAGACTTGTAAACTGTTTATATATTTATTTCTTACATCATATTAATGATAATTATTCATTACTTATCGAATATAATTGAAAAATCAGTACCTCACCTTGTACGGTGTGAAAAAACGGTGAGATGTATTTTCACACCGTACAAGGTGAGGGCTTTACAGTTAAACCACTTTTCCTATCTACAAGCCTCCCAAAAATGCAAATGTTTTTCACTAACTTCACATTTATAAGGTTTATAGATAACATTATAAACTATTTTCACTAAATGCCAAAGAATTTCTGAATGTGAACTTCAAATTGTTAATAAACAAACGTATCTATATATTTCCGCTATTAAATTTCGTTTTCTTAAGTAAGGGAATTTAGATTGCTACGTTCTCAGAAGAAATCATTCTTATATTTCTGTAATCGTATACTATGAAAGTAGTTAAATATGTTGCATGAGATTTCTATGATTATACCTTTATTAATGAAATTGTACTTATAGCTCCGTCTTTTTAATGCAAAAGGCAATCAATCCAAGAATAGAGTTTGGAATGTTTTAATAATATAATAATTTTTTTATTCATTAATCCTTCTTCTTAACTATATGTTATATAGACATAATATATATATATATATATATATATATATATATATATATATATATATATATATATATATATATATATATATATATATATATATGACACATAATCTGTACACACATATTGAAAATGGAAGAGACATTTTATGTATCATATTCTCCAGTTTTTTTCTTTCTTATAATTGAAATTATCTATTTTATACTTGATTATTATTTGATTAATTTTTGTTTCTTCAGTTCTGATTCCTGAAATTTCACTGTATATATTAGAATATTATTTTTTATTAGGATTTAGAACACAAGGCGTTATTAAACTCATAATTAATCTTAGAAAATAATACAAGTTTGAAAGAAAATACTAACAATTAACAGTTAGAAATTAGATCTTAAATCTAATCCGATAGCTAAACGTTAAACCTAATCCGAAATGTAAACCTTAAATCTAATCTTAAACTCTATCAATTAGCTATTATACTACATATAAGAGACAAAAGGCTAGACAGTCTGTTCTTCATACATTCTTGCTGAAATGTTGGCGTCATTAAGTCCCATTGTTTCTAATGAATAATATTTGCATAATGTTAAATTAAACGCCAGTTTAAATTCTGAGGATTTTGAGAGCTGACATAGAAAACCTGAAGACAAATCATTGTTTAATGTTAAATTTGTAACATATAATCTATTATATTTCTAACAAAAATGTGGCATTAGAAACGTATGTGAAGCAACTGTACCTACACATTTCTAAAATTAGATTTGATTATTTTAAGTTAAAGCCTGAAGACTGATTACGCTCTGAGGAACATCCGTTACACCACTTCTGTGATGCGAGACTGGCAGTTTAATTTCATATGCAGAATTATGCTATTACATCTGCACCTTTCTATATAAGAATTTATTTATGTAGTTTAAAACGTACAGTCTAGTTTTTAATGCTTGGATTTACAAGATTTAAATATTTTCTTTATATACATCAAAATTATATAGACTGAACAATTTAAGTTTACGAAGTAATATCTTTATACAGGTATTTAAAGTGGGGAAGAGATTTAATTTATTATGCTTGTCACTTCGGTTTTTAATCTGAATAATCCAAAATATTCATATTATAATCGATTTTAATTTGATGGGACTTATTTTTCAATTCTCAGTAGGTTGGATATTTTTAAAATATAAATAACACATATATATGCAATTATTTTAATTAGCATTTTAAACATAATGTAATTAAAAGAAAAAATTCACATAAATTTGAATAAAAAGTAATAGCAATTTTCTGCCACATAAGTGATACACTATCAGACAGCCTGTCTGTTTCGAAGCTTTATGTATTATTTCAAAGATGAAAGCATCATGGAAGATATGTATCATTTAACTTTATGATTGTACATTATAAATACGTGTGCTTATGACTTTTTGATTTGACTCGATGGTTATATGTATGCACTTTTTATTAGTTAGTTTATATTTATTGCTACATGTGTATAAATACTAAGCCAATCTCTCATGATTTAAACATTTATAATTTATAACATCTGAAACTGTAATTTTTTTTAAATAAATTACAACAGGACTGTTAAGGGACGCAGGTCATAAAATTACTTTATGCCTAAATCAAATGAAACCACATTTATATCCATGTACATAATCTGGAAACAATATACTTTCATGTTTTGTATCTAATAACAGTAAATTATAAACAGATAGTTTAAAACAGGGATGGGCAAATACTTTTAAGCGCGGGACAAAATGAAATTTTCAAAATGTCTCCTAGGCTGGAGGACTATACCGCTTCCACTCTGCACACGCAAATGATTGGAGAGGAGTTATTTCCCTGCCCAAGAAATCTTTTTGACAAAATCACTAAGCATAATTTTCAAGCATTTGGACAGAGAAATTTGACAGTTAATAAAAGATAATAGTAATAAATTGTCTTACTTAGGTGTATATGCAAACAATTTGTGCCCAGTAAAATATATCATGTAATTTTTAAAGAAATATGATCCATTATGTTAAATTATAATGGTCATTAAAGAAATCAGTTAATGAAAGATTTTATTTTAATATTAATTTATAACTTAACGATATAAATTATTTTATTTTGATCATAGTTATTGCATTTCCATATTTATATTACATTTTGTAAATATAATATTAAATAGTATTATAATAAGAAAAGACAAACATCAAACGTTAAAATAGAATAGTTTTAGTTAATGCGAAACGTGAAATATGGAATGTTCATTTGATATTATTTCTCCAAAATTTGGATCCAAATCACTTGTAGCAATAGTTAATACCGAGTGTGGATTTTCGTCAGTAATTTGTGATCGATATTTGTTTTT
The DNA here is from genome assembly GCA_032207245.1 of Pardosa pseudoannulata. NCBI lineage: Eukaryota > Metazoa > Arthropoda > Arachnida > Araneae > Lycosidae > Pardosa > Pardosa pseudoannulata. The sequence continues at coordinate 129,024,594 of CM063498.1, forward strand.
CGTGTAAATCATTAACGAAAAAGATCTTTCACAAATATATGCTGAACAAAATAAAACTAGGTATTTTTGAACATAGTTCAAAAAAATGTTTGAAATGTATGAGAGTATGTATGATGCATACATTAAAATAGGGATATGGTTACAGCTGTTCAAATTGTAATAGTCTCTATTACTTATATATTTTCCCTTATTAATATGTACACTACGGATACAAATACTATTGATTTCAACAAAATCGCATATAAGAGATTAAAAAAATTGCATGCAGGATTTTTCAAAGGGCCTGATAAAGTAAGTAAAAGGGCCAGATAAGGCCAGCGGACCGGCTTTTGCCCACCACTGTTTTAGAAGCATTACATATTTTATGATTACTCATTACTTCAAAAATAAATTTAATTTTATATTAGTATGTTTTTTCACATATTGAATTCATATTTGATAAAATAAAAAATATACATTATTATGAATTTATATTTTATTTGTTTCACACAAGAATTTACTAATTTTAATGTGATTTGATATAATTTATTGGTTTAGAAATAAAAAAATGTATGTATCGAAATATAATAAAATAAGATTTTAATAATATTTTTTTTCACGAGGGATAATTTTAGGTTTGTAATTGGACGAAAAATAACGTATCAACGACCCCTAATTCACTGTTTTTCTATCTACATGTTCTCAAGAGTAATACTATAATTTCTATTTTGATTATAGTTAAGTTAATAATCTAAACCTAATTTTTTATTTAGTATAATTATAGGAAAATTTCTATTTGAAGAATGGAATGAAACAACTGCGGAGAATTAAGGATCGACACAATACAATTTAGTTTCTATTTCTTCTTATCGTAATATCTTATTTAGTTTCATCTTACAATTATTCATTTTCTTAGATTAAAAACCACTTCCGAATTAAAAAAAAATAACATTAATTATTTTCTTAAAATCTGAAGTGGTTTTTAATAATTAAATAATTAAGTTTAAATTTTAAAAATTTAAACTTAGTTTCAGAAATGTTCATCAGAGATGCATACTTTCTTAAGTGTATCAATTCACAGTGATATTTTTCGATTAAATTGGTGACTAATTTCAAAAAAGTATAATATATTTAAAATACTTAATAATGATATTACTTTAAAACATTGATTTGATTTCAGAAACTTTATACATTTTTTAATTTAACATTAATAATAAAGGTAATAAAATTGTATTGCTATTTAAAATTGTATAAATAATTAAGTAAAGCTTTTTAAAGATTTTAAATTTATTTTCATCAAATTTAAAATATCTGAGAATTGGTTTGGTTTTGGTTTGGCTTGGTTTTGAAGCGCTACGATCTACATTTTGCAACACGAGGGCTAATAAAATCGGGACCTCCAGTTCCTGGTCTTCCAATAAATACCTTCTCTAATTTTTATTTTAATATTACATCCATCCCTATCTATAAAAAGCGATGCCACTACAAATGTGTGTATATGATATATGTATATTTATTTGACTTGTATGTGTCTACAGACAGAAGAGCTGTTATAAGCATGAATGTAATATTAATACTTGTTAAGTATAATTGGATATATTTGTAGAATGGAATGAAACAACTGCGGCGAATAATTGATTGACACAATACAATTTAGTTTCTATTTCTTCTTATCATAATATCTCATTTAGTTTCATCTTACAAATATTAATTTTCTTAGATTAAAAACCACTTCCGAATTAAAAAAAATAATATTAAGTACTTTCTTAAATTCGGAAGTGGTTTTTAATAATTAAATAATTAAGTTTAAATTTTAAAAATTTAAAGTTAGTTTCAGAAATTTTCATCAGAGATGCATACTTTCATAAGTGTATCAATTCACAGTGATATTTTTCGATTAAATTGGTGACTAATTTCAAAAAAGTATAATATATTTTAAAATACTTAATAATGATATTACTTTAAAAAAATTGATTTAATTTCAGAAACTTTATACATTTTTTAATTTAACATTAATAATAAAGGTAATAAAATTGTATTGCTATTTAAAATTGTATAAATAATTAAGTAAAGCTTTTTAAAGATTTTAAATTTATTTTCATCAAATTTAAAATATCTGAGAATTGGTTTGGTTTTGGTTTGGCTTGGTTTTGAAGCGCTACGATCTACATTTTGCAACACGAGGGCTAATAAAATCGGGACCTCCAGTTCCTGGTCTTCCAATAAATACCTTCTCTAATTTTTATTTTAATATTACATCCATCCCTATCTATAAAAAGCGATGCCACTACAAATGTGTGTATATGATATATGTATATTTATTTGACTTGTATGTGTCTACAGACAGAAGAGCTGTTATAAGCATGAATGTAATATTAATACTTGTTAAGTATAATTGGATATATTTGTAGAATGGAATGAAACAACTGCGGCGAATAATTGATTGACACAATACAATTTAGTTCCTATTTCTTCTTATCATAATATCTCATTTAGTTTCATCTTACAAATATTAATTTTCTTAGATTAAAAACCACTTCCGAATTAAAAAAAATAATATTAAGTACTTTCTTAAATTCGGAAGTGGTTTTTAATAATTAAATAATTAAGTTAAAATTTTAAAAATTTAAAGTTAGTTTCAGAAATTTTCATCAGAGATGCATACTTTCATAAGTGTATCAATTCACAGTGATATTTTTCGATTAAATTGGTGACTAATTTCAAAAAAGTATAATATTTTTCAAATACTTAATAATGATATTACTTTTAAAAAATTAATTTAATTTCAGAAACTTTATACATTTTTTAATATTACATTTACATTATATACATTTTTTAATATTGATATTAAAGGTAATAAAAATTGTATTAATAATTAAGTAAAGCCTTTTAAAGATTTTAAATTTATTTTCATCAAATTTAAAATATCTGAGAATTGGTTTGGTTTGGTTTTGAAGCTCTACGATCTACATTTTGCAACACAAGGGCTAATAAAATCGGGACCTCCAGTTCCTGGTCTCCCAATAAATACCTTTTCTAATTTTTATTTTAATATTACATTCATCCCTATCTATAAAAAGCGATGCCACTACAAATGTGTGTATATGGTATATGTATATTTATTTGACTTGTATGTGTCTACAGACAGTAGAGCTGTGATAAGCATGAATGTAATATTAATACTTGTTAAGTATAATTGGATATATTTGTAGAATGGAATGAAACAACTGCGGAGAATAATTGATTGACACAATACAATTTAGTTTCTATTTCTTTTTATCATAATATCTCATTTAGTTTCATCTTACAAATATTCATATTCTTAGATTAAAAACCACTCCCGAAAAAAAATAATATTAAGTATTTTCTTAAATTCGGATGTGGTTTTTAATAATTAAATAATTAATTTTAAATTTTAGAAATTTAAAGTTAGTTTCAGAAATTAAGTAATGTATATTAAGATTAAAATTAAATAATTTTAAATAATTCAACATTTAACATTTAAGAATTGTAAAAACTTTCACCTTAAATAATATTTTATTACTTACACCCGTAAAAATCTCATATTTCTAAAATAAAAAAGATGAAATATAATAATGACAATTTTATGTCATATAAATGACAAAATGTAACATAGTCCCGTTAGTTTCGAACTTTCATGCATTACTGCAGAGATGGGCACGACATTTAGCTCCACCGTTTGCAGTGAATAACAACTGCACAAGGTTCGTAATTAAACGTCAGTCTTTCCGTAGGATTTTAGCAGATTGTATAAGCAGAAACTGAAGCAGAAAGACACAAATCATTGTTTAATAGGGAAATTCGAAGAAATAAACTACCCTTATTTCGTTTCCTATAAAGAATGATGCATTTGTGAAACTTTAGTAAACAACCATACCTACACATTTCCTAATTAAATTTCATTGTCTCGAGAAATGTGCTCCATATTGCTTACGCACTAAGGAGCATTCATTTTCTTAGCTTTGTAATTCGTGTCCATGAGTGAATATGAATATTTAGCATTGGAGTTTTATCATTGTGTCTTTATTAATGACTGTACATTTATTGCTTTGTGTCATTTTAATGAATAAACCAATGACTACAAGCTGAACGTTTGAAATGCTTCGAAGTATAATATTTGTCTTGAATTGTTTACCATTCTTATAAAATTAGATGTTATCAATCATTAATAGGAAATATCATTTAATGTAAACTTAATCTGAACAACTGTTAAAATGGGAGAGAGACAATTCTTATCAAGTATTTAAATTATATTTTATAATTTTACTAATTATTTCATCAATTATGAGGTTAAAAGGCAAGGTCTTCTAAAACATTTTTAAGATTTTTTACATTGTAATAAAGAACTCTGTAATAGTTCCGAAATAAGCCCTGTCACACATTTGACTTTATTACATTTAGCAATTTTTTTTGTAACTGATATCATATTTAATCGCAGTTTTAGAAACACTATTCAAAAATATTAATGATACATACCTCTTGTCAGTTTTGTATCTCTTTTTTACTTACCGATATTTCTTTGAAAAGCCATTAAAATGAAATCATGTAAAAATTTAAATTTAAGTGGTCCTATCCGATTCATTCATTTTTGATCATTTGGCGTTTTTCAAATTAAATAAAATAGTTTTCTTTACAAAATATTTTCATTTTTTATAGTATATTGACATTTCTAAATTTCAGGTTTTTTTGTTACGCTTTAGGAGAAGAAGCGCAGCTTTTTTTCTTCAACTCTGACAAAATAAGTTTTTAGAATCAGGAAGAAATATTTATCAAAATAACGTTAATTCTTTTCATGTATATTAATCTTTCCTTAAACACACATTGTTCTGGGTGTTGTTTATATCGTTTTTAGTTCTCTTAAGAAATAATATAGCAATCGAAACTTACCTAATTTCGTAAAATAAACTGTCGTTTATGTACTACACACTTACACATTTATTTTATTTTTGCATGTAACTTAATATGTTATAACAAAACCCCTTGATTGCAGGATAATTTATGTTTAATCGCATATCCTTATTTAATAATCATAAAAGGCCAATTATGATTAGAACATTTGGAATACTTGTTAGATTTAATTTTAAAGCAAAATAGTTGTTGAAATACTTTCAAGAATCAAAATATATTTAAGCATAATCACGTGTAAGTGTTCTATGATTAAGTTCCGATTTTTAGCTAAAATTGTATTTTATCGAATAGTAAAAGTGTAAGTAACAACACTAAAAAATTCATAAAACTGTTACAAAGTTCATATCATATTGAAAAGTTTAAAACATTGTAATATATTTATTTTTATAACTGAATTCCGCAGGAATGGGTCAGTGTAAATAAGGAATATGTTTATGTTTTACCATAAATATTGTACAAGAGTTATCAGTTACCTCGTTTTTGTCTTTTTCTCTCTTATAATGTCATTTAAATACGTAAAATATTCGAATTATAACGTATTTTTTATTTTCACTGTGAGACTTCCTTAATTAACTGATTTACCAAATTTTACCTGTTTTAAGTAAGGTAATGTGGAGGATCGTTATAGATCCAGGATTACTTACTCCTCAGCATATTCTCTGTGTCATTCTTACTATTGCCGATTACTGATATATATATATATATATATATATATATATATGTGTGTGTGTAATATATCAAAATTATTTAACTTTAATATTTCTTCAAAAAACTCCTCTCTTCCATTTTAATTCATCTAAATATCTTTACCAGTCTCAACATGGTGTGTTCAACGGAGTATTTTCCACTTAACATTCCTTTCTGTCATAAAACTGTAAACTTTCTGTCTATACAGCAGTTTCCCAGGTGTTGGCGGAACATGTTTTCGCGTTTTGCTGATATTGCAGTCAATTCGCTTATTAAGCTGTTTTTGTTGTGGGAAAATTCTTGTTGTCAGCGCTCTTGGATGTACTTGTGTGAGAGTAGAGTGAACTCTGTGGCTTTGGATTGTAATTTGTCCAGAAGGACAGATGTGCCGTGTTGCCGCTCTGAAAATAAAGTTTAAATTAGACTTCTGAGTTCTCTTGAATAAGAGACCCGACTGCATCTTTGTACTTTATGAATGCTAGCTGTTGAACTTTCTCCTTGTGAAGGAGTTTTATAAAAAATGGATTACATATATATATATATATATATATATATATATATATATATATATATATATATATATATATATATATATATATATCCCTCCGAGGATATGTGTCCCAAGGAAGAGTGGTTAATGAATTAAACACAAATTTATTTTATATATAAAAATTTCTTTTAAGTAATCATCCGTGTCCATAGCTGCCATTTAGACATAATTTGTTCACATTATTTTCCAAGACAAGTGTGGAGGATGTTATCAGCACGGGTTGCCACTCAGAACTGTCATTTTTGGCTGTGCTATCTAAGCAAAATTCCAATGTATACTTCTGCTTTAAATTCTTTACTCTGTATAATTCCGCTGGAGGGTATTTCTTTCTCCTGTTACGTTATCGTTCAAGAGTTTCAACTAGAGAGTCAACTATTTTTACTTATAATTCGCTTAGTTCTTAACCCCCATATTAAAACCTGACACACACACACACACACACACACACACACACCACACACATATATATATATATATATATATATATATATATATATATATATATATATATATATATATATATAGGTAATGCGTTATCCAACAGAAAGTATCCAAACTCGGAAATATATATGCATTTTTAAAATTCTAGTTCAGATATTTATACCTTAAATTTTTAATATTTTAATTAATCATTACCTCCTGTATGATATAAAACAAGAAATTTATAAGTATCAACATGCGAGGCATTTAATATGGCCCTCGTGAAAGACTGCGTTTCCTTTCATTCACAGGTTTTGCCATATTAAGCATCCATTTAGTTTTATTGATTACTCTCTATTTTGATTTGAAATGTGCTGTAAAAATATATTATTAAACTTGAAAATTATGAATTTCAGGCCTAACATATTGTGGTCCAGATATGTCATAGGTGACCCCTGTGACATAATGATGTCAAATGTCACCAGCTATAGAAATTTGGTATCATGAATTTCCCTTTCTGTCATATTGGAGATTTTTAACATCAATACGACGTGTGTGTTGCCTGTGTATTACACATATCTCGAGTTCAATATTGTAGACACATATTTCATTTTTATGAGTATATAACTCTGCGATGGGTGCTATGCTCACTTGTCTATGTTACAATAATCAATTTTAGCAGCTGTTTGACTATTGAAATTTAATGTATAAAACACTTCTCATGTTTTTGAGGACTTAAGCTTATATTCGTGAAAATAAATGTCGTTTATTAGTTTTTTTTCAATTATATTGGAAAACTATATGAAACAAATAAAAAAACAAAATACTTCCTCCATAGTGTATCTTAGAGTATAAGAACGGTATACATAATGCCTAAATTGATAATAGAAAACTATGAATCCGTGCTTTTTTAGATTAGGGTTTTTGGGCTTAAAATAGAGCAAGATTTTAATGACCGCTGAAACATAATTAATGTGTTTAGGCTTGCACCAACAAATCATTTATCAAGGATAAATAATTCTCTGCGATACCCTTCAGTGGGCAATGTGATAAATGGATTCAACACGATGAATCGTATTCGAATTTACTGTTCAATTATCACCATTGTAAGTTATACAGAAAGTTTGACCTGCTAACAACACAATAAATTACCTTCTAAAGTTAGAAAATGCAGGAAGATGAAGTTTGGTAGAAAGAGATAGAGAGGACCATTTTTCACTTAGAATTAAAATATGCTTCAGAGATCAGTTTTAGTACTTAACTAAAAGTTCCAAGTAATTTACGAAAATAAATTATGTTAGTACATTCTGTTTTACTTTAGTCGCATAAAAATGTATCTTACTGAAAATTAAAATATTAAAAGGGGCATGAAATCCTCTTATTAGAGTAAAAGAAAAAAATATAGGTAAAGAGTAAAACAAATATTCTGACACAAATGAGTAATTGTTTAATGCTTAACACACACACATACATTTATGCGTGTGTATGTTTATGTACATCATATATAAAATAAAATATATATGTATGTATGACGGTTCAGATTTATATATATATATATATATAATATATATATATATATATATATATATATATATATATATAAATATATATATATATATATATATATATATATATATATATATATATATATATATATATATATATATATATATATATATATATATATATATATATATATATATATATATATATATATATATATATATATAGATATATATATATATATATATATATATATATATCTATATATATATATATATATATATATATATATATATATATATGTGTGTGTGTGTGTGTGTGTGTGTGAGTGTGTGTGTGTGTGTGTTTGTGTGTGTGTGCATTGATTGGTAACACCTTTCTAGAACAATTGTTTTCTAATTCAAAAACTAATGATTCTTTTTTTTTTCTAATGTTCTACCTCTAAAAACATTAGGAGCGTCTATGCTTTCATTGAAATTTTCACATTTCGTGGATATTTTAATAAACGTCAAGTAATATTATTACATTTCCATTAGCTGATGTTTAATTCCTAATTACAACTAATGAAAATGAATGTAGTAAAAAGATTTAAACTACATACATAAAAAATATTTTAATTATCACTTAGGATTTCAAACATGGCAATACTATTACAGAACATTTCAAATTGTACATATTATATTAGGACTTTTATTAATACCAATTATATTTGTGGAAGTTAAATTGTGATTAAATTAGATAAAGAATGTGTTTTCTACAGGGAATACTAGGAACTGCTTTCTAATCTGAGAATGTAAATTGTATAAAAACCTTTCAGCATAAAATTTCTTTTTAACAAAATTGAATCTTTGAAATAGAAAATTCCTCCTGTTTAAATTTTTATCTTAAAGTAATAATAATTTCAATAATCTTATTATAATAGTTACTTGCCTGTATAAATTGAAAAGGGAAATACTGAATGCCTTTATCAAAGTAAATTCATAATTTCATTTTTGTAACGAAGTCTTTCACACATGGATATAGAACCTATTGGGACATAAATAAATATTTTTTTAAAGAATTAATATTCTTAACTTACATGAAAAATGATTTATAAAATACTCTTCGAGAATTGGGTGCAAAGAATTATTTAAGTAAATATCATAATCCGTTTTCCAATTTCTGCTTTTAAAAACATATGTAAGCCAAGTGGGATTAAAATCTTGTTGCATAATTTCAATCTTTCCGACACAAAAGGACAGAATTATGGAATAACTCGTCAAAAAATAATGGAGTATAGCAGACACGCTTTACCTAATTCTTTCATATAAGCAATATTATGAGCATTTGATATAAGCATTTTTAAATAGATTGAAGATTTTGATATTCAGATTTTCATATTGACAGAAAAAAATGAATTTGCTTTACACTATGTGTAGAATATAAAAATATAATCAAATAGAAATTTTTCTCACAATAACAGTTGCACTTTCAGCTAGAATTATAACGATGATTAAAAAGTAATCTTATTAAAAATGAAATTTCGAATGGTTTTAAAATCCCATGATATACACATAAATGCATGAAATAATATATTTAAGGTATTAAAGTAAATATTTTATTTAAGTAAAATTTTTTACATATGTTTGCTTTGGGGAAACAATTTTATAGGTTTTTAACTGACCTATCCAAAATAAATATAAAGTTATGCAATGATACGGATGAAATAAATATAAGCTTTCAAGCAATTAACTATTTCAACTAAATTAATGCATACATCAACATGTTTATTTTTATCTGTACTGTAAGTGAAGTGGTATTATTTTATTTCTACTTTTCAGGTCTTTATTGTATAACAACCTATTAATATATATATAATATATATATAAAAATATATATATATATATATAATATATATTATATATATATATATATATATATATATATATAATATATATATATATATATATATATATATATATATATATATAATATATATATATATATTATATATATATATATATATATATATATAATGTATATAATATATATATGCATATATAATATATTATATTGATATTTATATATATAATATATATATAATATATATATATATAATTATATATATATATATATATAATATATATATATATATATATATAGATCTATAATATAAAAATATATATATATATATATATATATAATATATATATATATATATATATATATATTCATAATATATATTATATATATATTATATAAATATATAAACATATATAAAAAAGATGCCGCATAAAAAGCTTAGCCAACTAGCTCAGTGGCCGAATGATCAAAGCACGGAGATTGTGGGTTCGATGTTTCCAGGCAGTTTATCCAAGGTACGGATTTTTAATTTAAAATATTATTTATATACTTATTTCTCGAATATTCGTTCGGGTATAAATCTGATACCCACTAGTTGTAGGCAACTTCTAAATATTGTAAAGTTCGAGTTGTTATTAGCTTTTAATAAATTTTTTCTGTTAAGTTAAATGTTCATTCGAATCTTCGTGATATATATATATATATATATATATATAATATATATATATATAATATATATATATATATAATATATATACACATATATATAAGAACTAGGAAAAATATATTATAAACAAGCAATTTTTTTATATTACATTAAAAAAAATTCTGTATGCAGAAGACATTTAATATGAAAATAAATCACTAAAACATAATTATATATAAATAAAGTAATTTGGATATAATCCTATACAATATTCAAATTGGTTTTAGGATCTTATGTTTTAATGCATTTATTTGTGTTATGCCAAACAAAAGATTTAATGTTTATTCGGCAAAAACGTAAAAAATGAATCAATATGAATGGCTTTATTTCTTCACTTTCCGGAAAAGCACATTTTATAAAAATACACAAAGAACTCAATAGGAAAGAATTTTTAAATGTCTTTTATTAAACTACACTAAGTTTAAAAAAAACAAACTATAAATGGTGAATTGGATATTGTGTTATATCATATTCCAATGTACGATGAAGGTTTATCTTTCAAGCAATAAACCATAATATAAATCTTTTATGATTTTTTTATTGATGTATATTCAAAATGATACTTTTAAATATTTTAGAAATTAAAAAATATTAATAATAAAAGAAAACATTCTTTCATGCTCCAACATTTACAAAGAGGAATCATATAAAATATATTATATATATATAATATATATATATATATATATATATATATATATATATATATATATATATATATATATATATATATATATATATATATATCTATATATATATATATATATATATATATATATATATATTGCATATGTTATGTTGTGCTATACAAATGTATGTTATGTTTCTTAAGAAATAATAAACTTAAAACAATCATTTATGCTCCAGGTTTTACAAAGAACAAAACAAAGATCTAAAAATATAAAATATATAAAATATACTTAAATGTAGGTTTTAAATGTCCTGTGGGTTTTACCTAGGTTCTTCGTAAGAACACATGTATA
>CM063498.1:129046192-129050046 GCA_032207245.1 Pardosa pseudoannulata
AACCTTATGGGAAATCGATTACAAAAGACTTTGAATGTTATCGATTTTAGACTACAGTTGGAGACAAGTTTGTAGGACACCATCAGGGGAATTTTGAAATCCATGCCAATGAATTATATTTCAAGAATCAAAGAAGCAAACAGCGTCAACTACATAATAATTATTCAATTGGGATATGGATCTTCCTAATATATAAATATATACATTTCATTTTAAAAAAAGTTAGATAATACAAGTCCAAGCATTGTTCCAAATGTATTCATTAGTGTTATCACCATCCATCTCTTATCATCGTACACTAATTATTCTCATTTTTTTAAATATGAAATTTCACTAGATGTCATTTCCAACTAAACAAAAAATGAGTAGGATGATCATTGCTTGTGAGAAAATTAAGAATATTCGAATAAGAGAAAATAGTGTCTGGTGAAACAGACGTTTTGTATATCTTATAAAAAGCATAAATTAATACTTATTACAAGTTAATTCTAAATTACAAACTCAGAAAAGAATGTAATCAAATTTAAGAAAACAAAACATTGAAAACATTATAAGTTTGGATTAATCTGTAATAGTTAGATATAAACATAAAAATGAATGAAATTACCTTTCACTCTTTTTATTCCATATAAAACAGATGCATTGCGTTCAAAAATAATATAATAAAATATAGTTTTATAAATTATTTCCAACTGTAAATGAATTCGACCAATTATGTGAGGGAACTTTTAAACTAGCATACTCACTTTGAGTGGCTATGAAGAAATCCACATTTTTCAATTTTCTGCTTATTCTATTAACTTAAGTAATTTTTCATTTAAAATAGTCCATTTTCTCCATTTAATGAAATCATGCAAAGAAATTTAACCTGTTTCACCGAACTTTACCTTCTTTGTCTCTCAACCAGACTCTATCTTCTCTTATTATTTTTTGCTCTAGTAAACAACAATGCCTTCCGAGCCTCCTTGGAGGCAAAAAGCCATTTTAACGAAATAAAGCGAAATTTCCATTTCTCTATTCCCTTTATTAAATTTTCTTTTCAAAATAATTTTACTTTATCGATTCTAAATAAACCTTTTGACCCTTATGAATATTTTTGAAATATGATTTTCGAGGAAGAAGAACATATGATAAAATATAAAAGGATACGTTATATTTTTAGAAACTAGTTTATAGTTTAAGAACATTTAAATATTCTCTTCAACAGTAGGAAATTTTAATAATTATGGGATATGAGATGAATATATAGCGTATCAACTATTTTTATTTTTCCATTTATGTTAATCTTCCTTGTTCAGTTATGTATATATATATATATATATATATATATATATATATATATATATATATATATATATATATATATATATATATATATATATATATATATATATATATATATATATATATATATATATATATATATATATATATATATATATATATATATATATATATATATATATATATATATATATATATATATATATATATATATATATATATATATATATATATAGATATATATGTAAACACATGTTTATTTTTTATGCTTGATATAATGAAATGTATACTTACTATCTTAATTTAAATGTATTTTTTTACTATTATAGTAATATATAAATCAATATAAAATATATTTTTAAATTATTAAGATGATCAGAGTTATTTAATTTCCGAAAATGAAGTGTCATATGTTTGAAAACATTAAATATATTAAAATAATTCAGAAATAATTTAGAAAAATCCAGTTCTTTACGTTATGTAAGATGGAATTAGAAATAGCATATAAATATTACACATTAATATAATAAACAAATTAAAACCATTTCAACAAAATAAACTAGACAAAAATATTTTCTCTATTGTGGAAATAAAATATGGGTCGATTGACTAAAATGATACAGTTAATTTTCTAATAGAGAACATTTATGTAATATGAATTCACTTCGTTAATCAAGATAAATTAGAATATCCTATTAAAATATACATAATGAAATGTATTTTAATTTTGTCACCATAATGGAATTAATCCTCTAATAATTTCGCTTATTTGCCTATCTTATTATATATGATTAAAATATATGCATTAAGATAAAATTTATTTAGTACTAATTAATCAAAGTTAAATGCTCTAAATTTGGAACATATAAATTATTTTAATTCCCAAACGAATAAAAGGCAATTTCTAACAAATCTAACATGTTTCCTGCTTTAAATAACGTTAGAAGAAAAGTTAAGAAGAAAGCGTTTAAGGTATATAATGGAATGTTAGCAGCTAAGAAAAATATTTTTTTTATGAAATCTATCAAATTTAATTATTTAAATTTCGTATATCGAATTTAAGTTTTTCAGTCTAGGTAATTGTTTAGCTGTTAATTGTTTCATATTGAATATATAAAAATAGTAAATAACTTTATACAGACCATGAATGTTTTATGTTCATAATACTTAGAAATTATTCTAAAAATCGAGGCTTGAAATAGGTAAAAACGTAGATTTATATTACTTGCTTCTATAATATTAAAACAAAATGTATTCGTATCGTAAAGCACATTTGTAGTATGCCAAGCTAATTTAAAGGTATTAGGAGGCATATAAATATTTCTCTAGAGAAATTCTTAAGCATTCGAAGAAGGAAAGTTATACTTCCTATTCACTGACCAATTATGTAATCTACTCTATAAACCTGAACTAAAAATGATATTAATAACCCATTGTTCAGCAGTATGTGATACGAAAGATTCTATGATCACATTAAAAGTAATAAGAACATTTATGATGATAATAAATTAGTTTTTACAGCATTCATTAAAAATAAAGACAAACTTTATAGGATTTGTGAAGTTTATTTAATCATTATACTCAAACAAATTTTTGAAAGCCTTCAAATTTTCAGAATTTTTGGAGTTAAGTATTTGTTTAAAATTAATTTTTCTTTCAAAACACTAGACATTTCTGATAAACTGATAATAAAATATTTAACAATTTTATTACACTTTGGAATATTATAAACGATATTCATATGTTAATATGTAAAACAAATGTACGTAAGATAACTTCGTAACAAGATAGTTCATTTTTGATTAGAAGATTTTTGATTTAGTTTTTTTATTTTCTAAAGAAGTTCCTATTATTACTAATATAGTGAAATTTGTCCAATTCAATCGAATTTTTAAGTTTTCAAGAATATGTGAAGACATGGCTATACTAGAAAATCAGTCATAGGTAGTTGGATGGACTTTATCTACGAAGTATATATGAAATAATACTTTATAAGATTCCTGTTCTATAAGAAAATATACATTCAAAATAATTTATTCAATTCGTATTCTACGTTTAGAATTACTTATATCTTTATATAGCTGCAACACATAATTTACCATTTAAATACATTATTTAAAATTTCTTAATTTCTTTAAATATGCTGTAATTTAAAAAACGAATATGATATGTCTAAAAAACAGAGTGTTTTATGTGTACAGTGTAAAATAGAGTACGCAGTTTAGAAGTTCGAATAGGCATTAATAGTATTGAAGAAATAACCATTTCTGAAGTTCTATGAGCAATCAGATATATCCTAGAAAAAAATATAACCATTAGTTTAAAACTTTCTTTAGAAGCAGGAATGTCGTAAAATTTACATAAATGTAACTGAATTGAATGTAAAATTTTATATGATTGTAACTTCCATTACTTTATTCGATGAATATAAAACTGATATTTCAAGTCTGTCAGCATCTCTCCAGTTGTAGAAAAACCCGGATATTATAGCGGAGCTTTCTAAAGAGAAATTGGTAACAACACTTAGTTGCAGTTAAGATAACTATATGGGAACTATCTACATTTATATT
>CM063498.1:129055146-129075146 GCA_032207245.1 Pardosa pseudoannulata
CTTATCAAGTGATGTAATAATTTGTAATTAGTGTACATAATAAATGTTTTAGTATAAATATAAGGTATTTACCTTTAATTCCATAGCGTATATTTTACTGTGTTTCCCCTTTGAGAACGAACACTCTTGTTTGTGTTGTAAGTACATTACAATAGTATTATTTAACACTCTACTAATTATGGTTTAAAAGAGATTATAATGAAAACTTAATGTATTTTATCTCTTTTAATTTTTAATTTTTTATTACAGAATACACAATAAGTAGCTATTAGACAGATTTATTTCACCCATTCAGTTTTTTTTTATTTAGTAACTTTGTTATTATCAGTATTATAGTCATGTTATTTAATAGCAAGAATGATTCTTACAATAAAAACATAGATCTCTAAACTTAATTTAATGTACCACCGCCGCTGGAGTAAGCCTTGAGGGTCTCAAGAAAATATTTGGCAAGGTATGGTTGTAGTGTTTGAGAATTTCAAAAATATTTTTTAATGAATGGTTTTGTAATTTTATAATAATAATTTTCGTGTATTACTTTAATTTACAAAGTCTAATGTCTAATATTTATATCGGTTTTCGATGAGAAAAAAATATAAACGGCTAATCCCAGATAGCAAATTTGGTTTGCATCGAACTTGCAGCAATCTTGGTTTTGAAAGCCTGTAAATTTACAGCAAGTTCAGCATGGCAAGTCTGCAAGTTTGAAACAAGACTGCAGCAAGTCTAAGAATTTTCGCTTGCTTCATGGTTGTCATGATAAGGTTTCCCCAGTTTTTACAGCAATATAGCGTTGTAAATTAATAGTAGTTTTATGTTAATTCCAACTTGTAGTAGTTTTGCTGTAAGTTTGTAGTTTCAAACTTGTTATGACATGATATTATCCAGAAAAAATCAAACTTGCTGCAAGTATGCATGCTATCTGGGACTGATCTATCTCGAATTCCTCAAGAATAATTTGATGGAGTAAAAGAAAAGAAACAAATAGATATGAGAGTGATAGCGATTTTCGTGAAGACTATGGCTATTGTGTTAATTTTTTATTTGTATATTTGTAGAACAGAAATAAACATTGAAATTACACATAGTTTAAAATTAATATTCGTAACCAGTCAGTAATTTTCTTGACTTTTTAATGGTATGTATTTTTATAGAATGATTCTGTAAAAATTTCCATATTTAGTTAGAGTAATTCGATACCTGCGATTTCCATACTAGGTAAGGTTTTATACTTATGATCAGTGAACTTTAGTTGACTATATTGGAACTTAAAAAATAGTTGTTAAAAAATAAATGTTACGTTTTTCTACAATAAAAACTTTTTACCTGAATAATATGAGTATTTAAAATAATTTACTTTATTTTAAATTTGACACAATCTGAATTTTGCAACAAGAAGGCTGATATTTTACTTTTTAACATAGTATCATTATATATTATTTATTTCTGCCGTGCTTTCTATTTTAAATATTCTAAAGAAATATTTGTCGTAGAAAAATTGAACGAACGCGAGCTCATGTAAAATTCATCATAGAGCTTTCTGGAACACAAGATTAATATTAAATATTTAATTTTTTCCATAGAGTCTATATATTATCTAAGCTTTAAACAAAGAATTTATATCTATATATAAATTTTCCCCAGTAAATGCCAAATCAATAAGGAATCAATATTTTTAGCATAAGTTGTAAACTGATAAATAATAAAGATATTGAATACAGAGGTGTGACCTCTAAATGCAGGTGTCTCCCATTTCAGATGCTTGAAATTTGGGACTCACGTATAGAAAGAATATTTTTCAGTTTAAGTTAAATTTTACTATTCTGCATTTCTGTCCAAATTTTATAATAAAAATGTAAAACTGGTTTCGCAATTAATTGTTTATTACCCACTTCTTTTATGTATTGCATGAACACATTGTGGTAAACAGATTATCTGTGAAATTACGTAAGCTGTACATATAAATATTATTTCTTAATTTTATTATAATATTGTAATTTAAATAAAACTACTTCTGAAAAATATAACAATTGGGAGAAAATACTTTACCCTTTATATATTTTTTTATAATTTTTACATTTAAATTGATTTTATAAATTATTAAAATGAAGATGAAAAATGAAAATTGTGTGTAAAAATCAAACTTGTAATTTTCAAATATTTTGAACGTCAAATAAATTAAATACATACATTTTATCCCGTACTATTCACGAGTCTTTATTTGATGTCACATTCTTTATGTATGCCAGAAATCATTTTATAATATGAAATAATATATTAAAGAAATCAGCTTAGGGTCATTGATATACATTTAGATAGATATTTAGTACTGAGAGAAATACGCAATTAATGTCTTCATTCTAGTAATCCCTTATTTGTTTTGGAATACTTACCTATTGTGCATTTTAATTTTTAAATATTACATATACAAATTACAAACTGAAATTTTAGTTAATTAAGTATTAAGTGTTTATTCTCCTACATGCTAATTACTCAAAATCTGAAACCTCATCATTTATGATATTTATAAATTATAATGTAAAGTAAAACACCAAATGGAAAATATAAACCACAAATTAAATTTCTCTTCAATTTTATTCCTAATCTCAGTTTAAAAATGCTAAATTTAAGGTTAAATAATCAAATGATTGTTTAGCTATAACAGTTTTAGAACATTATACTCGTACTAAATTCCAAATTAAACGAAGTAAATAACATAAATTTATAGAAAATAATATCAATTTTGTGTTATATTAAAGACAAAATGCTACGTGTTTTCGTTCGCTTCAAAGTTCCATGCACCACTGCAGAGATTGGTACGTCATTATGTTTCACCATTTCCAATGAATAACAATTGCACCATGTTCGTAATTAAATGTCAGTCTTTCGTGGAGATTTTGGTAGATTGTATACGCTGAAACTTATTTAGAAAGACACAAATCAGTGTCTCCTATGACATTTGGAAGAAATAAACTGCTCTTATGCCGTTGCCTATAAATAAAGATGCAAATCGAAATTTTAATAAACAATGATACCTACACATTTCCGTAATTAAATTTCATTGTCTTTGGCAATCCGCTTTAGATTACTTACGCTCTACTAATATCCACTGTATTATTTCTGAAATTTGAGCGAATGAGAAGAGGATAGTGTGGTATTACACTTTTATGATTCTGTCTTTAGTAGACAAAGTATATACGTTTATAGAATTTGATTCAAACTTTAAATGGGTAAATTCAAATGTTTGAACTATTTTATAACTGTTTGAATTATTTTTTTTATTTATTACTAATCTTGTGTATATAAGATGAGTAATAAATAAAAATCCCTACTCTTAATAACACGCAAGAGCGAAAACATTATGAACACCACTACATTTTCCAATGAACATGCTTGGATCACATGGAAGGCACGTGATCAGGTGGAAGTGGTTTTTAACTCTTACTGCAGTGTCTGAAGAATCATTCTTTGAGTTACACCTGTGTGTCTTTGGGAAAGGCTGCGGATCTAAGCGAATTTTGATAGGGGTAGATTGTAATGGTGTTCGAAGGGTCGGAACAAATATTTCCCAAAACTGCACGACTCATGGGTTTTTTCGGGATCTACAGTTGTTAGTACTTATGCAAACTGTATGAATAACGGTGAAACCAGCAATACTAGTGTCCCACTTGTGTGCCTTTGCTGACCATACATCATCACCAACTGTGCCTATGCTGGTCCCTGGAACATCGGGACTGGTCCATGGATCAGTTGGAGAGAGTTGCCTGGTCAGATGAATCACGGTTTGTCATTCATCACGCCAATGGCCGTGTCAGGATATGTTGTCTTCCAGGCGAACAGTTGCTCCCTCAATGTACAGTAGGTCATACACAGCCCGGTGGTGGCGGTATTAAGCTTTGGATGACGTTCTCTTGGGTCTCTCTGAGACCCCTGGTTGTGGTAGAGCAGACCATGAATGCTACACGGTATCTGAAAATCTTTGCGGAACAATTACACTCTTACATGGCCTCTGTTTTTCCAGCTGGAAATGGAATGTTCCAACAGAACAAAGCCTCGTGACACAAGGCTAAAATTGTGTTGGAGTTTTTCCAGGAACATGATGCTGAATTCCAGTTATTATTCTGGCCGCTTAACTCACCGGATCTCAATCTGATAGAACACATTTGGGATGTCATGGGGGTGGCAACCCACAGTTAAATTACCATCAATTCGCAATATCTCGGTTTTTGTGTAACCGTTGTTTAAACATCTGGTACAATCTGTCTCCGGCCATCTACCAAGGACTTGTAGCATCCATACCAAGGCGGGTTGAAGCTGTGTTGCGCGCCAAAGGTGTTCCAACTCGTTATTGACAAGTGGTCAAAATGTTTTGTCTCTTGATGGTAATTACGTGGTAGGAATACCATACTTATGTGTTTTGGGGAGGGTTATGTTAATGAAAACTCAAATACGTATTTGATAAACTAATATCAAATCGCAAATTATAAAATAAAATAAAAACATCAGAAAAATTTTTAATACAAATTTTAGCGCAATGAACTTTGCTTTTATTTCATTAAGAATTTAACATTAAATACTGTATAATTTAAGATATCAGAGTACAAGTTTTTAAATATTAATTAATTACATTAGTTATACAACAAATTTTTTATATTTAAATTATTGCGTAACATTTAATTCTTTTTTTTTTTAATTATATAATTTAGATATCAGAGTAAACGTTCAAAACATGAAATATTTCAAAAATTACAGATTAAATATTTTAAAATAAATTGTTAATAAACACTAGTTACTTTTTAAAACGTTAATATTAAAATTTAATTTTTTGTTAATTTCAGATTAACCCTTTGACAGTTTCATGTTTTCCAGAATTCGGTCAAAAAATGTCACATTTTTTTTATTCCATTTTTTGTTAATTTTACATTTTTAAGTAAAAATATGTGATTAAAATTAACATTTCTAATATTTTTAAGCATTTATTACAACTTTTTTTCTTTCTCTGAAAGCATCATAGAACTGAAGTTTATCTTTAGTTTCATCGATATCCAAGTTAATTTTTGGAATTTCGTTGAAAGCAAATCTAGTAGGCGGATCCGAAGGATTATCCCAATTAATTTAAAAAACTTGTCTTGCTAGACTGATTCCATCTGTACTACTATCAGAGTCACAATTATCCAGGTCATTTAGTAAACTTTCGCTACTATCATTTACAGATAATTTAGTTTCTGATTAAAAGTTTCAGTTCGAATCACAAGAAATTAGCTCCATACGCTCTGAATTATCCATTATTTAAAAGTAAAAATATATTATTCAACTCTTACATCAATCAAATTATCAGGCGGTTAGTAAAATATAACCAGAAAGCTATACACTGAAAGATAACAATTCGTCTTCTGATACAAAACATGCGAAAAAAAACCGCCCTTTTGAACCAATCAGAGTAGAAAATACAATAAACTGCAAACTATCATATACTGGACAACTATCGTCATCTATTCGAATAATTTGTTACTAAAATTGGAAAAAATACTGCCGAAAAAGTACAATCGAAATAGAAATCAGATTGACCGTACGGCGTACGGGCAAATCAGTAAAGGTCCGAAGGCTATGCCCGTACGTCGTACGAGCAAAACATTGTACGTCGTACAACACAATGAAAGGGTTAAAATTAACTAACAGGATTTAACCTTTTGGATGAGACAGGGAAATAAGCTGTCTCGCTGATAACTTGTTTCTTCTGAGGAGTGAGGGACAGTTTTGGGACTGCGTAGAGGGGAGAAAGTTCTTTTGACCGCCTTATCAGTAAAGGGTGCGGAAAGGTATTGTAAGTCTGTCTTGGAGATGTAAGGTTCACTTTATATACAAAGATGAAAGAATTGGAATTGTTTATTTTATGTTAACTTCTGTAAATGAATTTTGGCAATATATGTATGGTTGTCGATGTCCGCCCTGGTTGTAACCTACGCAGCTGCTTTAATAACAATAATAAATATTTATGTTTCTATTTAAGAACTCTAAATTTAACTCTTAAGAACATCTAAATTTCAAAAGGTTGTGTTATAAATTAACCACATAGGGAGGTGAGTAATGACCAGTAGCAGCAGAAAAGTACGCCAGTTGGAGTGACGAATCATCGTGTTTTCATATACTCCAAGTGCTGACTTTTGCTACCTTCTGTCATTCCTCTATTCATGTTTCAATTACAGTAGAACCTCGGTATAACGACCCCCTATGAGACCAACATCATATGGTCGCTGAAACGAATTGAAAATAAAATTTTAAAAATGACCAAAGAAATTATGTTACAGTACATAACTACAGAAAACTTCTATTTATTTGTATTTCCATTACTGAATTTTTGAAAAAAAAGTCTTTGATTGACGCCTGTTTCAAGTTTAGTTGGGAATTTTTCAGTATCACTGATTCCATATCATTGAGATTTTGAAGAATATCTTCAGAATGAAATTGTCCTTCAAAATATTAACGCATTGATTGCATTGATTGCATTTAAAGCATTGATTGCATTGAAGGCATTGATTGCATTTAAGGCTTCTTTTCAATTCACTTTTTCAAAAGCTTGGACGATTTCTTCTCCTTCATCGGAATAGCAGATTTCTTCATTTCCGGTAATACGGGCAATAAAATCGTCCTTATTCAAATTTTCTTCACAACAGTGTAAAGTTTCGTCTACCGCAACAAGGTCATCTAAAAAGTCATATAATTGAAGATCCTGAAATTTGACACTGAGGAGCTGGGTTATTTCATTAGTGTCTGGAGTGTCCTCTACCTAGGACATCAATGTTGTACTCGACGAAAGGGTTCTTTTAAGCAGACACAAAGAGAGGAGTACAGGTTTCTCTAAGTTACACCACAATACAATAATTTTTAAATAGTCCCAATTTCTCATGAGTTCTGCTGTCTAAAATTGGCTGTCGCTTTAAAGAAAAATAATACGTTTGGTGTCCTTGTAATGATTCAAAACTAACATTATACCTATGGTATAATAATTGGGACTTTTTAAGATGGTCTTTCTAACGAAGGGGTCGTAGTATCGTGGGGTCGTTAAAAAGAGGTTCTACAGTATTTTGAAATTCCCGATTTAATTAGACCTAAGGTTAAGAAGTAATCCAAACTAAATAAAAAGTATCGTATTGCTAACAAGTTTTAAGGATTTATATGAAGTCTACAGGACTTGAGTTATGATTTATAATAATAAATACATGTGAAGAGCAGGCTTCATTTTCACAACCAATATTTCAGCTTTATATCGTGCTCCTTAAAACTCTCTTTTTCAAATTATTATAAATAATGCATGAAAAAATTAAGTAGAATGTCTAAAACAATTAAGTAATAAAGTATCTAAAAATTTTAATTCTCATTTGTAAACATTACGCATGTGTCAAGTGATGTACTAAATTTCTATAGCAACATGAGTAGAAAACATTGTTGCAAAATATGTAGAAAATGTTTTGAAGTAATGTAAGAGGTGTTCACAGTGATAATTAAAAATATTCGGCCTCTATAAAATAGTGAAGTTGTCAATAAAATATTATTTATTACACTTTTCAAAGTTTTAACTTCATTAATAATTGAATATTTTTCCTTTACATAACAATCACTTTGTAATAAAAATTAGATCAAAGTATCTTAAATATTCACGAAAAAAATGAAGACAAAAAAAAGGATTTCTACAAAAAGCAAACAATACACAATGTTGTCTTTCAACAGAGCCTGACTAAGATACTTCTAGCCAAGGACCAAATCCATTTTTTGCGCCCCCCTTTCCAATTTCTAACAAAAAAACCTAATAGAATAACTACATTCCTATAAAAATTATAACATTAAATTAGGGCACATTTTACCATTATTTTATTTCCCTTTTCATCCCTATTTACAAATATAAAACTATTGAATTAGAATCAAAAAATGAATTACGAATATAAAATTAGTGAACTGTCATCCACCAACCTCTCCCCTTCTTTTCAAACCGATAGAAGAGTTTGAAAAGAAAATCATGTAAGAAGTCCAATTAAAAAAATACATTTGTAGATTCAAATACTTTATGTTACATATATCAAATCAAGCCTTCATATTTTCTTGTATTTCTCAGTCTAAGTGCTGATTCAACAACAAAAATTCTTAAAGTGTAAAAAATAAGTATTTTTGATTTTAATAGCATTTTTAATTCATTTGAAGGGATTTAAATCTTTCACATTAAGGTGATATAAATGAAGGAAATCTGACAAAATATTTATTACAATAAAATAAGATACTGATTGTTAGAATATTTCATATTATATATTGTGTGTATATGTTACGATGAAAGACCGAAATCTGGAGAATGTCGACTTTCACCGGTGAATGTCAAGATTAAGTAGTCGTTTAGTATATGTCCGAAATATTTGCTAAATGCCCTTATTTCTGACTTACACCGGCAAATGTCAACATTCACCATGCACTAATGATGAATGTTGAACATGTCGGATATTTATATTTTCTTCTCCGTAATTCATTCAAATCTATTGTACTAGCACATGTAACTGTTGAACTTAAAACAAACCGAACACTCTTAGAACAGAAAATCATATCAATAATTAACTTATATATCTGTTTGAATTTATACTATCATATTTGTTGCTACAATTTAAACTATAGCAATTTGAATTGCACACGAGTCCCTTATATTTACGATGGCATTTAGTAATGAAACATTTCTATTTGCAAAGACAGCTTTTATAGACATGTCCTCCACTTCTCGAAATAACTGCAGCAGCTTCTCTCAGCGACATTCCTAGGGAGATGAAATCTCATCTAGGGAGAGTAACTTTTTTTTACAAAATATAAACTGATTACGGGTATAAAGATGCTTGAGGGTACCATTTTTGTTTACTAATTTATAAAAGTCAGAATCTTCTATATCAATAACAACCGCCAATACATTTCTAGCATATGTACGACCACGGTCGACATCAGGGACTGGTATTATCACAGTGCCATCAATTTGAGTAGGATAAAATTTCTTTTTGAGGTATGTAAAATTTTCGTTGCATACATTAGAATATTATCTTTTGCGGCCGTTCTTTTAATAGAAATAAACATCTCTTGTTTAGTCAGGGACTGATAGAACATGCAATAGGTTGATTATCCTTTTTCATATTTTTCTTTGGAATGGACACAGGAACTTTAGAGTATTCCTTCATGGTATGTGCTATCTTGACATACATCATTATATGTTTTAATAACAATGTAAGATTTAAAAATGTAACAAAAGTATTTTTTTCAACATTTACCATCAGTACATGGGGATTGTCGACATACATAGGTGATAGACCAAATATATAGGAATATAATAAAATATTCGGTCTTTCACCGACGTATTTGTTGTATGTCGACATTCTTGAACTTCGGGAATTCACAGTAACATACATAAAACAAGATCAAACTGTATGAAATTTTATGTCTGAATATTTTCATGCTCAAGTTATTTGTCTCTTGACTTTCTATGCTAAAATGGATCTTTATATGCAAAACATTCCTTTTCTTTAATTTCTGCAAAACAATTCTGTTTGATGTTTTTAATCTATTTTCTAGTTTCATTTTCTCATTTTCAAAAGTATTCGCTATTCTTCAATTTGTCAGTTTGGGGAAGAGCAGGAATAATTCCACTAAACCCTGAACAGAAGTGGGGAAATGTATTACTTCACAAATATAACAAAAGGGAAAAGAGCTTCGATTACTGAAGAACTTCTCACAACTAGTAACTACCTCAACGATGTTTCCTCTAACCTCAGAGAGTCTGTATACAGTTACAGAGAGCCTCTTTCAAAAGGTTAAAGCATACATATTTATTAGAATCATATTTCTTTAAAGAAATAAGCTTGGAATTGCAAACGTTCGCAAATTTTATATCATATAAATGAAAATTACCAAGCAAGTCCACTCTAAAATGTATTCATTGCTGCATAAATGGACATTCAATTATATTCCCTCAATTGAGGTGAATTACAATTACACCCTGTTCCTATTGAAATGTCAGTGTTTTTTGATTTTGGCAAATAGCATACACAACGTATGGGGAAAATATATGTCATTGTTTAATATAAATTTTTGAGAAATAAACTACTTCTTCTTTTCCTGCACAAAACGAAGGTATTAGAAAGGCTTAACCCATTAAAGGACTGTGGTTTCTCAGCAAAACCAGCTGTTAAAATTGTTTTTTCTCTTCTTTTTTGATATATGAAGGATATTTGGGATTTTCTACTTTATTAACACTTTAAACTATCAATAGTTGAAAGCACTGCACAATTTATTTTTCACATTCAATTATACAGTTTTAAACTTGCTTTGCTTGAAACAATCAGGAATTCTGTTTTTGTCTTTTATAATCCCAAAAATAAAAATAATTACTGAAACAAGACTTGTAAACTGTTTATATATTTATTTCTTACATCATATTAATGATAATTATTCATTACTCTTCGAATATAATTGAAAAAACAGTACCTCACCTTGTACGGTGTGAAAAAACGGTGAGATGTATTTTCACACCGTACAAGGTGAGGGCTTTACAGTTAAACCACTTTTCCTATCTACAAGCCACCCAAAAATGCAAATGTTCTTCACTAACTTCACATTTAGAAGGTTTATAGATAACATTATAAACTAATTTCACTAAATGCCAAAGAATTTCTGAATGTGAACTTCAAATTGTTAATAAACAACCGTACCTACATATTTCCGCTATTAAATTTCGTTTTCTTAAGAAAGGGAATTTAGATTGCTACGTTCTCAGAAGAAATCATTCTAATATTTCTGTAATCGTATACTACGAAAGTAGTCTAATATGTGTCACAAGAGGTTTATGATTATACCTTTATTAATGAAATTGTGTGTATTGCTCCGTCTTTTTAATACAAAAGGCAATCAAGCCAAGAATAGAGTTTGGAATGCTTTAATAATATAATAATTTTTTTATTCATTAATCCTTCTTCTTAACTATATGTTATATAGACATAATATATTTATTTTTGTGACACATAATCTGTACACACATATTGAAAATGGAAGAGACATTTTATGTATCATATTCTCCAGTTTTTTTCTTTCTTATAATTGAAATTATCTATTTTATACTTGATTATTATTTGATTAATTTTTGTTTCTTCAGTTCTGATTCCTGAAATTTCAAGGTATATATTAGAATATTATTTTTTATTAGGATTTAGAACACAAGGCGTTATTAAACTCATAATTAATCTTAGAAAATAATACATGTTTGAAAGAAAATACTAACAATTAACAGTTAGAAATTAGATCTTAAATCTAATCCGATAGCTAAACGTTAAACCTAATCCGAAATGTAAACCTTAAATCTAATCTTAAACTCTATCAATTAGCTATTATACTACATATAAGAGACAAAAGGCTAGACAGTCTGTTCTTCATACATTCTTGCTGAAATGTTGGCGTCATTAAGTCCCATTGTTTCTAATGAATAATATTTGCATAATGTTAAATTAAACGCCAGTTTAAATTCTGAGGATTTTGAGAGCTGACATAGAAAACCTGAAGACAAATCATTGTTTAATGTTAAATTTGTAACATATAATCTATTATATTTCTAACAAAAATGTGGCATTAGAAACGTATGTGAAGCAACTGTACCTACACATTTCTAAAATTAGATTTGATTATTTTAAGTTTAAAGCCTGAAGACTGATTACGCTCTAAGGAACATCCGTTACCACCACTTCTGTGATGCGAGACTGGCAGTTTAATTTCATATGCAGAATTATGCTATTACATCTGCACCCTTCTATATGAGAATTTATTTACATAGTTTAAAACGTACAGTCTAGTTTGAAATGCTTGGATTTACAAGATTTATATATTCTCTTTATATATCTCAAAATTATATAGACTGAACAATTTAAGTTTACGAATTAAAATCTTTATACAGTTATTTAAAGTGGGAAAGAGATTTAAGTTATTATGCTTGTCACTTCGGTTTTTCATCTGAATAATCCAAAATATTCATATTATAATCGATTTTAATTTGATGGGACTTAATTTTCAATTCTCAGTAGGTTGGATATTTTTAAAATATAAATAACACATATATATGCAATTATTTTAATTAGCATTTTAAACATAATGTAATTAAACGAAAAAAATCACATAAATTTGAATAAAAAGTAATAGCAATTTTCTGCCACATAAGTGACACACTATCAGACAGCCTGTCTGTTTCGAAGCTTTATGCATTATTTCAAAGATGAAAGCATCATGGAAGATATGTATCATTGAACTTTATGATTGTACATTATAAATACATGTACTTATGACTTTTTGATTTGACTCGATGGTTATATGATTGCACTTTTTATTAGTTAGTTTATATTTATTGCTACATGTGTATAAATACTAAGCCAATCTCTCATGATTTAAACATTTATAATTTATAACATCTGAAACTGTAATTTTTTTTTTAAATAAATTACAACAGGACTGTAAGGGACGCAGGTCATAAAATTACTTTATGCCTAAATCAAATGAAACCACATTTATATCCATGTACATAATCTGGAAACAAGATACTTTAATGTTGTGTACATAATAACAGTAAATTATAAACGGATATTTTAAAACAGGGATGGGCAAATACTTTTAAGCGGGACAAAATGAAATTTTCAAAATGTCTCCAAGGCTGGAGGACTATACCGCTTCCGCTCTGCACAAGCAAATGCTTGGAGTTTTTTTCCCTGCCCAAGAAATCTTTTTGACAAAATCACTAAGCATAATTTTCAAGCATTTGGACAGAGAAATTTGACAGTTAATAAAAGATAATAGTAATAAATTGTCTTACTTAGGTGTATATGCAAACAATTTGTGCCCAGTAAAATATATCATGTAATTTTTAAAGAAATATGATCCATTATATTAAATTATAATGGTCATTAAAGAAATCAGTTAATGAAAGATTTTATTTTAATATTAATTTATAACTTAACGATATAAATTATTTTATTTTGATCATAGTTATTGCATTTCCATATTTATATTACATTTTGTAAATATAATATTAAATAGTATTATAATAAGAAAAGACAAACATCAAACGTTAAAATAGAATAGTTTTAGTTAATGCGAAACGTGAAATATGGAATGTTCATTTGATATTATTTCTCCAAAATTTGGATCCAAATCACTTGTAGCAATAGTTAATACCGAGTGTGGATTTTCGTCAGTAATTTGTGATCGATATTTGTTTTTCGTGTAAATCATTAACGAAAAAGATCTTTCACAAATATATGCTGAACAAAATAAAACTAGGTATTTTTGAACATAGTTCAAAAAAATGTTTGAAATGTATGAGAGTATGTACGTTGCATACATTAAAGTAGGGATATGGTTACAGCTGTTCAAACTATAATACTCTCTATTATTTATATATCTTCCATTATTAATATGTACACTACGCATGCAAATACTATTGATTTCAACAAAATCGCATATAAGAGATTAAAAAAATTGCATGTAGGATTTTTCAACGGGCCGGATAAAGTAAGTAAAAGGGCCAGATAAGGCCAGCGGGCCGGCTTTTGCCCACCACTGTTTTAGAAGTGTTACATATTTTATGATTACTCATTACTTCAAAAATAAACTTAATTTTTATATTAGTATGTTTTTTCACACATTGAATTTACATTTGATAAAATAAAAAATTATATATTATTGTGAATTTATATGTTTTTTGTTTCACACAAGAATTTACTAATTTTTATTTGATTTGATATAATTTATTGGTTTAGAAATAAAAAAAATGTATGTATCGAAATATAATAAAATAAGATTTTAATAATATTTTGTTTTGATTCACGAGGGATAATTTTAGGTTTGTAATTGGGCGAAAAATCACGTAACAACGAATCCTAATTCACTGTTTTTCTATCTACATGATCCCACAGTGGCATGGATTTTCGTAGCCGTTCGGAATCGGCTTTAAGCTGTTGGTCCCCGTCTAATTAGCCCTCGTGTTGCAAAAAGTAGACCGTAGCGCTCCAAACCAAACCAAATCTATCTACATGTTCTCAAGAGTAATACTATTATTTCTATTTTGATTATAGTCAAGTTAATAATCTAAACCTAATTTTTTATTTAGTATAATTATAGGAGAATTGCTATTTGTAGAATGAAATGAAACAACTGCGGAGAATTAATGATTGACACAATACAATTTAGTTTCTATTTCTTCTTATCGTAATATCTTATTTAGTTTCATCTTACAATTATTCATTTTCTTAGATTAAAAACCACTTCCGAATTAAAAAAAAAACATTAATTATTTTCTTAAAATCTGAAATGGTTTTTAATAATTAAATAATTAAAGTTTAAATTTTAAAAATTTAAACTTAGTTTCAGAAATTTTCATCAGAGATGCATACTTTCTTAAGTGTATCAGTTCACAGTGTTATTTTTCGAGTAAATTGGTGACTAATTCAAAAAAGTATAATAATTTTAAAATACTTAATATTGATATTACTTTAAAAATTAAGTTTAATTTCAGAAACTTTATACATTTTTTTAATTTAACATTAATATTAAAGGCATAAAAATTGTATTACGATCTAAAAATGTATAAATAAGTAAAGACTTTTAAAGATTTTAAATTTATTTTCATCAAATTTAAAATATCTGAGAATTGGTTTGGTTTTGGTTTGGCTTGGTTTTGAAGCGCTACGATCTACATTTTGCAACACGAGGGCTAATAAAATCGGGACTCCAGTTCCCTGGTCTTCCAATAAATACCTTCTCTAATTTTTATTTTAATATTACATTCCATCCCTATCTATAAAAAGCGATGCCACTACAAATGTGTGTATATGATATATGTATATTTATTTGACTTGTATGTGTTACAGACAGAAGAGCTGTTATAAGCAT
Organism: Pardosa pseudoannulata; assembly: GCA_032207245.1. Classification (NCBI taxonomy): domain Eukaryota; kingdom Metazoa; phylum Arthropoda; class Arachnida; order Araneae; family Lycosidae; genus Pardosa; species Pardosa pseudoannulata. Next base: position 129,070,090 of record CM063498.1, read on the forward strand.
GAATGTAATATTAATACTTTGTTAAGTATAAAATTGGATATATTTGTAGAATGGAATGAAACAACTGCGGCGAATAATTGATTGACACAATACAATTTAGTTCCTATTTCTTCTTATCATAATATCTCATTTAGTTTCATCTTACAATATTAATTTTCTTAGATTAAAAAACCACTTCCGAATTTAAAAAAAAATAATATTAAGTACTTTCTTAAATTCGGAAGTGGTTTTTAATAATTAAATAATTAAGTTTAAATTTTAAAAATTTAAAGTTAGTTTCAGAAATTTTCATCAGAGATGCATACTTTCATAAGTGTATCAATTCACAGTGATATTTTTTCGATTAAATTGGTGACTAATTTCAAAAAAGTATAATATATTTAAAATACTTAATAATGATATTACTTTAAAAATATTGATTTGATTTCAGAAACTTTATACATTTTTTAATTTAACATTAATATTAAAGGCATAAAAATTGTATTACGATCTAAAAATGTATAAATAAGTAAAGACTTTTAAAGATTTTAAATTTATTTTCATCAAATTTAAAATATCTGAGAATTGGTTTTGGAGAACTACGATCTACATATTGCAACACGAGGGCTAATGATATCGGGACCTCCTATTCCCGGTCTCACAATAAATACCTTCTCTAATTTTTATTTTAATATTAATCCATCCCTATCTATAAAAAGCGATGCCACTACAAATGTGTGTATATGATATATGTATATTTATTTGACTTGTATGTGTCTACAGACAGAAGAGCTGTTATAAGCATGAATGTAATATTAATACTTGTTAAGTATAATTGGATATATTTGTAGAATGGAATGAAACAACTGCGGCGAATAATTGATTGACACAATACAATTTAGTTCCTAATTCTTCTTATCATAATATCTCATTTAGTTTCATCTTACAAATATTAATTTTCTTAGATTAAAAACCACTTCCGAATTAAAAAAAATAATATTAAGTACTTTCTTAAATTCGGAAGTGGTTTTTAATAATTAAATAATTAAGTTTAAATTTTAAAAATTTAAAGTTAGTTTCAGAAATTTTCATCAGAGATGCATACTTTCATAAGTGTATCAATTCACAGTGATATTTTTCGATTAAATTGGTGACTAATTTCAAAAAAGTATAATATTTTTCAAATACTTAATAATGATATTACTTTTAAAAAATTAATTTAATTTCAGAAACTTTATACATTTTTTAATATTACATTTACATTATATACATTTTTTAATATTAATATTAAAGGTAATAAAAATTGTATTAATAATTAAGTAAAGCCTTTTAAAGATTTTAAATTTATTTTCATCAAATTTAAAATATCTGAGAATTGGTTTGGTTTGGTTTTGAAGCGCTACGATCTACATTTTGCAACACAAGGGCTAATAAAATCGGGACCTCCAGTTCCTGGTCTCCCAATAAATACCTTTTCTAATTTTTATTTTAATATTACATTCATCCCTATCTATAAAAAGCGATGCCACTACAAATGTGTGTATATGGTATATGTATATTTATTTGACTTGTATGTGTCTACAGACAGTAGAGCTGTGATAAGCATGAATGTAATATTAATACTTGTTAAGTATAATTGGATATATTTGTAGAATGGAATGAAACAACTGCGGAGAATAATTGATTGACACAATACAATTTAGTTTCTATTTCTTTTTACCATAATATCTCATTTAGTTTCATCTTACAAATATTCATATTCTTAGATTAAAAACCACTCCCGAAAAAAAAATAATATTAAGTATTTTCTTAAATTCGGATGTGGTTTTTAATAATTAAATAATTAATTTTAAATTTTAGAAATTTAAAGTTAGTTTCAGAAATTAAGTAATGTATATTAAGATTAAAATTAAATAATTTTAAATAATTCAACATTTAACATTTAAGAATTGTAAAAACTTTCACCTTAAATAATATTTTATTACTTACACCCGTAAAAATCTCATATTTCTAAAATAAAAAAGATGAAATATAATAATGACAATTTTATGTCATATAAATGACAAAATGTAACATAGTCCCGTTAGTTTTCGAACTTTCATGCATTACTGCAGAGATGGGCACGACATTTAGCTCCACCGTTTGCAGTGAATAACAACTGCACAAGGTTCGTAATTAAACGTCAGTCTTTTCCGTAGGATTTTAGCAGATTGTATAAGCAGAAACTGAAGCAGAAAGACAAATCATTGTTTAATAGGGAAATTCGAAGAAATAAACTACCCTTATTTCGTTTCCTATAAAGAATGATGCATTTGTGAAACTTTAGTAAACAACCATACCTACACATTTCCTAATTAAATTTCATTGTCTCGAGAAATGTGCTCCATATTGCTTACGCACTAAGGAGCATTCATTTTCTCAGCTTTGTAATTCGTGTCCATGAGTGAATATGAATATTTAGCATTGGAGTTTTATGATTGTGTCTTTATTAATGACTGTACATTTATTGCTTTGTGTCATTTTAATGAATAAACCAATGGCTACAAGCTGAACGTTTGAAATGCTTCGAAGTATAATATTTGTCTTGAATTGTTTACCATTCTTACAAAATTAGATGTTATCAATCATTAATAGGAAATATCATTTAATGTAAACTTAATCTGAACATCTGTTAAAATGAGAGAGGGACACTTCTTATCAAGTATTTAAATTATATTTTATAATTTTACTAATTATTTCATCAATTTTGAGGTTAAAACATTTTCAAGATTTTTTACATTGTAATAAAGAATTCTTTAATAAATCCGGAATAAACAAGGTCACACATTTGACTTCATTACATTTAGCAATTTTTTTTGTAACTGATATCATATTTAATCGCAGTTTTAGAAACACTATTCAAAAATATTAATGATACATACCTCTTGTCAGTTTTGTATCTCTTTTTTACTTACCGATATTTCTTTGAAAAGCCATTAAAATGAAATCAAGTAAAAATTTAAATTTAAGTGGTCCTATCCGATTCATTCATTTTTGATCATTTGGCGTTTTTCAAATTAAATAAAATAGTTTTCTTTACAAAATATTTTCATTTTTTATAGTATATTGACATTTCTAAATTTCAGGTTTTTTTGTTACGCTTTAGGAGAAGAAGCGCAGCTTTTTTTCTTCAACTCTGACAAAATAAGTTTTTAGAATCAGGAAGAAACATTGATCAAAATAACGCTAATTCTTTTCGTGTATTTTAATCTTTCCTTAAACACACATTGTTCTGGGTGTTGTCTATATCGTTTTTAGTTCCCTTAAGAAATAATATAGCAACTGAAACTCACCTAATTTCGTAAAATAAACTGTCGTTTATGTACTACACACACTTACACATTTATTTTATTTTTGCATGTAACTTAATATGTTATAACAAAACCCCTTGATTGCACGATAATTTATGTTTAATCGCATATCCTTATTTAATAATCATAAAAGGCCAATTATGATTAGAACATTTGGAATACTTGTTAGATTTAATTTTAAAGCAAAATAGTTGTTGAAATATTTTCATGAATAAAAAGCATATCACTTTTAAGCATAATCACTTGTAAGTGTTCTATGATTAAGTTCAGATTTTTAGCTAAAATTGTATTTTAGCGAATAGTAAATGAGTGTAAGTAAAAACACTAAAAAATTCGTAAAACTGTTACTAAGTTCATATCATATTGAAAAGTTTAAAACATTGTAATATATTTATTTTTATAACTGAATTCCGCAGGAATGGGTCAGTGTAAATAAGGAATATGTTTATGTTTTACCATAAATATTGTACAAGAGTTATCAGTTACCTCGTTTTTGTCTTTTTCTCTCCTATAATGTCATTTAAATACGTAAAATATTCGAATTATAACGTATTTTTTATTTTCACTGTGAGACTTCCTTAATTAACTGATTTACCAAATTTTACCTGTTTTAAGTAAGGTAATGTGGAGGATCGTTATAGATCCAGGATTACTTACTCCTCAGCATATTCTCTGTGTCATTCTTACTATTGCCGATTACTGATATATATATATATATATATATATATATATATATATATATATATATATATATATATATGTAATATATCAAAATTATTTAACTTTAATATTTCTTCAAAAAACTCCTCTCTTCCATTTTAATTCATCTAAATATCTTTACCAGTCTCAACATGGTGTGTTCAACGGAGTATTTTCCACTTAACATTCCTTTCTGTCATAAAACTGTAAACTTTCTGTCTATACAGCAGTTTCCCAGGTGTTGGCGGAACATGTTTTCGCGTTTTGCTGATATTGCAGTCAATTCGCTTATTAAGCTGTTTTTGTTGTGGGAAAATTCTTGTTGTCAGCGCTCTTGGATGTACTTGTGTGAGAGCAGAGTGAACTCTGTGGCTTTGGATTGTAATTTGTCCAGAAGGACAGATGTGCCGTGTTGCCGCTCTGAAAATAAAGTTTAAATTAGACTTCTGAGTTCTCTTGAATATGAGACCCGACTGCATCTTTGTACTTTATGAATGCTAGCTGTTGAACTTTCTCCTTGTGAAGGAGTTTTATAAAAAATGGATTACATATATATATATATATATATATATATATATATATATATATCCCTCCGAGGATATGTGTCCCACGGAAGAGTGGTTAATGAATTAAACACAAATTTATTTTATATATAAAAATTTCTTTTAAGTAATCATCCGTGTCCATAGCTATGCCATTTAGACATAGTTTGTTCACATTATTTTCCAAGACAAGTGTGGAGGATGTTATCAGCACGGGTTGCCACTCAGAACTGTCATTTTTGGCTGTGCTATCTAAGCAAAATTCCAATGTATACTTCTGCTTTAAATTCTTTACTCTGTATAATTCCGCTGGAGGGTATTTCTTTCTCCTGTTACGTTATCGTTCAAGAGTTTCAACTAGAGAGTCAACTATTTTTACTTATAATTCGCTTAGTTCTTAACCCCCATATTAAAACCTGACACACACACACACACACACACACACACACACATATATATATATATATATATATATATATATATATAT
>CM063498.1:129080146-129090146 GCA_032207245.1 Pardosa pseudoannulata
AGCTTATTTAAGAATAGGTGAAGTACAGAGTGACGTCTTAAAATTGGATTAATAAAAATGGCGCAATTGAATTTAAAATGAAAGAAATATACCAAATTAATATTGATAAAACAAAATAAGTATATAAGACTAAAACACCGAAAACAATTATATTATTTGAAATCACATTTTAAACTTTATTCAAAAGTGGCTACAATATCTCAACATTTCATAGTTTCAAATTTATTTGTTCCCTGTATATCACTTGCCAATTTCTTTTATCTCTAGTGTAGTTGAGTTTTAGATAACAAAACCTATAACCATATGATAGTTTTTATTTAATAAATGGCAACTGCGAAATGAAAACAAATTTGATAGAACATGGCAAGTTTTTAATTATTGAAAATAAAAATCTCGCCAAGCTAATAAAATAGAAAAAAGAAGTGATTTCCTAAACAAAAATGAGTTTATCGTTTATCAGATAAGAATAGTCTTATATACATAAATGCCATCATATATTTCTATACTTACACTGGAATTTAAAATCGCGTAGATACGTTTTTATGTTTCCCGAATACCAAATATCTGGAGATAATAATGCCAACAATGAATAACACTGCCATATTTAGACGCCAACTCAATAACGGAAAGCTCGTGTCGCAAAATTAAACTGCCATTTTGTTTGGTTTTTCGTTAATATCTTTCGAACTAATTGGTATATCGGAACACGAATGGGCGAAATAACATCCCTGGATCTCACAGTCAGATTTTAATCTGGGAATTCAAGATGTATTAATGTGGAATATGTTCATTTCATGTATCATTTTTCTCAAAGAAATACTCTATGACTTATCGGGTAGATTTGTTAAAAAAATAAAAAAAAAAACTGTTCTTAATATCTATAAATTATAAAAAAAAAATAAATACACACGCTAACGATTAAATCTGCATCAAATGTGTGTCTTATATTAAATTTGCTCAAAACTGTATAGTAAAATATAAGTTTAACCCTAAACTGTATTACTACTGTACGTTGATTAGCAACGTTAATATACCTTGCCAAATTACGTGATAGAATAGGGAGCAGAGGTTTTGAAAGCAAAAGTGCTAATTTTGTTCGTAGTAATAAATGTTTCCAAAATTAAGGAAATTTATGACAAACCACATAGTTTAGTATGAAACAGAAGCACACATTCATATTGTCAAATATGTGAATATAAAGATAACTATATAAAATGATAGGAATTTATTTGCCCATGAGAGTCACTGAAATTTGTACTTTTTGTTGTTAAAATATTATTGATAAACATTTCATTGCAACTTAAAAATTAACCAAGAATTAAATTTAAAATGAGTTCTCATATAAAAATGCTATAATTTGCGTCACATAGAAATGAAAGTGAATCACTTTATATCTCAATTTCCAGGTCAAATCGAATTGATACTACGCAGACGATTATAAAATAAGAAATGAATAAATGAAATATTTAAAGGAATGACGTCATAATGATAGAAAAATATCATTTTCACCTATGTATTATGTAATAAATTAAAAATTTTAATCTTCTACTTTTAACCGAGGAAAACTGCGTTTAAAACAATTACTTGGGATGACGTCACATTGCTAGAAATAATGCTTCTTTCACTTAGTTATCACGCGATAAATTAAAAATTTAATCGTTTGCTTTTAACCGGGGAAAATAATGCTAGAATAGTGACATGAAATGCTCGAAAATGGGGGAAGGAATGGATTTCGAACGTTAAAAATTTACAAAAACCTTCCCAGGGATATACCTAAACATTTCCCAAATTTTCACGGCGATTGGATGCATGGTTTTTGAGTCTATTGAGTACATACATACAACAGACAGACAGACAGACAGACACACACAAATTCATTTATATATATATATAAAAGATATATATATATATATATATTATATATATATGCCAAGCGTTAATATATATATATATATATATATATATATATATATATATATATATATATATATATATAAATATATATATATTAAATATATATATATAAACATATATACATAAAGATGCCGCATAAAGAAGCTTAGCCCAACTAGCTCAGTGGCCGAATGATCAAAGCACGCGATCTAGACACGGAGATTGTGGGTTCGATATTTCCAGCAGTTTATCCAAGGTACGGATTTTTTAATTTAAAAGTATTATTTATTGTTTACTTATTTCCTCGAAAATTCTGTTCGGGTATATAAAAGCTGATACCCACTAGTTGTAGGCAACTTCTAAATATTGTAAAGTGTCGAGTTGTTACTTAGCTTAATAAATTTTTCTGTTAATTTAAATGGTGGTTCATTCGAATCTTCGTGACTAATATATATATTATATATATATATAATATATATATATTAATATATATGATATATATATATATCTATATTTAATATATATAAAATATATCTATATATATATTTTATACATAATATATATGTTATATACATATTAAGGATCTAGAAAAATTTAATTATAAACAATGCAGATTTTTTTTAATATTACATTAATAAAAAATTAATCTGTTATAAGAAGTTTACAAATTGAAAAGCAGCAAATCACTTAAATATAATTATATATAAATAAATAATTTTTGGATATAATCTCTACAATATTGAAATGTGGTTTAGGATCTTTGTTTTTAATGCATTTCCTTTGTGTTTTGCCAAACAAAGATTTAATGTTTCTGGACCGGCAAAAACGTAAAAATGTGAATCAATATATGGCTTTATTTCTTCACTTTTCCGGAAATCACATTTTATAAAATACACCAAAGAACTCAATAAAAGATTTTTTATATGTTTTTATTAAATACAACTAAGTTTAAAAAATAACAAACTAAAAAATTGAATTGGATATTGTGTGATGATCAGATTCATGCTACGATGAATTTATTTTCAAGCAAAACCATATAGTAATATCTTTTATTTAGTATTGAGATTTTCAAAATGATACTTTAAGATGCTTTTTTTAGAAATTAAAAATAAGTAATATAAAAGAAACATTCTTTCATGCTCCAAATTTAAAAGAGGTATATATCTATATATTATATATATTATATATATATATTTTTAAATATTATATATATAAACTATATATTTATATATAATATATATATAAAATATTATAAGTATATAATATATATATATATATATATATATATATATTATATATATATATATATATTATATAAAAACATATATATATATAAAATTTTTTTATAATATATATATTATAATATAGTATAAATATTATATATATATATTTTATATATATATATATATATTTTATATTATAGATATTTTTATATATATATATAATAAAGATATATATATATATATATATGTATATTTATATTGTAATATATAAATATATGTTTATATATATGTATATGAATATAATAATATATATAATATATATTCAATATATATTATATATAAATTTATATATATATATATTTTATTATATATATATAGTATATATATATTATATTTATGTAGTATATATGTATATGGTAAATATATATATATATTATATGTATATATATGTATAGATATTTATATTATATAAATATATATATATATATAAATATATATATACTATATATTATATATATAAATATATGATACATATTTTATACAGGTGTTCTCGAGAACCTAGGTAAAACCCACAGGACATTTAAAAATACATTTAAGTATATTTTATATATATTTTATATTTTTAGATCTTTGTTTGCTCTTAGTAAAATAATAAAATACTGTTTAAAAGTTTTAATTTCTTAAGAAACATAACATACATATCTATATATATATTTTATTATATAAATACATATATATATATATATAAAATATAACTTTTATATATATTTATATATAGTATATATATTTGAATATATATTTTTTTATATTAATCAGTATATATTATATAAGATATAATAAATGCTTATATGTATATATATATATATATATATATATATATATATATATAGTATATTTATTATATATGTATATAATATAAATACTATATATATATATATATATATATATATATATATATATATATATAATATATGTTGTGGTGTGTATTGATATAAACATATAGAGTTGTTATATAATTCTTTTTTTTATATGTTCTATCTAAAATTATGTTCACGGCCCAAGGTCAAAACACTTCAACTCCGCTCTCCGCTAGGGGACGCCACATATGTTTTTGTCTATGTATTTTTTTGTAGTTCAATAAACGATTTCAAAATGGTCGCACGCTACTACTTCCCATCCCCGTCCATGGTCCGTCGAAGCCCCAGCAAGCTTTAATTCATTAAGTCAAATACTTAAGGATGACGTGTAGTACATAAAGTGTCGACGACAGCATTACAAATCAAAGGAATTTCGCTCAACAGAGCTAAATCGAAAACGAAACAAAACAAGCATCAAAGCGTCGCTCTCAGTTGGGAAGGTCATGGATACACTTCTAAAGCAAAAGCGAATATTTAAAGGTAAGCTTACTAGATTATCTAATCTATTAGACAATTTAAAAAATCAAACAATTTCTATTTCTATAATCGAAGTTTATGAGAACGATGTTAAAACTTTAGATACTGAATTAAACAAATTAAACAATGATATTCTAACTGAATGCTCTGATAAAGAATTTGATAAATATGAACAGGAAATGCATGAGCTATTTTCTAAATTAGACACATTGAAAATTATTTTAAAAGAAGAAGTAAATAAACTCAATAAGAAAGATTCAAATACTTCTGCATGCCAAAATCCAGTTAATACTAATGTCAATAGTTTAAAGCTTCCGCGTGTAGAACTTCCAGTATTTACTTCAAATTACATTGATTGGATTTCATTTCGAGATTTATTTTTAGCAAGTGTAGGGAATAACGATAGTTTAAGTGACAGCCAAAAGTTGCAATACTTAAAACTTTCTGTAAGAGGTGAAGCAGCCATTTTATTGCAATCCATTCAGATTTCTAATGAAAATTACAAAAAAGCATGGAATACACTCTCAGAACGTTACGAAAATGTAGCTGAAATCGTAAATGCTGCATTAAATAAATTAATTACGCAGCCTGTTTTAAAGCAAGAAACAGCATCAGGTTTACGTAAATTAATAGACACAACGCAACAATGCATTGATACATTAAAAATCCTAAAACAGCCAGTAGAGCATTGGGATACCATAATTATTTTTTTGCTAAAAGGCAAGCTTGATTCCGAAACACTCAGAGTATGGACATTGCAACAAAATAACAAAATTTCTTCTTTTGCTGACTTCAAAACTTTCATAGTAAACCGCGCCTGTGCTATAGCTAGTTTGGCAAAGTGCCAAAGAGAACGCACAAGTGTTTATAGTACCGACGGTGTAGCAAGCAGGGAGAAAAAAAGCAATAAATCTGTCTATTCTTCACAAATCGTAACGAATGTGTGCGTTCACTGCAAAAGCGATTCTCATTTTGGTTTATTTAGATGCCATAGCTTTTTAGACCTTCCGATCAAGGAAAAGTGGGATATAATAAAAAAATACAAATTATGTGCTAATTGTTTAAAGGATAATAAAACACATCAGATTTCTAAATGTCGTGCGGGAATGTGCAAAATCTGTGCAAAGCCTCATAATACAATATTATGCAATTCAAAAGAGACAAAATCAGACGCACACACAGAAAGTGAACTTTCTACTATTAGTAGCAATAATGCAATTGTACCTGCTACACAAACAGTTTTATTACCAACGGCAACTGTTTATGTCAAAGACATTAATGGCACTTTTCAAAAATGCAGGTTACTGATTGATTCAGCCAGTCAAGGCTCATTTATTAGGGAGAGTTGTGTTAATTTATTGCAACTAAAACGCAGCAGTGTTAATATAAGTGTTGACGGATTGAGTTCGCGAAAGGTAGGGAGAGTTACAGGTTCAGTTCAATTACACATAACATCATTATTTTACAAACATGCAAATATTACAGTTGATGCATTAATCATACCCAAAATTACCTGTGACCTTCCTCAACTGCAAGTCGATGCTTCTGTTTTGACTGCATTTAATAAATTACAATTAGCAGATGTCAATTGCTTCAAGCCTGGCCCTATAGACATTTTGTTGGGCGCAGACGTATTCGGAGAAATCATGCTTAGCGGACATTACAATGTTCCAGGACATTCATTATCTGCTCTAGAATCAATATTCGGTTGGGTGATTCTCGGCAAGACTCAAAATGCCTCACGAACAATTATTTCAAATCATGCAAGCTGCAATGCTATTGAATTTCAACTAGATAAATTTTGGAAATTGGAAGAGATTTCTGAAACAAAACCTTACACAAAGGAAGAAACAGCATGCGAAAATCATTTCAAGCAGACTTTCTCTCGTGATTCGACGGGTAGGTTTGCAGTCAAATTTCCATTCCGTGTTACTAGTGCTGAACTTGGGTCAACTAGAGACATTGCTGTGCATCGGTTACTACAAATTGAACGTCGGTTTAAAAATAATGAGAGTCACCAATACCATTGTGAGTATGTTGCTATTGAGATCTGAGTATTGTTGCTATCGTCACACAGGAGAGCGGCCTTGCGCCCCTCCTCGTGCTGACCGTTTTGAGTACGTTGCTATAACGTCCTGTGTCTTCTCTGAGCCTCTTCTACTCAACAGGGACGGGCGCCTCCACGTGCCCCCCCCCGGTAACGAGACATTCGTCCGGCTAAGACCCGTCCCACCCTTCACGGGGATTGTCGTTGGAAGTGTGGCTGACTGTTCGTTGGCCCACCGTCCCTTGACGACAGCTTTATCCTAAGCACCCCACTCTGAAGTGTTCATATTTAATTCTGAACACTACTTGGTCGTGTCGGGGGTCAAACCTCGTCGACCTAATCACAGAGCAATAATCCGAAGTGCACTTCTCGGGGTTCTGGTAGGCTCCGGGCTGCTGCACTACTTGGTCGTGTCGGAGGTCAAACTTCGTCGACTTAAGTTCACGTGGACACATCCCCGAAGTGGTTTTACCACTCCTTGGTCGTATCGGAATACTTTCGTCGACCTAAGACTTGTCACTGCCCGATGTATAAGTCGGGACAGTGTCCACCACTCGTCGGCTCTATTCGCACTCCATTGTGAGATAGAGGGCACTCTCACAGTGGAGACGCGATCTTTGATAGTACAGTCCGCACAAGGAGGGAGTACTCTCTCCAATTTTGTGGACGGTGTAGACCCCATCTTCGGATGGAGGCAACTCTTCTAACCGGGGGAACGTGACCGATATCCTGCCCGCTCGTTGATGGAGATTCCTACTCCGTGCGAGACCTGTGACGAGGAGCCGCCCTCTGATCAGGAGGGAGGTCGGGCCTCCGGCTCTGGAAGGTTGTTATTCAGCCCTGCCCTCCAGGGTGGTGTCGATTTATAGCCAGGCCGCGCCTGGAACAGATCTCAATGAGGTACCTATTCCCCGCTGGTCGAGGACTGGCGAAAGGGGGTACCGGGGGTAGTACTGGGAGCGTTTCTCCTGGGAGGCCGCCTGGTGCTAGGTTTCAATAGTTGTTCCCTCGGAGCGACAGCCTCGAGATCTTGGTGGCTGGTTATCAGTTGCGGCTAACCCCACCGATCTTATCCGCTTGACTGAAGTGATGTCACAGATTCTCTGTTGATGACACTTCATCACCCCGTCGCACCGCTCGCTGGGATTCTCTCCTGACCGCCAATGCACTATATGAACGAAGCTCTGGTCCGGACCCAACCCTTCGGGGTAGGATTCCCGGAGGAGTGTCGCGTTCTGAACTCCAGAGACAACCCAGGAACGGCGTGCGGATGGTTCCGCTTCATCCCTCCGATCGGGGGAGGAGCGGTACACTACCCCTGGTGGGAGGGAGTTGTGGGTCTCCCTGCATCAGGCGTGCCAGCTCGTCGGCCTCGGCTGCGGGTGAGGGGCACGAGACTCCCGAGAGGGAATCTTCCTGTCCAACGGGGGCTCCGTCCCCGGAGGCTGGACGGCGGTTGGGGGCCTCGCTCTCTTCGTAGCTTAAAAATGAACGGTCGTTGTTGTGTGGCGCGAACTTGGTCTGCTTCTCTGCGGCAATCCCCGTGATTTCTCTCCTCCGTCCTGGCTGTGCCGGAGTAACTTCTCCGGGCAGTTTTGCAGGTGAACCCGCTCCGACCACTTAGTCGGTAGGGAGCCCGATAAGCGGCTTAAATGAACGCACAATGAGATGTTTCTCAATTACCAATACCACAAATTCATGGAAGACTATCTCAGACTTGGCCACATGGAATTAATTGCAGAAAATAAAATTGATGTTCCAGTTAGTTCCAGTTTTTATTTACCACATCATCCAGTTCCCAATAAAAATGGTGACAAATTTCGTGTAGTTTTCGATGGATCTGCAAAATCATCAACAGGTGTATCTCTCAACGACAACTAATGGTTGGTCCACAGTTACAAAGTGACTTAACAACAATACTTCTTCGTTTCAGAAAACACAAAATAGCCATAACAGCAGACATCGAAAAAATGTACCGGCAGATCGTTTTAGAAGACTCCGACTTTCAAAGAGTAGTCTGGCGGGACTCTATTTACAAACCTATTCAAGACTACAGATTAACTAGAATTGCTTATGGTACTGCATCAGCACCATATCTAGCAATAAAATGCTTGCAACAATTAGCAATACAAGAAGCAGAAAAATTTCCTATGGCTTCTAGAGCAGCCCTTCGAGATTTTTATGTCGATGATTTGATGACAGGAGCCAATTCAATATCGCAAGCTCTAGAATTACAAGCTCAAATGATCCAGATGCTATCAAGTGGTGGATTCGTTTTGAGAAAATGGGCTTCTAATTGCAACGAAGTCTTGAACTCGATTGACGCCAATTTTCATTCACACAGTTCCTTAATCATTGATAGTGATGACACAGTAAAAACCTTAGGTGTACTGTGGCATTCAGCATCTGATGTATTCTTCTTCAATTTAAACTCATCATCTCTTGAAGAGATCTTTACCAAGAGAACACTTCTGGCTACTATAGCTAAGACATTTGATCCCCTTGGATGGTTGTCACCTTTGACAATTCAATGCAAATTGATCATGCAGAAACTGTGGAAACGTCAGGTGCAGTGGGATGAGAAAATTCCTCCTGATATTGAATTTGAATGGAGGCAATTTAAAAAAGACATGCAATTTGTGAAAGACATTACAATACCGCGATACTTATTTCTTGATTCCAACGAACAATTTCAGTTGCATGGTTTCAGTGATGCCTCAGAAAAGGCATATGCAGCGGTGGTTTACTGTCGCTCAGTCTCAGACACTGGAAACATCAATGTTCAGTTGGTAATAGCCAAGACAAAGGTTGCACCGCTTAAAACTATTTCACTTCCTCGATTGGAATTATGTGGTGCACTCCTTCTAACTAAATTGATGGACTTTACTTGTAAAGCATTAGATATCCCTATATCACAAGCGCACTTTTATACTGATTCCACTATTGTGCTTGCCTGGCTAGGATCTGATGCCAGCCGATGGAAGACTTTCGTTGCCAACAGAGTGGCAAAGATTCAGACCTTGTCTTCTTCTACCCAGTGGCATCATGTCACAAGCAATACGAATCCTGCCGACATAGCAACCCGTGGAGTGTCATCATCAGCTCTTCTCACTTCCATGTGGTTGTGTGGACCAAAATTTCTTCATGAATCATTTTTTTCTCTTCCAGAATCTTCTCTACAGACCTTAACTGATCCTGCACCTGAGCAAAGACATATGTTACATTCAACTACTTCAACTAATCATTTGTCTAATATTAATGATTTATATTGCAGATTTTCATCTCTTTTCAAACTTAAACGTATTACAGCATTGTGTTTAAGGTTTGTAAACAACTGTAGAAATACAAATGGTAAGGTAACTGGTTTTTTAAAAACTAATGAACTTACTAAAAGTATGCATGTGTTAATTAAATCAGTACAATACATGGAGTTTAATAGTGAG
>CM063498.1:129092646-129095650 GCA_032207245.1 Pardosa pseudoannulata
CAAGTGGCATGATAAACCACAACAACATCATATATAAATGTTACATAGCAATGTAAATTTCAAAACAAAACGTTCTTTGTCTCATTTTGCACAGAATTACTCATATGATCCCGTATTTTTCAATCACATTTAATCATTTTTTATTTGTAAGTCAAGGGGTTAAAATTACAATTTCCTAAAAACATTATATATTTGCTTTTTCCAATATAATGATAGGCAGGGTCGTAGCGAAAAAATTTAAGGGGGATTCTCCTTTCTTTCTTATATCAAAATTAATAAAAGGAGACCATGCGTATAATATATCACATATAAATCCTCATAGGGCTTATAATCTGATATCTACCTCATTTGTTACACCACTACTGTTCTATCTTACAACCATACCTTTTTCCCTAGTTCTTTTTATCCCCTCATTTACGCATCTCTTCCTTTTATTTTAAAAGTTTGCTGTGTAGTAAGTTATGGCGACCTTATTAACGCGAGGCAAACGATAAACAGACCCGATCAGCCAATCAAAGTGAGTAATAGGTCCAATTTCGGGGACTGGCGGTCGTATTTTGTGTCGCTTCTGTCAACATTTCAAGCCATCCACGCCCAAAGGTGTATATTTTATGGTTTCTCACACCTCCTCAATACTTACAGACGCAAACGAAGGGGAAAGACAAATTCACTGCGGTCTTTGTTGTAGCATATTAGGGAGTTGTCCATGAAATATTATGAGCTTTTCTAATTCTTTCTCGAGTACGGTATATACACAGATAAGATATTAAACCTCTACAAAAATTCGACCTTGAAATTTTGTAGATGATATAGTTCTCTAAAAGTGCGATAACATTTTTTTCTTTGAAACTGATTGCAAGCGTGTATGAAGAGAATTACTGAATAAAGTAAAATGGTATACGGAAAAATCAAGCACATGGATTCGAAATTAAGAAGGTGAATCTGAGTGGCATTTCATTAGTCGACCGGAAGATGTATTGTAGAGTATTTGGTTGTGTAACTCGCAGGCTAACTCGCAGGCTGAGGACCAAGTATGCTAGGGAACTAAACACTTAGGGTTCTACGTAAGGTTGACCACTAAACCGGGACAGATGATTCGCACCCTAGGGTCCTTGGTCTTGAAATGGGAGACTGGCACCGTAGGTCTTGGCCTCCATCTTAGGCTGTTGCACCGATGTGTTTAGTTTAGTATGCAGACAGTATAGAACTCAGTCATACATCCAAATATTTTTCCTGATATAAAATGATGATAGTATTTGTAGAAGGCGATAATTTCCATAGGCGTTTCTTTGGGCTACAGATGTATTGAAAATCACAATTTATCAGAAATAAAACTAGATTACTTATACATAAAAGCTTAATATTGCCTATCCTCACATGAAATGTGGGCACTAACATAGAAATATAAAGATATTATAAGGAGGTTTTGAGATTTGAATAATAAGATTTTTGGTGGTGTCAATATTTAGAAAACATGGAGCAAAAAATTAAATTTCTAACCATACAATCATTATACAGACTCAGATACTATAAAATTTATAACAATTCAGATATTTAAATGGACAACAGAATTAGAAAAAAAATTCGTTGGTGAAAATTTTATATACATACCGATAAAGGATTGACCCCCTTATCTTTGGAATATATTTAAGAAACACAGTGCCAAAAATGAAAATTTCTTTCATTATCATCATCAAAATGTTAGAAATATTTTATTAAAAAAATAACTACTATTTACATTCATGGGAAATGTTAATGGATTACAGTAATTTTTGCTCAAATGACAGCAAAATAAATTTAATGACATAATTTTCTGGATAAATATAATAAACTAATACAAAAACATTATTATCTATATCAACTGTCATGAATTCCATGTCCCTCAGTATTCCTTTGAATTTCACAAATCATTTACAGTATCTCAGAAATACCGACAGATGGTGCAAAACTACCGTAGTTTCCGCGTGAAAGTATCTCTATCTATTGGAAAAATGGCAAAGTAAATATTATAGATTACTTTGGATGAACTGATTTTAGATTTCACAGAATTGAAATACCATTTTTGCTTTTACCTGAACTCAGGTCGAACATTCCAAAATTGGCGCATTTGGATAAGACTGTGATAAACCGACTCAGTTTATGGAGTAATTAGGGCGCTGATCTTCGGAACCTGAATACGTGGTTTCGTATTCCGCTGTTTGGATGGATGTTAATTGTTGTGTAGCTCTCATTAAGTTTAGGTATTTACCTATGATCAAATTTATAGTGGTTATTATTTTGTTAGTCAAAGACTAAATTTTATTTGTCTTTCGTTGTGTAGATTATTTAAGTTTTAAATTCAACCACAGGCCCTGAGAGACTACAGACGTAATTTTTTAAAAATTTATAAGCTAAATTAAGAGTTACCAAAAATCAAATATTACACACTTAAAATAAACATATACAAGGTTGATAGATTAAAATAAAAAAATAAGGAAATTTATTATTATGCTATTTACATGTCTATGTACAAAAAATTTGATTCAAACTTCATAAAATTTGTTTTCCAAACTTTCTACTAAGTGCTACATTATTCAATATTTAACATTAATAATATCTTAACATTTAGGTAAAAAAAGAAGAAAAAGGACTAATTTCTAATTGAAATATTTATAAGTAGTACTTTTGTGGATCTATTGGGTGTGCCAGGGCTGTATTCAGGTTGGGAACTCTTGGTGAAGGATGTAGACACTGCTGACTTCAGTCTCACCACTGGTCTGCGGCCTTTTAAATGATTGGGGTGATTATGAAAGGCAGATGCACTGGAACACTTCTGGTCGTTTCGAGATGTCGCCCTCTTAGGTTTTCGGAGTGTCTCTTGGACCTAGTCTTTATTTGGTCTCCGAACTCTGCTTTCTCTTCTTAACTTTTCTTCTTTTATATTATTTTCATCTCTACTTTCTTAATTCTCTTCGTCCAATCAGCAGAACTGTATAAATCCATTGGTATCCCTTTTACCGCCTTC
>CM063498.1:129095750-129098250 GCA_032207245.1 Pardosa pseudoannulata
TAATTGTCTAAAACTCTACATTTCTTTGGAGTAGAATCGCAAAAATTTAGACATTTATTAAAAATATTACGTCGTATAAGCATAAAGAGTGTTGCTGTTGTGGCAAGAGTGATAAAATAACAAATTGAATAATGAATCACGTTTGAACATTTTGAAAGAAAAATGTGATTCATATTTTATATAGCTTATTCTTAGACATAGGCTCATTGAAAAATAGAACTTGCACCATTTAGTGTATCAAAAACTTGAAAATAAGTCATATTGTCAGCTGTATTAATGTTATATTTCTACGTGAATGATGAGGGTGTATATTTCAGTGATAATATTGTAACCGTTTTTCAACAAAATTATGAATTTTAAGTACATTTAACGTCTTGTAATTGCAAAATATAATTATATTTTACCGCAATGAAAACAGCGGTAAAATTTTTTCAGGAAATTAATTATTGAAGAAACATTTTTATATTTTTAAAAATAATATTAAGTCTTCTTAAATAAAATCTAATTTATCTTACTTCATACTTATGCATTACTTTAAATTTATAATAATTTCTCATCTTTATATATTTGAATTATGAATTTATGTTAATAATTTCTCTTAAAATATGTTTCAGTTGTTTGAATAGAGGCAGAACAACGTTAATAACTATAATTCCTCTTCTGAACGTTTACCTGAAGGTCACAAAGATTAAGTTGCTAAATTTCCCTTCATACAAAGAAAATCACATCATTTCAGAAGTAAGAGAAATAATTATTACTTTATTAATAAGTACATGTGATTAAAGAAGACAAGTGCCCAAAGCGGTTGAAAATTCGGATAGCGTAAGTGGATAATGACTGGTGAATATTTTGGTTGTGCATATTATTTTAATTAAATCTGGATGATTGCTCTGTTTTCCATCGGGATGCATCAACTAATATGATAGAACATAAACTAGTTAAAATATAGCCTTTTATTCCATGAAATATTATAAGTTGTGCCCTATGTTACCCATTAAAATTTTTTCAACAACTGTAGTGGGCGTTGGAGCAATTCTTTTAAAATAAACATCTTTAACTTACGTACATTATTGCATTGATGTATGAGCTATACTAAAACATATTTATATTTTGATAAAAAAAACACGAACATCTTACATACAAACATATATGCACTTTGTAAATGTACTTATTTAAGCCACAGTTTTGACACAATTAAAAAAGGGGTGAAAATAAAATAAAATATTTAAACATTATATTAAAATAAAATTCAAATCTGAATAACCTTATAAGTTTCATTTAGTCTTGTAATTCAAGATTTATCACCTTTTATTCAATACTAGCATACCGCCCGTCATATACAGGATCAGTGAAAATTTTTGAATTTCAAGAATTGTAAAGTACCCTATAAGGCAGGTAAAAAATGGTTTGTTTTTTGGCTGAGAATTATCAGGTATACTCAATAATTTATCTATCTACATACTCATCTAAAGTCTCCCGATACACAGTGATAGAATGATCAGCTACGTGGCTATTTGCATGAAAACAATAGTTCCAAACAATGTGGTTATGTATAACAAACAAACACACATTCATACAAACTGTTTAATTTTCGAAGATACATAGCTAAAATGCTAGATATTTATTATTCCGTTAAATAGACTCCTAGAGTTTTATGAAAATGATTTCTTGTTATTACCGGTGATAAAAGCTTCATTGTAACAAAAAATAATCGATGATTAAATTCAAAGTTATCACATATGTACCTAATCTATCATTTAAGCCAAATGTAAAAGGAACTTGTTTACGTAATATCTAAGTTGAGTGATAAAACGTATGAAAATAATGCCAAAGATATTTAAATACTTAAAAATAAGAAAGTATTAAATGAGATGGTTAAAATAATGATAGGAAATATGTTGTTTTTACCTATATATTATCTGATAAATTGATAAAATTAATAGTCTGCTATTAACAGGGGAAAATAGTGTTCAAAAATTTGTGATATGAAGCATATTTATATGAATAATTATTAGAATCGGATAGATAGTTTAAGAGAAAATAAACTTTACTCGCTTTGAATTTTGCTAACCCTAACTCATCAAGAATCCAATATGAATGCCTCTATCCATTCCAAGTCCAACCGCTTCATAAATTGGATGACAGAGGGACAGATAACTTAGGCTAGTATTATGTAGGGGATAAACAGCTTTGGACTTCCCATAAGCTTTAAGAGTATTTGATCACTCATATATAGACAGGCATTATTTCCATGGCAAATTTCATCACTGTTTTTCTTAGAGAACATTTAGGTCTTTTGGAATGCCTCTTTCTGCAAATTTTTGCCTGTGATACTGACCACATTTTATAGTCCAGTGGCTTTAAATATGGATTAGTAGAAGGTTAGTTTTTACTTTCTACAAAGTGTGGAAAATTCCTTTTAATAACACTAAATGTTAAAATCTTCTAATAAAGTAAAAGAGCATAATATTATTGCAAAATCCGTTAATTACCGTTGGTA
>CM063498.1:129103250-129123250 GCA_032207245.1 Pardosa pseudoannulata
ATGGTTTACATGTCATCCTATATTTTCCAACTATATTAATAAATATAAAATATTTAAAAATTTATAAAACTTTAATACACAATATTTTACTACTATAAAATTCCTTAATAATATTATTTTGTATTCATTTACCATCTTATAATTATTTGATCAATAAATCTGTATAAACAACTGCATAATATGTAAAATTTTTGGTGTATTAAATGTTTAGGTATAGAATGTTTAGCTATTATTATTTATATGTATAGTTTACACATTTGTTGAGCTGTGGTACTTCAGTCGGCAAAGGCTTGTAACTAAAATATTAAATTACATTATTATTATGAAATATCTCGTATTTTGTGTTTGAGACACGAAGCCAGATTAAAATCCGCCTTGTTCGTTAAAAGCGACTGAGAAACATAAAATATGTTCGTGGTCACAATGCCCTAAATCTTCTGATGCGATATTTCTTTGGGATTAATGTTAAGCATCCTCTGCTTGGTCAGTAATTCTAAATTGCCAGGACCCAGTGGAAACAATGTTAATACAGTCCGTAGTTTTCCTTAAGCTACACGTGTTATTTTGTTGTTGTTAAATTGGTAACAGCTTCACAGACATGTGTTGGCATAAAGATATGGTGGCCGGTATTTACAGCTGTATTTAAAAAACTTCAGACTTTTGTCAATTTTCATGAAAATAAAGAAATTTATGTCTCTCAATAACTTTATAGAAGTCATTTTTCTTTAAGTGAAATTAAAATAAATCCAATCTGGTATACAAGTTTATTGCATAACTAAATAACTAAATTTTAATAATAGAAAATAAATATTGTTTCCAACAGTTCTGAATTTATATGCTTTTATCTAATTGTTTATTGTTTCAGTACAGAAAACAAATTATAATTGTAATTTGTTCTCTAAATGCAATAAAATAATTCAAAAAATAATGTTTTATGTTTAATACAATACATATATTCAACAACAATACATCCTATCAATTGGGAAACCGATTGCAGTATATGTGGCGAAAATAAGATGTGTAATATAACCTGTGAGGATAGATTACAAAATCCAAGGCACAACAGATCTACTTTATGCAATTGTGTATAGGTAGAACATACTAACACATGGAAGACAAAGGTGTCTCACCTGGACGTTGTAACAATAAGTTACATTCGGTCACCCCGTGTTTTTCGAAGGTGGATGCCGGACAAGACCGGTTTCAATGCAGAGCGACTTCGGACTTCTCCCAGCCAATAGCGGTGTCCATGAATTTTGGGGAATTTGGACCCTCTCCCGCCGTTCTGGAGTGGACTATTTTTTTTTTTGTCTCCGGAGGGTCAATTTTTTTTTGGACGGACAAGGTGGTTTGCAAAAAGGAAAAAAGGAACGGCTGGCATCCGTTGTGGATGAACCTCTTTGGAAGATATAATTATTCTATTTTTTTTTGTTTTAGTACTGACGCCGACTCGAGAGCAGTCTTCAATCAACAAAATGATAAGTTGTATTCCTTAGGCATTTATTTTATTGTATAAAATCATTTAATCAAGACCTATTATTCATGTGTTTCTTGAATTTTATTTTCTGTCTCAAGCACTAGGCCAACGTAACATTATTATTTTTACAGACGTGAAGGTAATTTTAAAAATATGTTTTATCAAAATATGTATCTTCTAACTATTTATTCAAGGTGACCATGACCTCATTGCAGTAACAAGGGACAACAACGATGAGTCATGGAGAGCATATATAGGGTGTTTCAAAAATGACCTATGTATTTGAAAAATCAATAAAAACTAAAGGGTCAATGATAGAAATATACAGTTTAATGCAATATGTTTGGGACAAGAGTAAATTTTCAGGCAAACAAACTTTCAAAACTAGTTACAATATTCCACAACAGATGGCACTGCAGTCTGAAAAAAAACTATACTAAGAAATTATTCTGTGGATACTTTTAAAAGGACGGGTGTACCGATACTAACCAGAAACAATTGTATCAGTAACTGGAGCAGTACTGCATGTGAAGCCATCCCGCCTGAGACTTTTACACGTGTTTCTGATAATTTCGTTCTGAGAATACGCCATATTATTGCTGAGCCTGATATATGGAAAATATCGTAGTTTAGATTTTTACAGAAATCTGTTGTGGAATATTGTAATTAATTTTTATTATCTGTCTGCCTGAAAATTTAATATTGCCCCAAGCCTATTGCAATAAACTGTGTATGCCTATCACTGTCCGTTTAGATTTTATTGATTTCTCAAACACACCGGTTATTTTTGAAACACCCTGTACAAACAAGTATAGTACAAGTATAATATGAAGAGCAAAAAATTATGTTGAATAGTATAAATTATTGTATGTACATATTTTCATCTAACGTATTTTATCACCTATTTTATTCATTGGATTTTTTTTTATTAAGTACAACATCTGCTACCGATTTCAATACCAATCAGCTCTTTGGAATTCCTCTAATTTCTATATCCTGACATCCGGCTTGATTTGTAATTTTCATGATATTATTAGTTTCGAGCCAAACGGTATCACTTCTGCCCTTTATAATATGTTCCTAGATAATCATCCTTCCCAATTATACGTAAACGGAGTCCACAGAATAATGGCTCTATGTCTACTATTCGTTATTTACCTTTCAAATTTTGTCGCTTATCATTCACATTAGGCAAATATTTGCTTAGTGATAGAATTTCCCCGTTCTGAAGCAATCCAGTTAGAATACATTTATCATCAAATATAAATTAAATGATTTTATTTAAATACATTTTTATGCATTATAACTTAATTTTTTTCTAATTATGATAACAACTAATGTTACTGATACAACACTATTTTATTAAAATATTAAAATTTACTTAGCTTTCTTTTATGTATATTCTGGTATGGTGTTTACTGTGGAATTAGGGTTTTCTATGGAGAACTAGAAGTCGAGCAAAACATAAAAAGTTTGTAATTGAAAAAGATACCCATAGAAAAGACAATAAAAAAATACATTACTTAAGTAGGTGACGTATAGTGGTAATATGCGTTATGTCCTTAACCCAATATTTAATATATAAATTGAATTTGGCTTTTCACCAACTTACGTTTAAATCTTAACGTAAAAAAACACAATAGGCATTAAAATAAAAGGAAAGGAGAAGTTACTGAATTAATACATTTTATTGATATTAATATAAAATTTAAATAAAAATTAATAGAAGCCAATTGATTGAATTTTTTTAAGATAAAAATTAATAAAAAAGGAGAAAACAAAAATGGACTAAAAAAAGTAAGATGATTATGGAGGACGGAACTCGAAGCTTCTTTTGTCGTTTCGGGATCCAGGTCTCTCTCTCTCTCTTCCATCCTGTCTGTTTGGATGAGAACCGCCAGTCTGGATAAGCTCATCAACATTCCTTTTGCCTGGTGACACGGGGGAAAACCGCCAAGGGCAGGACTAAAACATGCCAATGTGTGGAGTGGGGGTATGTCATATCATGAAAAGGGCGAAATTGTAAAACTATTGCAAAGCAGCGCTCGCCAAGGAGAACACCAAGTGACGCTCCTGGTATGTGTGATGTCATCTGATTGAATATCCAGAGCGGCTTATGCGATAAACAAATATGTTTTTCGCCTCACCAATGTGATAATTGGGAGCATGGCTGGAAAGTTACAAACAAGGAATTTTTAAGGGAATCTTGTAGAATTAAATGGGAACTAAATGGAACAGAATTAAAATTAACTAAATGGAACGTTATGACTTATATTGTATGTTAAAGTGAATTAAACAAAATTAAAGGCAACTTAAATTTTCCATTTGTAGTATAACAAACTGAAGCTGAAAGCTTATGCTCTTAAGCTTATAAAATGTAACTACAGAATAAGTTACATAAAATGCAAATGGTTTGACTAATTGGAATTAACAGTATCTAAACAAATGAGAACTTGACCTATATAAAAAAATATAAATTAGAAAATTAATTCATTTTAGAGGAAACTAAATATAACAGATATTTTTCACGGAATGAACTGGTAAATGGGGGTTAAGAATTAAGCAAGTTATAATTAAAAATATTTAGATCTCATTAACGATAGCATAATTGGAAAAAGACACAACATCGGGCGGAAATTTACAGTGTAAAGAAGCTAACGCAAAAGTAGACATAGGAATAGTTAGCAACGCCAAAAAAGACAGTTCTGAGCGGGAACTCGGGATGATAACATCCTCCACGCTTAACATCTCAAAATATGAGAACAAAAAAATATATAAATGGCGAAGCCATGGACATAACGATTACAATATAGGAGTCTTTATATATAAAATTAAATGTGTTATTTTTGTCTTAACCACTCATCCGTGTCATATATATATACGTATATTAATATCCATTTCCTCAATATTTAACTTATATATTTAATCACAATAAAAAACATGGTATATTCTTTAGGGTACAGGTTTCAAATATGACTGAAGCCTGTAACTTAGAAATGATATCTCTAAAAAATATTAATAATAATTTATAAATAAATAAATATAAATAAATAAATAAATCGAACCTACACTGATTTCCTGACAATCTAATCTTATTAATTACAGGTGCATTTATAACTCAGGAATGTAAAATCTTTGTAAAAAAAATATTTAGAGTATCAATAAAAATGCTTTCCAGCCATACAAAGATTTGAGGTATTAATATTTTCATCTTAGATTGAAATATTCTGATT
Source organism: Pardosa pseudoannulata (assembly GCA_032207245.1). Lineage (NCBI taxonomy): Eukaryota > Metazoa > Arthropoda > Arachnida > Araneae > Lycosidae > Pardosa > Pardosa pseudoannulata. Next base: position 129,107,961 of record CM063498.1, read on the forward strand.
TTCAATTAGATTTTTAAATGTCTTTTAAATGTTAAATGTAAAATGTATTGTAATAATCAAGGACGTGAATATTTTAGCTCTAAACAAAAATATTGCCTTAATAATGTTATTAAATTACTCAATTTAAAATTATGAAACATAATTCATTGAATCTAAAATATGCATAGAAATTCCCATGTCTACAACTCTTCATTTACAAATTTAACCCTTTTTATCCTGACGGTACTTATAAGCACCGCTTCAATCAAACACCGATATATTCCTAATAAAGCCGTTCTTCCTGACGGTATTTACAAGGACATGACACATGCAGTTCCTACAGCAGAAAATAATGGCAGCACCAATCAGGAATCCTTTTTATTCGCATATTAAGGATTTTATAATTAACGTGCTTCATTCGCAGGTCATTTTGTGATAGAGTTGATACACGTTTTGTTCAATTGAGTACATTTAGTGGTTTATTACCAGTTATTTGGTACTATTATATTTTAGAGACTTCCATACTTTGCAGGTAAGCAGTTTATTAGTATTATTCATAATTTTTTTTTATTATAGAGTCAAAAATATATGTTGGTACTAGAAAGTACCATCTGTAAAATTAACTACTAAAATACATTAAAATTAATTTTTATTTTTTATGATTATTCTCCATTAAAACTTATCTAATGATGCAAAAATGCAGTAAAAAAATTGATGGTATATTAATTCAGGATATAAAGGTAAATATTTTGCTAAGTAATTACAACTACGCAATGTAAAAACATACTCTTGAGTTTTTAAAACTGTCTATTTTTTACTGTAAATATTCAAATAAAATTAACTTCATCAGATTTCGAATTTTCCTGATTTTTATATAGATTTTTATTTTATTTTTAGGAATTGCAGTATAATTGTTAAAATTGTTAGGAAAACCTATGTCATTTTCTATTTTATTTTGGCTATAAAATGAATTTCATTTTTTGATAATTTTATTATTTTGAGTAATTTACAATTAGGAAAAAAAGAACAATTAAATCGGAGATAGGAAAAAAAAACTTTTTCTACACTCAACTATTTGTTTTATCAAATTTAATAGTATTTTTATCGAGATGTATTTAAAACTCGACATTCTTAAAAATGCAATCTCTTAAATTATCAGTAAGAAAAATTATCCAGCAAATTTTAATTGAAATAAATTTAATTTTTAATTTTATTTGAATATTTCACTGTAAATATTCAAATAAAATTAACTTCATTAGATTTTGAATTTTAGTTATTTTTATATATTTTTATTTTATTTTTCAGAATTTGAGTATAATTGTTAAAATTCTTATGAAAACCTATGTCATTTTCTTTGTTGTTTTGGCTACAAAATGAATTTTTTTTGATCATTTTATTAATTTGTGTAATTTAAAATTAGGGAAAGAAGAATCATTAAATCGGAAGTAGGAAAAAATAAATATTTTCTACACGCAAACAATTTTTTTTACAAATTTAACCGTACTTTTCTCGAGATGATTTAAAACTCGACAATCTTAAAAACGCAATCTCTTAAAATATCAATAAGAAAAATTATCCGGGAAATTTTAATTGAAATAAATTTAATTTTTAATTTTATTTGAATATTTCACTGTAAATATTCAAATAAAATTAACTTCATTAGATTTTGAATTTTAGTGATTTTTATATATTTTTATTTTATTTTTCAGAATTTGAGTATAATTGTTAAAATTCTTATGAAAACCTATGTCATTTTCTTTGTTATTTTAAGCTAAAAAAAAGGATTATTTTAATTATACTATTGATAATTTACAATTAAGGGTAAGAAGAATCAATAAAATCGGAAATAGAAAAAAAAATAAACATTTTCTACACTCAACTATTTTTTTTTACAAATTTAACAGTATTTTCTCCAGATGTATTTAAAAATTCGACAATCTTAAAAACGAAATCGCTTAAAATATCAGTAAGAAAAACTATCCAGCAAATGTTAATTGAAATAAATTTAATTTTTTAATTTTTATTTGAATATTTTACTGTAAATATTCAAATAAAATAACCTTCATCAGATTTTCGAATTTTCCTTGAATTTTATATTTATTTTTTCAGAATTTGCAGTATAATTGTTAAAATTGTTAGGAAAACCTATGTCATTTTCTATTTTATTTTGGCTACAAAATGAATTTCATTTTTTGATAATTTTATTATTTTGTGTAATTTAAAATTAGGGAAAGAAGAATCATTAAATCGGAAGTAGGAAAAAATAAACATTTTCTACACTCAACTATTTTTTTTTACAAATTTAACAGTATTTTTATCGAGATATATTTAAATCTCGACATACTTAAAAGCGCAATCTCTTAAAATATCAGTAAGAAAAACTATCCAGCAAATTTTAAGTGAAATAAATATAACTTATAATTTTATTTTAATATTTCACTGTAAATATTCAAATAAAATTAACTTAATCAGATTTCGAATTATCCTGATTTTTATATAGATTTTTATTTTATTTTTCAAAATTTCAGTATAATTGTTAAAATTCTTATGAAATCCTTTGTCATTTTCTTTGTTAGTTTGGCTACAAAATGAATTTTTTTAATAATATTATTAATTTGAGTAATTTACAATTAGTTTAAGAAGAATCATTAAACCGGAAATAGAAAAAAAATAAACATTTCCAACATGCAACAATTTTTTTTACAAATTTAACCGTACTTTTCTCGAGATGTATTTAAAACTCGACAATCTTAAAAATGCAATCTCGTAAAATATCAATAAGAAAAACTATCTAGCACTGCAAAGATTCCAAGAATAATTTTTCGATCAGAAAATGCTTTTCTCATTATTATAAAGGTGTAATAATTCTCAAAATGCTAGTCGCTCGGGATTTCAGATAAGCTTTATTGTGTGATATGTTTGAAAATGCAGTGAAAGGAATATAAATATTCTATTTTTATATTCGCGCTGAAGCTTATAAGCTTTTATGTGATCGCAAAAGAGAAATGCACTTTTGAGGTTATAATAAAATGGCCATAAAATTTCTCTCAAAGAAATCGAAGGCGGCTCCCAAAAAATCGCAAATAAGAATAAATGATGTGACAAAATGTTCCAAGAAAAAGATTGTAGATTTTAAAATAATGGTTTGTATTATTGTTTTAGTGTAGAAAGCACGATTTTTTAAGAAAATACAATTATTGCAAAAAGGATTTTTATTATTATTGCATAAAATGTGTAATTGATTGCATATACTACATAGAATAAAATAATGACTTGCTGTAAATACTGACATACTAAATATTTGTTTGGACGCAAATTTTCATATATATTTATATTTAAATATAAATGATAATTTAAGGACTTTAAAAATAGTTAGATTATTAAATAATTTATAACAAAATATTGTGATTTCAAAAAACGTGTTGCTGTTACTTAGAGAATATAATTATTTATAGTAACTACTTAGTACTGATAAAAAATATAATTATTACGAAAAGTTTTTTTTACATAGTATATATAATTGATTGGATTTAATACACAGAATATACTAATACATTAAATACTAAATTACTAAACATATGTTTGAAAGCATATTTCCTATATATTTATATTTAATTCTAAATAATAATTTAAGGTATTTTAATAAAAGTTAAAGATTATTAAATTATTTGTAACAAAATATTATTATTTCAAAAAGCTTTTTACTGTTTCATAGAGTATATAATTATTTATATTAACTACGTAGAGCATAATGGCAGTCAATAAATACTGAATTATAGAATATTGACCTCAAATCCTTGAAGATTAAGAACTGAAAAAAGTTGCTCTAGACCGTTTGACTTGGAGGAAACGTGCTGTCGAGGCAGCTAGGACCTTTAATAGGTTGTTATGTTCATGAAGAAGAAGAACTAAGTAGAATATACTAATTCCATGCAATAAATACTGAACTATAGAATACATAATTATTTATATTAACTATGTGGAAATATACTAATGACATGCAATAAATACTGAATTACTAAATATATGTTTGAACGCATATATTCATATATATTTGTATTTAATTCTAAATGGTAATTAAAGGAACTTTAAAAATATTTAAATATTATAAAATAATTTATAACAAAATATTGCTATTTAGAAAAAACTTTTTGTTATTACATAGAGTATATAATTATTCATATTAACTAAATAGAATATACTAATAAGAAAATATAATTATTGAAAAAGTATTTTTTATTATTACATAGCATATATAATTGATTACAATTCATACACAGAATATACTAATGGCATGTAGCAAATACTGAATTACTAAACATGTGTTTATAAGGATATATTGAGATTTAATTCTAAAAAAAAATTTAAGGTATTTTTAAAAAAGTGAAAGATTATTAAATTATTTGTAACAAAATATACTTATTTCAAAAAGCTTTTTACTGTGACATAGAATATATAATTATTTATATTAACTACGTAGAATATAATGGCATTCAATAAATACTGAATTATAGAATATATAATTATTTATATTAACTACTTAGAATAAACTAATTCCATGCAATAAGTACTGAATTATGGAGTATATAATTATATTAACTACGTAGAATATACTAATGACATGCAATAAAAACTGAATTACTAAACATGTGTTTGAACATATATTTTCATATATATTTATATTTAATTTTAAATAATAATTTAAGGAATTTTAAAAATAGTAAAAGATTATTAAATTATTTATAACAAAATACTGTCGTTTCACAAAACTTTTTATTGTTACATAGAGTATATAATTATTTATATTAACTATATAAAATATACTAATGATATATTGGAAATACTGATGAACTAAAACTGTTCTTGGAATGTCATATATAATTGTAATTTTTACAGTTAGGATGATATGAGATGATTTACAGATATGAAGATATGAGGTATTTTACTTTTTTAAGGTTATAAAATTATTATTTTTTTGTTATTTATGCAAAACATTCTTTAGTGAAATATACAATTATTTAATTACCTATTACATTTCATTTTATTAGGTAAGCATGTTTTGTATAGCCTTGCATTACTGAGGTCAATTCTTATATGAATAATAAGAACAAAATGAGATACGTACATGAGTATAGCTTTGAGGGAATAACATTTGAAATAGTTTAAGAGCACAAATTTTAGAATTTAAATAAACATTTACATGAGCTCTATTTGTAATACCTAACTTATATTAGATTTCACTCGTTTCCCGGAGCTTGCAACATTTCAAGAGTTATTCCTTGAATGACTTTAGTGTTTCATCGTTTTTATCTATCCATACCGGAAAAAAAATTTGCATAACTTTCAGACTTAAAATACCCCTGGAATGAAAATTTAGGATTGTGATATAGGGGGAATTAACTGTTGAAAGATAACTGGAGAGTGAAGACACAGTAAGAAAAAAAATATAATAATCTGACATGGTCAGATGGGTAAAACGAGTTGATGTACTTTTCCGATGAACAAATATTTCATTTTTAACTAATAAGCACCAAACATACATTTCGTGTTTCAGTGGGATTTTTTACCCAAAATATGAAAAGATTTAGTTTATAGGATCTACAAATTCAGACAATATAAATAAAAATATGTAAAATTGTTTCAAACATGAGAGGCTCATTTTATAACAATCAGAGTTTACAATTTATAGTTAAAATGTTATTGTTGAAAACTGTTTTAAATTGTCTTTCCTAGGAACCAATTAATAATGAAGACCTCATTCTGCACTGCATTTTGACACCTTGATTTTTGGGAATTTTCAGTTATATAAACAATTAACTGACTAATTTATACGTAACTTTGATTCTGCGGAGAATATATTAAAGCTACCTTCTCCATAGAAATGTTTAACGATTCGTCATTTGGTTTCAATGTGTAAATCTTAAAAAAAGGTTTTGCTATCAAAAAGCTAGAAAAACAGTTTAAGTTTCTAAGTAACATGTAACTCATTTATAGCATTATTTTCAGAGACATAGTGTATAAATCTCAAAAAGAAAATTTTTGATTTTAGAGGATCTATTTACTATTACGCATGCATTATTTTGCAACTTCTGCTCTATTATTACTGTTATACTCCCTCCCACCTATTTGACTTTCTTAATTTAATTGATTATTGAATAATATTTGTAAATACAACTGATATATCAAAGGCAATATAAATGTTAAATAAAGACATTTGTATTTCTTTACATTAATTCCCTCAATCAAATTCAACATAGTATGAAATTTACAAAAACGTGTACGTTAAAATGACAATGTGTGTGTTAAGAGTTAAGTGAAGATATTTTATTGCAACGTAAGATATAGTATTTAAATATTCATTTATAACACATACGCGGTAGTTTTCAATATTATTATATCAGAATTTTGTTTAAATTCTGTAGTTAAACTAATATAAAATTTGAGGTACATATCGTAAAACATGTGTGAGACAATGTTGTCTTTGTAAACCAAATTCGAACACAGTTTTTAATATTATATTATTATATATTCTCATAATACGAACACGAAGAAAATTTTATTATTTAAAAATTCAAGATTTACTGTTTCTTGTTACAATAGAAATGGGTTACGAAATTCAATAATCATCTGAAATATCTTAAAAATGCATAATTCTATACATGAATAGTAAATTTTCGTTATTGAAATCAGGAAACTATGTTCAGACGTCAGTAAAACATACATGTTCTTTTAAACATATGCTATGAATAAATTTTCAAGATATTAAGTTTCATTTTTACATTCAAATACAAGCGACTGTTCAAGGAGAAAGAAAAATTAATCTTGATTAATAAGAAAAGCAAATATTTTTCTTTTAACATAATGAAAAAGACTGTTTGCTTAACAAGAATTATGTAAAATGAATTAAAATATTGGAATAATAATTATATGAAATCTAAGAACAAAACGGGTAACCGTTCTGACGTATCGTATAAAAAGTATTACATAAACAGTACTGATTTTATATACTTTAAATAGATTAATGCAACTGTTAAGAAATCATTAAGATATTTTAAGCCATGCAGAATTAGTTGAATAAATATGACTCTTTTATCTATTATCATTTATAAAATTAAATAAGTCTAATATAATACAGTCCTCTTTAAGTGGTGGTTACAATTCTAAAATGATATACTATATTATACTCAGTTCTTATAACAGAATATCAGACGACTCATAAGTAAATATATTCTGTTTTCAAACATTTATTTCACTCACATATTCTGTAGAACAATAAATTTAGAATATGCTTAATATTTTAAATATCTGAATATTGCTGTGAAAATGAATTCTATTTGTATTTTCCCATGTGTATTAATAAATTGAACCAAAATTTACTGAACACTAATAAGCGTGGTTGACGTTAAAAGCCAAAGTTTCTCCATATTTTGCAACAGGCATTACAATTTTATTCAATTTTTGTCTATGAAATATTTTTCAAGGGTAGAGAATGAAAAATGTTAGTATATCTTTTGAAAAAATGCAAATTTAAAATACAGCAAACCGAAATAATGATGAAGTAGATGGTGTATATTGATACAAACTGTTTTGCTTGGAATCAAAATTTACTGTTACAGAGCTAGGATGTTTTAAGAAAACCAAATACATGTTAATATCTCCCCCTTTGCAGTTAGTCAATTAACAAAGACATTTTCATTAATGTTTATTACGGGCAAGTCCACCAGATGGAACCACAAATATGACATTGCAATTTGTCTCAAAATAAACTTTGACTCAAAATTTGAATTTAAACTATAGAAACGTTAAAGTATAATTTTAAATCAATTATATCCCTTCAACAAAACCATTTAGCATACTCATTATTCAGTCATTATTTGCTTTATGCTTTTATGTCTCACAGTTTCTACAAATTATCTTAAATAATCCTAAAATGATGAAATCCTAAACGTTTATATGATTTAAGAGCTTAAGAAAAGTTATTTATATTACACAATTTAAAAAATATATATATACTTAAAAAATAAAATAACTGTAGATTATTTTAAAATTTGTCATATTTTGATAAATAGTAACTGAGAAAACATTCGTAATTACAGTACATTCAATACTTTTACTTTTTCTACTCATATTCCAATATTTTTTTTTATTTTGTAGACCTATAAAAGAAAATCAATCTAAATTAAATGCGTGTTCAGTCAAATATTTAATCAGAAATAATATTATAATTTTCAAAAAAAGAAATTAATTTAAATCTGACACATAAAGCAAAACGTATCATTATGTTAAAAATATCAGTTATATTACAAATGAATAAGTTAATGTAATACTGCCACATTTTAAAAACTTTGATTTATTAAATTAATATAAGACAATTAATTATTAATCAATGAAACAATATTCACATGTTTTTGAAACAATATTCGTTCATATGTTATATAGAGAGTCATATTTACAAATTTTATATGTTTATGAACATATTTGTAAGGAATTTAGCATATTAAGTAAGTCTGATTCAAATTAAATGTTTAAATATGTACTCTAGTTTATAAAACATATTTCACATAGTTTAAATTATTAAATGTTATGAATATCTATAAAAGAAATTCTATATTAAATGCCTGTCCATGAAAATATATAATCACAAATGATATTATGTTTTTCAGAAAAAGAAATGAATTTAAATCTGACAGGTAAATATAAACAAAATGTAGCTTTATGTTAAAAATAACAGTTATATCGCAAATAAATAAGTTAAAGCAATACAGCCACATTTTTAAAATTTTGATTAATTAAATTAATATAAGACGATTAATTATTAATCAATGAAACAATATTCACATGTTTTACAAACAATATACGTTCATATGTTATATACAGATTAATATTTACAAATTTTATACATAATCATAATTTTATGGAATTTAGCCTGTTAAGTGAGTCTGATTCAAATTAAATGTTTAAATACGAACTCTAGTTTGTAGTATATATTTCACATAGTTTAAATAATTAAATGTTTTTATAAATATACTTTCTTTATTTGACGATTTATACGAACATGCAAAGTAAAAATAATATATAATGCAAAATATAAAACACATGTACTAAAATCTTCTCCAATCATTCATTTTAAAGTAAAAATCCTCACTTCTTTAATAATGAACAGTTTTCTAAAGGCACGCCAGTGATATACACTATACAGAGTAACAAAATTCAATGTATTTTTCAAGTTAGTGAAGTCACCCGTAAGAAAATCTCATTTACTGTATCTTTCTTTAGAGATAATAAAAGTGACAACATCTTGACAACAATTCAGCTTACCATTTATTTTGATTGAAAAAATATATTTGGGATGCTGAAGAGTAACTTAACTTTTCAGCAAAGTAATTCATGAATCAAACTTCAACTTCTCCGAAACTAGATTATTTTCTGAATCAGTCACGGAAAGGGTTTTTTTTCTCAACCAGGCTTTAGGGCATTTCAAATTAAAAGGACTATAAATAAATCGTTTTATCTTTATTATCCACTTTGTTGGCGTACAACTCGAATACGTAAAATAATGTTTTTTTAGTATCACGTTATATTTAAATACTACACTGCTATTCAGTTTAATAAAATAAAGAGCATATGTTAATTCAATTGAAATATAATGTCGTCATATAATTAATTCCGTTGAATTCAGATTGAAATATATATTAAATTGCATAGTAAACAACCAATAGAATTTTTTTTAATCAATCATTATATATCATTATTGAATTTATGAAATTAATGTATTATTTTTTATGTATTATAAATTTTAATGTCTTATAAGTTTTTTGGGGACATATAGAAAATTACAAATAAAAATTAACTTACAAAAATGTATGCGTAAGATTAGATTTCTCAATGATAATCTTATGAGAAAAACTAAAAGAATATATATAAAGGAAAAGAAAGAAAATAAAATGCCTTAATATCGGGAAACAACAAGTAAAATTATTTAGATTTAGTGTAACCAAAAATTTTAGTTCTACAAAATTTGCTACGCTTGGATTTTTATTCTTTGGTAAATAAAAAAAGGTAGCTAAATATTAATCATAATCCTTTTTGCTCACATAAAACTTTTTAACACAAAATAGCATGGCTGTGAATATGATTTTACAGTTTAAATATTTTTTTTAAAATCGTATATATTACATTTGAAATGAAAAATCATTTTGCAGCTAATTACGTTTATATTTAAATAATACCCTGCTATTCACATTAATAAAATAAAGAGCATCTATCAATTAAATTGAAAAATTATGTCGCCATATAATTATTTGTGTTGAATTCAGATTAAAATATGTATTAAATTGCATAGTAAATAACCAATAGAATTTGTTATTAATTAATCTTTATATATCATTATTGAATTTATGAAAATATTATATTATTTTTTATGTATTATAAATTTTAATGTCTTATAAGTTTTTTTTGGGAAAATATAGAAAACTACAAATAAAAATTATCTAACGAAATTGTATGCATCAGATTAGATTTCCCAATGATAATCTTAAGAAAAATACTAAAAAATATAAAAAGGGAAAAGAAAGAAAATAAAATGCCTTAATCTAGGGAAACAACAAGTAAAATTATTTAGATTTAGTTTAACCAAAAATTTTATTTCTAGAAAATTTGCTACGCTTGGATTAACGCATTTTATTTTTTGGTAAATGGAAAAGGTAGCTAAATATTCATCCGAATCCTTTTTGCTCACGTAAAACTTTTTAACACATAATAGTATAAATGTGAATATGGTTTTGAAGTTTAAATATTTTTTTAAAATCGTATATATTACATTCGAAATGAAAAGTCATTTTGCTGCTAATTACGTTTATATTTAAATACTCAACTGCTATTCAGTTTAATAAAATAAAGAAAGTATATTAGTTAAATTGAAAACCAATGTCGTCATTTAATTATTTCCTTTGAATTCAGATTGAAATATATATTGAATTGCATAGTACCAATATAATTTTTATTAATTAATCATTATATATCATTATTGAACTTATGAAAATAATGTATTATTTTTATATATTATAAAATTTTAATCTCTTATAAGTTTTTTGCGAAATATAGAAAGCTACAAATAAAAATTAACTTATGCATCCGTCAGATTCGATTTTCCAGTGATAATCTCATGAGAAATACTTAAAAAATATAAAAGCTAAAGGAAAGAAAATAAAATGCCTTAATCCAGGTAAACAACAAGTAAAGTTATTTAGATTTAGTTTAACCAAAAACTTTATTTCTGCAAAATTTTCTATGCTTGTATTGACGCATTTTGTTCTTTGGTAAATGAAATAAAAGTAACTAAATATTCATTAAAATCCTTTTTGCTCGAGTAAAAGTTTTAACACATAATAGCATAAATGTAAATATGGTTTTGCAGTTTAAATATTTTTTAAAATGATATATATATTACATTTGAAATGAAGAATCATTTTGCAGCTAATTACGTTTAATTAGAAGCTTTGTGGTAATTCATTGAATATTACATAGGAAATAAGTATTTATAAAATTATGAGCATTCAGAAACAAATTTAAATTATAAATAAAATTTGGAATTAAAAGAATATGAATCAAGTTATATTTCTCTAATCCTAGAACCCATAGGATATAATGTTATTTCGCATTTTTACCCTTAAGATACACGTCCTCTCCAGGTGGAGCTAAAAAGTAACTGATTCGAAGCTGTGTTTCGCATAAAGATATCAATATAATTGCCACCTGCATTGAAAAAATATGTGAGTAAGATAATCGAGTTACTTACAATCTAAAATACTTAAAATACTGTTGTAGTTTGTTTAGGTTTCACTGTGATATCATTATAGGTAAAAGTATATATTCTATCGTCACATTTATCTATGCCATTATAGGGATATTGCTTCCGGAAAAAATGGTCATCTTTTTTGGATAGGAAAATATGTGGCACCTTGCCCAGAGCTATTGGTGTGGCCTGTTTGCTTGTTGAGACTGGATATGATTTTCGTCAGGCCCATCTGTACAAAGATGGTCTTGCTGATTCACCGAAGTGTGCCCTTTGAGCTTCAGCTCCAATGCATGGAGATCACCTTTCTTCTTGTCCTGTCATACAGGATGTAATTTCTTCGGGTTCCTTTTCGACTCTCCCATCTACTGGGGCAATTTCTTGTCTGTATTGGACTGCAAGGCTTCGTATGCTAGAAAGAGTTCAGACGGCCTTAATATAAAAAAAAATCTTCACATTTCTCATTGGTTGAGACAAGCTGTTATCAGTACATTCGAATTCAGGGGGTGCACATATTTATTATAAAACTAATTTTTCAAGTAGTGAAATGCATATATATTTCTATATATATTAAGGGTTCATGAATTGAATAAATTTTGAAAGAGCCAAAACAAAAGAGAAAATTATTATTTTTAAATAAATCGTAATAAAAATAAGTAGTATTAACTACGAAATAGTCATCGTTTAAAAAAGTAACACAGTGTAATAGAATACAACTAGGGCGTAGTAAAATACCACACTTATCACTGGAGAGCTTGTTAACACAGATCTACTCTAATAATGTCTCTGAGAACAACCGAACATGCTAACTAGCTTTAACTCTTGAAGCGGTTTCCCCATACAGTGTACGTACTAACCATAATTGGCCTCAACTGGTTTGCCCGTACAGTATACGGGCTAGTCCAAAATGAACCTCAACTGGTTTTCCCGTACAGCGAACGGAGATATTTTCTCCTTTTAATTTCTGGTTCGCAACCATTGTTGAATAAATTTCCGACGTGGATGATCAGGTTCGGAGCCTAATCTTCTGAGAGTGACAGATTATTTTTGGAAATAAATGCTCCCACAGATAAGAATCTGAGATTTGCAAGACAATGTGCAGTATGCTCATCGAAAAGAAATGAAAATGGGACGATAATCCGAAAAGAAATACGGTATTTCTGCCCTGATTACGAAGTAGGAAGTTGCATTACACCATGTTTCAAATTGCACAATACACAATAAGACTTCTGAACTACTTGGAAAAGTGTAAAATTCAAAATTTACAGTATATATGAGAAACATTTTTGTAAACTTTGTAAGCCATCTTCTAGCAATGCAGAATGTTAAAAGAAAACATTTAGGGAATTTTCTGTTCCAAAATTGTAAAATAAAAAAATGTTGAAAAAGCATTAAGTGAAAAAAATATTTTTATTCTTATTCTATTACGTATGGTACATAATTATATGCAATAAAAATATGCCTTTTTGTGGAGGATTTCTAGTTAAAAAAAAACTGACCGTTAAAAGGGTTAACAGAGCTAAAAAACTTTTTGGACACTGAAAATTACAGACATTTCCCAGATTCCCAAACTGTTGCCAACATGTCATATTTGACAATCGTCAAAAACTATTGCCAATGAGTCAGTTTTGTTTCCAATTTGCTAAGAGGTAGCATTGGTATCCTACTTAAATTGTCGACCTAGTAGTGTTTCTACAATCGAGATATTGCTCATTCTGAACTCGTAACGATATTTTAAATAAAGACTAATAATGATATTAATATTTAACAAATACCAGAAAAAATTAAAATACTTAAAATTTTGTAAAAATTTCTGATAAAGCAGTTTTTTGTTTATTTTTGAATAACAAAAGTTTTTATCTTCTCTTTTTCTTTAACTTTACAACAGCATATCTACCAGCAAAGCTCTTATACCTCTTGAATATATCGTTTGTGGAATATAGAATACTCTTATAGCCTTAAAGTAGCTCTCATAATCTTATAAAGTATTCAATTTTGTATAATTATAATATTTAAATCATTAGTTTATTCTTATCGCTGAAAAATGGAGCATATAATGAACTATAAAACTTATTTGTATTCCCTGAAAAAAATCCATGAATCTAATATAGACACCACATCTGAATCCGGGGAGGAAATAGAAATGCAGCCACAGGCAATATAAGAAATATTGATTCAAAACCAAAGGCAGAAGAAAATATCCATCTCTCGAGGGAACCCAAATTATATCAACGTCTTTATAAGCGAAATCGCAACAATACTTTTGGAGAGGGGTATAAAGCAAAATAAAGCACTTTATAACCCAGCAAACCCTAGTGTCTCTTCTTTATTTCAGTTCTTGTATTGGAAAATGGTAAAGATTCGATGAATGTATTTGTTTTGTAGGATGTTTATGTTACATTACAGTGAATAGTAAGTGTAACAAATGCTGCTAAAGTACAGAACAATTAATGCTGTTAGTGATTTTATAATTGTGTCATTGGTACTTGAAAAATACTATTTTATCTCTATCACTAAATAAAATACCTGTAACAGAAATAATGCAGTATTTTTCTTTGCCAATAATTTACAGTACTAGGTAGAATCAATTGCAAATTATCTTATTGTAATTTATTTTGTTGCTTTATTAATCCTAATAAAGAAGACAATTAAAATGTAACATAAATTGTTAAATTTTTATTTTTAGCTTTTATTTGGTTTTAGCTATTTATGTTATAGAAAATTAAGGTAAAAAATATTATCTCAAATTAACTGTATGATCATTTACAATTGTGTATTAAAATAAATATTAAGAAGAGCAAAATATAGAAATTAATTACTAAAAATTATATCAATAATGTCATGTGATTAACTGCATATTCAACACGTTTTATATAGTATTATATTTTATTTATTAATATATTCGGTTACTATATAGTTAAAATTAACGTACTTCATTAATTTAATTTATACTAATAGAACTTTTCAGATTCAAGTTTATTTGTTTTTATATATTAAAATACGAGTTTTCTGATTCCGATTTGTTAAGTACCGACCATCTTGAATGAAATTATATTAACGTATGAATAAATAATTTTTTTCATTTCATGTGATTTTTATTTAACTCTTTAAAGACATATTACCACTTGATAAAGTAGAAAATTATCCACGATTATGCTTCCTTGTGTTTTTTTAAATGCATGCTTGTGAAATACTCTTGTACCTTTACATTAAAAAATATATTAACATTTTACACAGGTAATACAAAATGAACTATGCATATTTCGTTTTTTCAATAATTTATTTGCACATTACTCTGGTCATTTTTCATTCATGTACTTGGTAATATTGCAGAGGAAAGACTTCTTGGAATTCAATAACCAATGCACTTTTGTATGCCCTCTTATAAATTCACCTCCATAATTAAAAATATTTTTTCAAATTCTCTATTCCGGCTTAACTTTACAATGATCAATGTTGATTACAGTTTTCTTTTGCCTAAACATAAGCATCCTATTACATGCAATCATAAAATTAT
>CM063498.1:129125750-129170750 GCA_032207245.1 Pardosa pseudoannulata
ATTTAAAGTACCAAATGAGCGCAAATGTAAACTACATTGAAATTTAAAGAATAAATGCAGATACATTGTGATGGAATTTTTAGAGTGAGGCAGGTGATAGACCTAAAAATATTCGTTGAAAATGGAAATTGAACGTTTTTTATGATTGTGAAAAATAACCTTGGACTATACTATAGTTGCTGTTCATTAAAATTTAGAAGAAATACAAATTTGATCAAAGGATCTATAGCGAAAGTATTATCTCACTATTTAATTTTTATATTAGACTAAAATTGGTCGAAATATGTAAGTATGTTTTCATGGTCTACAATTGGTATTTAGAAATAAACATTCAACTCGTGATACTGTATTCAGATTGATGAAATATTTTCATAGAGGTCAATGTTAGCTGAGATCACTAAGTATTTTTCAGATATTCTCTCAAAGAATAGGTTGGACACACGAAAAATATTAATCAATGACATCAATGCAATTATTAAATGTTAAATAAGAAACCATAATTACATAGGCAGCTGTACACAAAATTATGTTAGAAGAAGTAAATATGATAAAAGTAATTTGCCGTTTTACCACATAGAATTTAACAATCTAACCCTAAAAGAACAACCCCCCCCCCAAAAAAAAAGGGGTCTATGTCAGAATTTGCAAAGAAATGCTAAAATAAAATAAAGTTTGGTTCGGTTTGGAAATATACGGTCTACTTTCTGCAACACGATATCTAATGAGACCAGGATTTAACTTTTAGATTCTGGCGAGTACAACAGTTGTACCGTAAATAGTTACAGACCCAAAACTCGGCTAGGGTTCAACAGTTGTACAGTAGATATTTCTCCCATTTCGCACCGATGGGGTCTTTACTCACTTGTCATTAGGATAGTAACTTCCTATTGTTTTGCTGAGTGCATGAGTACCGTGAAGGAAAAATGTGATTTTGTTTGGAGACATCTGGAACTACTGGCGCTTTTTTTTGTCCATATCCAGCAGGTGTTTGAAAACTAGTCATTCTTTCTTCGGAAACAAATCCGTCTGGAAGCGAGTCAAAGATTCTTTCCTTCGTCTTTTATCTTTTTAATTAATCTGATCATGGCTCCAGATATAAGGGTCTTTCTCAATGTGAGATTGAAAAATTAATGAATGTTTTTGACGCTGAAAATTAAGCTGATAGCGATTCCGATTGCGAAAATTATATCGTGTAGTACCTAATGAATCTTTTGCTGAGAGCAGCGATAAAACTGTAAATGATGAACTATCAAGTACATCTTTGAATGGAAAGATGTTGACGAATCTCATTTTATAAATATTACGCCTTTCATTGGAAATACAGAAATAAAAGCAAACTTGGAAGTTAAAATGCCATATAACTTTTGCTTAAACAATATGCTTAAAACCGATTCTGATCTACTACGAATATCCATACCACAGACATCCATTCAAAACAAAGAAATACGGTACTGATGTTTAATTTCCCAATCATTCTGCCATTACTAGGCAGATTGATAGTGGAGACTAACTTCTTTCTAAATTCCCAAGAAGCGATGAAATGTTAAACCATTTCTTGATACTCGAAGACCTCATAGAAGTAATGAATAGGTATTTGAAGATTACCGGTATATATAAATAGGGAAAAGCAACGTGAAATGAAAAAGTAATGTATCACGTTTGTACAAGACTGCTGAAAGCCACCAATTTGGAAAGAAAGTGGACAGTTACAGTTAACTATTATACAGCTGAGTTCTAGAACTTCTTGAAGTAGTTCACGCTACTCATGCTTCACTTTGACATTGCATCTATTCAAGCCATTAGTTTGACTGTCGAATTCACTAACAAAAAATTATCAAAATAATACAACATCCGCCTCATTTTCCTGATCTTTCAATGTGCGAATATTTCGCTATTTTGAAACAAGTATTTATGTGGTCACCGTTTTCATTTCGGAGATCGATTAGACATAAAAAGAATATTTTGCATCGTTACTGAGAAATTAATACCTTAAAATTATAAAACTATAGAAAATTCGAATACAAATTACAATCGTGGATGTTAAAATGTGATAACTTTAAATTCCCTAAAAATGTGGTTACATTTGTTAAATTCAGCTGTATTTTAAAAGTGTTAGATTAACCATAATATTTTCTAAATTTCTATGTATATACATGTAAGTATATAGTTAAGATATAACCAATGCAGTAAATGAATTTAAAATTCACACAATAAATTTGTTTAACAAAATCTCAAAAATTCCTTTCCAGTACCTCAATAGACATACAAGTAAAACTGACAAATTCAGAATATAAATTTTCCGCAAAAAATGAAAAATTTAAATAAACATAATTTTGGATCTTCTAGTGTATGTATATCTATCTATATATGTATATATAGGTATATATGTATAGGTAAATAGATAGACGCCTTTGAAAATGTCACCTAAATTTTATGTAAAAAAACAAATGCTTGAGGGAAATTAATGCTAAAATACAACATATTTTATTAATTTGATTTCATAATTTCATTATACATTTAACGTTCGTAGATAAATAACCAAGTGTTAATAAGGAATATTTTTCTCCGTACTCTTTCTCAAACAAACATAGAAATATATATATATATATATATATATATATATATATATATATATATATATATATATATATATATATATATATATATATATATATATATATATATATATATATATATATATATATATATATATATATATATATATATATATATATATATATATATATATATATATATAAATATATATATATATATATATATATATATATATATATATATATATATATATATATACATATATATATATATACATATATATATACATATATATATATATACATATATATATATATATATATATATATATATATAATATATATATATATATATATATATATATATACATACATATATGTGTGTGTGTGTGTTTTATGTACAAACAAACACAGTTATAGATATATATGTATGTGTATATTAACGAATTTATAGATATTTTCATTTTCTTATTATGAAATTTCTCCATAATACAAAAAATTGTAATCAGGCCAAAAGGAAAAAGAACATTATGCGAGTATTGTCCAGCCTGTTGTGCAATGACAATATGACTGGTATTGAGTTTTTGACAATGACGGATGACAATCTTCTTTATGCTAAAGAAATCTCTAGTATTTGAGAGCTGGAGACAACAATAGCTGTCGAATGTTCAACCTAAGTTGATTTTGTTTGTTTTATTTATTTTTATACTGGAAAAAGCTATTCTGCAGAAATAAAAATAACAGTTTCTTGTAGATGATCTCTTTGTGTAACTCGACATTTGAATATCAAAAAGAATTTGAGTACGATTTTTATATATATATTTTATTGAATAGCCACTTTTAATTTTGAATAACAAAATAAAACATTGTCGTTGTGTTTCTCATCGTATAACTGATATACTTACTAGCAGAACACTCAATAAAATATCTCCAATTATACCTTTAAGAGATTTTCTTTGACATTTATTAATTATAAACGGCCGAAAAGCTTTTCTATCTGTCATGACTTCTTTGTATAAGTTCTTATTTATTATCAATTTTTTATCTTATACAAAACGATATTTACTTAATTCTATTAGATTTTAGAAAGAAAATTGTTTCAGTTTTGTACTTAAAATCTTTAAAGACGTATGTTGTTTTCTAAAAATTTCTATAAAAGATTAAGAAATGAAAATTAACCTAAAACTATAAATCTAGAATTTCTACGCTGCTTATTACAGATCTACTAAATAAATAAATAAATAAATATATATATATATATATATATATATATATATATATATATATATATATATATATATATATATATATATATATATATATATATATATATATATATATAATAGTCCCTACGTTAATATCTAACATTTTTATCTCAAAATTTTCATATAGGTTTCATATAGGTATTTTAAAATATATATATATATATAATCTAGATCGGAAATTTCTTAGTTTTTTTTCTAATTCAATAAGATATATTTTTACATGAGGTCACATTTTGAAATAAAACTCTTGAATTTGAACATTTTGAAATAAAACTCTTGAATATTTTTTTAGCATAAAACAAAATAAATTTTCTATAAAAGTAAGTAAGTTCGCTATTTGTTTTAGAAACAAGTTTCAATAATATGAAGCCTTCTACATAGTTCACGCAAGCAGGATAATTACATTCAAGTACAGCATGGCGACACGCCTTTCACTCCCGGAAGTTAACTTTCATGCTTTAACTTTATACGGAAGTTACCTTAGTTGAAAGTAGCATTTTCAATTTCTATTTCCTGACTTTAAATAGCTGAATATTTTACCGAATGCATGGAAGGTAGACAGCTTTTTATAGCTTGCTTTTTCTTTTACCTTTTTTTTAACAAGTAATTTTTAATAAAAAGTGGTTATTTTACTATGTGACTAGCACTTACAACTATGTAATTGTTTTATTTAATAATATTACCTTAGTTGAAAAAAATTATATTACCTGTGAAGGATATTTTAAATGGGTGAAAATTGTACCAATTTTTAAAATCAGATTATTAAGATTAAAGGAGATTAAACAGCTACCACAAACTAGCAGAGATATATACCACTAAATTTGAAAAACAATAATGCAATTGTGGATTTGTTTCTTATGTTTTATTATTTATATATATATATATATATATATATATATATATATATATATATATATATATATATATATATATATATATATATATATATATATATATATATATATATATATATATATATATATATATATATATATATATATATATATATATATATATATATATATATATATATATATATATATATATATATATATATATATATATATATATATATATATATATATATATATATATATATATATATATATATATATATATATATATATAAACTTCATATTTATAAAACTTATATGAAGTAATATCTACCTGTATTTAAAAGAATATTTGAAAGAAGGTTGGTGATTACTTAGAGTTTTACTTTTATATAAATAAAGCTATGAAAGTCACTTCTTCTCTTCTTTTTTTGGTTTATTCTTATGTCGCTGATAGTTTCATCGTAATTTCAGCAGGAATGCGAAAGATCTTTTCCCAGCTGAAGTGGTATTCGTGTATTTTTCTATTCTTAGGTGAGACTAACTTATCCTAATATCGAATCTTGGGTGCAATTTGTGGCAAATTATAGGGCACGGGAGAGATACGAAATAACGGATAAGTTTGAATGAGAGCATGTTTCTTGCATTAACTATAACTCACTGGGGTACTTTTACTCGAGGTTAGCCTAATTGAAAGCGCAAGACGCACTTCTAGAAATCTCTGTTTAACTTCTTCGGTTAGATAAAGGAAAATTTATTGTCAGTGTTTCACCTTCCAAAAGAGATAGAAAATAATTCGATTTTTTTTGTATAAGATTAGATTATTTTTACTTTAAAATGTAGATGTTATAAGAATGACTTCAGTAGAATTTTTCGAATTCGTTTTCTTTATATATCTTGTCAATTTGACATATAACCCTAACTTACATGGAAATATTTATAACATATTTTCATTTTTTCTCATTACTACATTTGTCAAAATGAAAAGATTAAAGTTTTGTTTAAAAGAAGAGTACATATGTTAAAAAAAACACATGTTGTTGTTTAACTGGCAAATATTTAAGAATGGAGCTTAGAAATGGAAAACAAATTTTGTCAACTTTAATATAAGAATATTGATATGTGTAAGTCTGTTTCACCACCTATCTCTATTTTCATCTTTTTCTTTCCATTTGACAAAATTAAAGTTTTGAGATATTTTAAACAAGAACATTCATATAAAATTTTATTTATCAAGTAAGCATTAAAGAATGGCACTTTACTAACATTGTAAACTACTCCTTCTTTGTTAAAGTTGTGTATCGTAATAGGACTGGTTAACACAGGAAAACCTAAAAACCAGTTTACTGGAAAAATGGAAAATACATGGTAGATATTTACTAGTAAATTACGACTTTCCGGCAGGTATTTCTAAGTAACAAATTTATATTTCAAAATTATTTTTACAATATTCGTACTCTATAATTGTCGAGTGATGGCCGAATGGTAAAGTGCTTCTCTTCGGAAACGGAGTTCGCATGCTCGAAACCCGCTGGGGTCATGGATGTTTGTAGCCGTTCGTAGCCTATTTAAAACCCCGGTACTTGTAAGGAAAGCCAGGAGTCTGGTTGACTGGCCCACCGCTAATCAAGGAGCCATCGTGATGCCATGACGATTTTAACCTTAAATCACCGAAAGATACAAAGTACCCCTTCACGAATGGCCATCATAACTGCTCTGTGCAGATATTGCTTCTCTCATCAACAACTGCTCTCATATCAGAAAGTTCCATGTAGTACTCCGGGTCAACCGGACTTTTAATCTGGGCAGGACTCCTGCCGTATCCCCCCCCGCAATTTCGGAAATTTCATTGGTTGTTCTTATTTGTCTAGATTGTCTTCATTTTTTTTTTGGTTATTTTAAATTTTATGAAGGAATGCTGACTTGACCCCTGCATAACGCATTGTTGCCAGACTGTCAGACCAACACAGGAAATGAACACCCTACACCCGACATGGGGTAAGTGGGTGGTTACAGATAGTAACGGCTTTAAGCTGTAGGTTCCGGTCTCATTACCTCTCGGGTGCAAAACAGTAGACCGTAGCTCTCCAATTCAAACCGTACTCCATAAAACCATCCGATCAATGAGTGTGGAAAACAATAGATTATTTTCAGCAGCTAGATTGTTTTTATTATGTTATATTTCAAATATAGCGTTTATTACTTTTCGTATACATTTTTATAAACTGTTAATAAATAATTATATTTTATTAATCATTATTTTGTGAAGTTTTAAATGTTTACGTTTTACATTAATAACTATTTAATATCTTTTTCTTTGAAATACAAGAGCCGATACTATTTTTTGTACATTTAATACATGTTACCTAATTCTTATGTAATTTATCGGGAAAATAATACTGATATTTAGATTTCCCATTCACTAAATAGGTATTAAAGTAAAAACTCATGTCTGTTCCACGTCAATTTCTTACCTTTTAAGAACCATTGTCTATCATTTGTTGTCTTTTCCTTTCTTTTCCTTTATAATGAGTACCAACTGGGTTTAATGACTCTGATTCCACTAGCCATCCTTTTGACTTCAACAATATGTTTTCTTCATGTAGAACCGAAGAAAAATGTACACTGATACAGGTAAACTGCTAATGTAGTCTTATGTTTCATTCCCATTTTAATTTTAATCTTTAAAAATCTAAAATAAAAGACACTGAGATAAAAAAGGGAAGTTCAATATAATACAATAAATTTGGGAATTTGTCTGAACGAGTTTCACTTTTTAAATTTGTTGAATAGTAGAAGTTTTCCATTGCAGAACTTAAAATATATAGAATAATCATTAGAAACTGCAATAATAATTTAGTTTATTTATTATTCAAAATATATGCTTAGAATATATTTACAATTTACAATCCTTGTTAAACCAGTTTTTTGAATTTTTAACCAACTTTTGAATAACCAAGTAAAAATGTACGCTAATACAATTACACTGCTAATGTATTCTCATGTTTTATCACCATTTTAAGCTTAATCTTTAAAAATCTAAAATAAAAAGACTGAGATAGAAAAAGAAAAGTTCAATATAATACAATAAATTTGGAAATTTGTCTGAACCAGTTTCACTTTTTAAATTTGTTGAATAGTCAAGGTTTTCCATTCAAGAACTTAAAATATAATCATTAGGAACTGCAATAATAATTCGTTTATTTATTCTTCAAACTGGATACTTAGAATATATTTATAATTTACAAGCCTTTTAAACCAACATTTTAAATTTCGTAACTGCATATAAATTGGTATAAAATGCGACTGCCTAAAATTGTTTTCGTATGTTAATAAAAGCACTGTAATAAAGTTTAGAAACAAAATATTTTTCTTTCAGTTAATAACACTTTCTAATGTGGAAAATAATTGTTTGAGAAATTCATAATTTTATATGTTAATTTTATTCTATCAATAACTGTGGAAGCTCTACATCAATGCACTCTTTCTCAAGGACAAATTATTTTTTCATTGTATCATTTTCGTGCGATACATAATATCACCTCATAAAATATTCTTTGTATCATCTTAAATCCAATTTATAAACTGAGGCAAGTGTCTTAAAGGCTTAAAATTTTTCCGAAAAAAGTGATTTTCTTAACTGAGAATTTATTCTTCCATTCAATTACTTCAGCTTTATATAAATCTGTATATTAATAAAAGTGATTATTATTAAAAATGCGCTATTCTAACAGTAAAGAGTAATAAATTCCATACATTATAAAATTTGTATATTAACTGCTCAAGAAGTGCTTCAAAACACCACACCTAATTCAGGGATATTTTAAAGAATTTATTTATAAAGAACTTTTACAAGAACATTTATTTTTCTTTAGTCATTTATCAGAAATTTTAAAATAATATTTTCCAAATTCTTCATAATGGAAGTTTTCAGATTATTAATTCTGAATTTTCAATCCCGCATGATTTTGAAATATTTTCTGCATATTTGGTAGAAAAGTTCAAATGTCAAATTCAAAATTTTCCTTATGAAGATACGCTATGAATAAAACATGAAATACTTTGTGCTATCCTAATATTTCTAAAAATAAACTTATACAAATTCTACGGAAGAGACAATTGAGTTTATAAAAATATCTTCAATTTACATAATTATTTTGAATGACGTAATTTTCAATAATTTATCTAATGCACAGATTTTTTAATAATATATTTGATACTTTAAAATAAAATATGAGAGAAAAAATATACTTTAAAATATAAATTGCTTACAACTTAGCCTACAATATAGCCCGTTTAAATTCTTAGAGATTTAAAAAATAAATATATGTTTTAGCACTAAGATGAAATTAATTAGAATTTACTATTTATATTACCCTTCAATTTGTAACTGTTAATTTCAAATCTATAATTAGATAGTTTTATTAAATTATACAATTTCTTCCCTAGATATTATATACAGAACAATCCATATTGCATAAACTTTGCCGCATTATGCTTTCAAACATTAAGTTTGAGTTCAGTCCCGATGCAAAACGTTTGTGCTGTCTTGTCGTACCAAGAAGTTTTATCCCCTAACCCTATAAAGGTCAGCTATATAAGCTCTTTGGAATTTAATGGAATTAGTTTGTAAATAATACGTATGAACCTTATAAGTGCAAAATGTATCAAAATTTTTCTTTACAATCCTTAGGTTTGAGAATACCGTAGGAGGGATTGAGAGGGGTTCACTGACAAACCCACTCCCTTGTAGAGCGTGAATATAATACTTTTTAAAATTTTAATTATATTGGAAGAATAATAAAGAAGTGTTCTTAAAAAGTATAATAAATAACTAGTTTAACGATTTATAAGTGTTGTTTGAATATATATTTTTGTTTAGGGTCATAAGAGAAAAAATCGTATTACTAAATTTCTAGGTACATCAAGTTGAAATACATATATTTCAAAAGGAAATAATAAATTAAGTGTAATACTATGACTTATCATAATTTTTAATTGTCAAAAACATAAAAAGCCATTCACATTTCTCAAAAAAATAGAGAAAAAAAATGTTTAACAGGAGGTTTTCCTGAGAAACCACTGTCCGCTAAAGGGTTAATAAAGCTTTAATAAACAGATTGCATTCTTTAACACTGGAATAAATTCAAATTAAATATTACTTAATATAAACTTAATCAAAAATCATTTAACGGTCTTATTTTCTGTCAAGTTGTGTTTCAAAACAATTAATAATTAATTTTTTGATAAAACCGATTGCATACTGTGAGAGTGCAGCTATGTTTCACAAAAGGTTTGCGAAACTGATTTGCTCGCCGCACTCACACGTTGTGGGTTGCATGCCCATGTCCAGGAAGTGTGTGGTGTGGCCAAGTTTTGGAGAGTTGTGATTGGTCTCCAGGAGGCGATTAAGAACAATACTTAGATAGAGTCTCGGTCAATCTGAAGAGAGCCCAGAAAGGACGCATTATGCACAGGACAATGGAAAAAGTATAGTTCCTAGAATAGTTGAAAGAATGCAGCTTGCTATTGGACTTTTGCAGTTTTATGTTTCACGTGTAGCACGTGGAGTGCTTCTTTTACTTTTTATTTTTTATATATTAGCACTTTCCCTTGTCTCTTCTTCTCGCTGATATATTTTATTACTGTAATATAGATAAGTGGCATTTTACTACAATTAATTTTAAAGACGATATAAAGCAAACTTGGGCTATTAATGGATTTGAAGTAACAAAAGCAATGTACTACACCACAGCACGTACAAATATGAGTAATATGACTAATTGCATTAACGATACCCACAATAATAACTTCCTTGGAATAAAAGAAATTTTGTGTATGTAGCAACAAAAGTAGTTCATGAATCGCAGATAGAGGATGATAAGCTACAAGTAACGCGTTACTAATCAAATGCTCTCTTTAGTGTCTTCCATTACTTGCTGACAGGGTAATGCAAGACAACAAACTGCTGGTTACATTCTCAACAGTAAAATTAAGAGCAACGTGGATATTATAGCAACATTTCCTTCTAGTTCTTATCTCACACAGTGAGAGTTTTGATACATTCTTCACTCAAGCATTCACATTAAAGTGCATCTATGTCAAAAGTAATAAAGAATTTAAATTAGCTGAGTAATCAATTTGAAACAGTTCTTAAAAAAAGAGACCATTGAGATGTGTTAAACAAGTGGACAACAGATTAAGAGAAATGCATTGTTTCATGCGACAGTAACTTGATAAATAATTATAATTACTTCAAATTTCCTGTCTGTAGAAATGTAGTCTTAATTACAAAGAACATTGTATTCAAAGTAACTTTCAAGAGTTAAATATAACTGTTTAGACCATTATTATTTACAGAGTAAAGAGTGATATTTAAGGAAAAGATCTCGAGAGAAAACTTTGCAGATATAGACGTTAATTATAAGCAGAACATTTTATCATTAACTTCTTTATTATATTGTTAATTCAAGTAGTATATACAATATAAAAATAGTACCCGCAATTTAAAAAAAATCCAAATGGCTGAAAACAAAACTTCTATCTTTGAAGTTTAAATTAAAAGCAAATCTTTTTTAAAGAATGTGTTTATTTTTGCTTTGTAATCTAAACTTTACTGGAAATCGTTACTAAAATTAATCTACTAATGTCTTTACAAATTATGAAATGTGCTCTAATAGAATGGTACATAAAATACTGAAAGTTTTTAAAGTAAAAGAACCACATTCATTATTTGCAAGAAAACCTACATTTTTTTATAAAAAAAGTGTTATATACAAGAATAGTGTAAGGAAAGAATTTACCTGAGTGGCGTTTCAGGGAAATTAACGACGTTTCAAAGTTTCCTAAGAACTCGATTGGTATGCAGGTAAAACTATGAATTAGTTTGAAGATTTCAGCTTCAAGCTTACGAAGCTTTTTAAACGCTTCCTGCCATTTTTAAGAAAAGATGATACAAATTCTCAGAATACATTAAACAATCTATAAAACCTATTAAAAATATTTTCTTGTTTCTCAATTTCAAAATTTGTGTAAATCATCTTTTTAATCAAAGGTTTCATGTTATGAATTTATTTAACTGCTAATTTTATATATTTTTATTTTCAGTCACAAAAATAATATTTTATGGAAATCAAAGTTGGGAATTCAAGTACGTATTAATATGCTTTTTTCATATAATTTTGTTATTTTATTTATTTTTTCAAAATATATATGCTGTATAAATCTATATTTTTAAACCTATGAATAATTTTAACGTAAGCATATATGTATAATTATAATTTAAAATTACTATATAGACATTTATTATGTAGATTAATTTTGTGTTTTTAAATAATTTAAAATATTTGATGATTTACAGAAATTAAAAATGAATATTTATATGCAATTGTTTAAAAATAAAATTTCTTTAGGGGATACATTGTACAAAAAACTGTGAAAGTATTCAGTCTAATATGCAATTTTACTTTAAAATGTATTTTGTTTTGTGAATATTCTGAAAAGCTCGTAAAATCTTTATCCACTGACAGGACTGATATAAAATTTATTTTTGGAAAATGAAATTTAAATATGAATGAGCCTTAAAACTCTTTGATGTAGAATATAAATACACAAATATTTAGTATCAACTTATGTACTAAATATTTGGGTACATTGTAAAAAAAAACAGAGAAAGTATAAAGCCTAATTTTCTAATTTTACTTTAAAAAGTATTTTGTTTTGTGAGTATTCTGGAAAGCTCGTAAAATCTCTAGCCACTTACAGGACTGATATAAATTTTGCTTTTGAAAAACGAAATTTAAATATAAATGCTTCTTAAAACTCTTTGATGTAGAATAAAATACAGAAATATTTTGTATAAACTTATGTGATAATTTACGTCAATTCCCACAGATGTAAAACAAAATCATTTTTCAATACTTTCAGAAATTTATTAACATTTTTATAGATCTAATTTCTTGTAAACTGTCATTTCATTTAAGAATATCAGCACAATTATTTTAATTAGGATTCCGTAGTCTGAAAGAATAAAAATTTATTAGCATTTGGTAGATGCCGCATTATTAAGAACTTGGTACTTTACAACTCCTTGATTATAGATCTCTATGGGCGAAATTCTTACTTAGAATGTGTATGTTATCTTCGAAAATTGTCTTGAATCTCCTCAAGTTGACAGATGTATGCAGGACATTTGGCTTCTCGAATGTTTTAAATATATCAGTCCCCTAGAAATTATTTGGTTTTATAAATGATAGTAATAAATCAGGTTTATAAACAATGAAGGGTTTTCTAGAAGTTATAATTATTGATCAAATATAGTAAAGAAAATGTGAAATCTCTCTATTTATGAAACGTGATTACCTTTTAAAAGGTTTGACGTATTAAAATTAATCATGAACCACTGCCACAGCATTGTTTAGATTTAAAATAGTTTTTAGTCAACCAGTACGTTAGACAGTTCACTAATAGAGTGCTTCTACATATAGAATTTATTCTGTTACACGTAAAAATAAGAAAAATTTTTTAATGGATGGCTTAGATATAGAAAAATATTTAAATTGTATTCAGTTAATAAGATTTTAGATTCCGAAATCTGTAAAAGGGATTTTTCTTTCTTCTAAAAAGTAAGAGGCAAAAAAAATGAAATAAAGCTTAACATGATTTTCTAAAAAATATAGACTGAATGGGGGATTATTTTTACAGAAATGTACATATAAAAATGTTAACTAGTTAAAAAGAAACATGTATTAAATGTAAAGCTAAAATGTAATAAAATATTTATTATTGAATAGCAGCAGGTTACTATTATGCTAAAATAACCACATATACATAAACAACAGAAACAATATATATATATATATATATATATATATATATATATATATATATATATATATATATATATATATATATATATATATATATATATATATATATATATATATATATATATATATATATATATATATATATATATATATATATATATATATATATATATATATATATATATATATATAATATATATATATATATATATATATATATATAATAACATAAAATTTATAGTATTTGTTAATAAGTTAATACTTTTTAATCAGAAATCTTAAGCACATTAGTAATTATTAAAACACTTTTAATCTTATCATACTTTGAATGTTTTCAAATATTAAACGCAAAAAAAAACAGCAAATAATCTTTTTTATAGTTTTATTTTTCTTACGGTCATGAGCTACAGATTAATACAAAATAACCGGTATTTTTAAAAAACTTTCGTTTTTTTCATTTCTTGGCAAATAAATAACTAGTAAACAATTCCCAGTAATTTTGTTTTGTAATACCTTCAATATCAGCTTTATTAATCTTATATTTTCTCCTAATTTTAGCATGATAAATATTTCTTACCGTGTGGTACAATTGTGTTTGCTGTTAAAATAAATAAAAAAATATTATTTCTTTGTTCTCTTTTTCTTTTCTTCAACAAAAGTAATCATATTTATATTTGAGTGGGTTTCATTTATATATAAGGTAAATATAATTTAAATTCTTTCAAAAGATAAAAAATAAGTCGTCTATAAGTATTAAATTTTAATAAGATTATTTGATTTTCTAAGAATGAATTTTAATGATTCCTTTAATTAGCGAAGTATGTTTACTAAGGTTAAAGATATTTTTTATTTCATTATGTTTACTGAGGGCTATAAAAAACTATACTGAAAAACTACTATAAAAAATGTACTGAAAATCTAAAATAGCTACAACAATTTCTCTTTTGAAAAGCAGATAATTTGCTTTATTAATATAGTTACACTGGTGTAAAATTAGATGAAAATCCTGACAATAGAAATATTTTGAGGAGTACCGGAATATTACCAGGTACCATTAGACGTTTTATGGAACATATTTTTTCGATTCTCCATATTTATTATAAAACTTTAAGTAATAAATAGTTTACTCTACTATAAATAAAAGAGCATATATTTAATGCACTTTTTTAAATTCTATTTAAAAATTTCATTTGCTTAAAATTAAGATTTGATTATGATTTCATATTGAAAATTAATAAATTAAGGTGTCAGATTTCTGTCTAAGATATGCAAATATGCAGTTATTCTTTAACAAATGAAAGTATTTGATGAGATCTTCACTAAAGGCTAATTAATTAATATCGCATATTTTATCAATCATGTACAATATCTCTATTTCAAATATAATATCTATTTTAATGTAAACAACATAACTCTTTAAATATCTTTTGAGTAATACTATATTTAAAAGTTTGAAGTTATCTATATATTTCATGCAGGATTAAAAATATACCTCTTGTTCAAAGCCTTTAATATTTTAAATAAGTGTTTTAAAATGTCACACTATTTTAATGTACCAAAATTTTAAAAAACTAATTACTAACTACTAAACGCACGTTCTTTTTAATCAACAAAAAATAATTAATGCATTAAAGAAATTAATGAGGATAAAAGATTTATCGTAACTTCAAATATTTTATAAACAAAAATGTTTAAAATTACAGTTTCTAAAAGATCATGTCTTATAAACATGAATAAAATATATAGAAAATTTTGTTTTAAAATAAGTGGTATCACTAAAATCTGTTTTCAACTGGTTTTAATCATTTTAATACAAATAGTTTATTATGTTGAAAAAATATAGAGTTTTAAAATATTTGAAGTTGAGTAAATAATTAGTACGTACTCTTCTATTTATAAGTATTTCAAATTCCAAATGTTTTATGTGTCTTATGTGTTAATTTCTTTCATCCAGAATTGAGCAAAACATGAAATTATTAATTTGATTTGTACCTTTAATATTAAAGTATGATTCATAATTTAAGTAGAGAATGTTCTGACTTTACCTAATTATAAAGAGACGGACGGGTAATTAAGCAAATATCAAGCTTTTATATATTCAATTTCTTTAATCCTCCTTTACTTGTTTGTTCATTGGCTTCTCCTAGTATTGATAAAGATCATGGGAATAAAAAATATCTACTTTTACTCAAATTATATAAACTATTCGTGAATACCTAGAAAATATTTGGTCATTTTAACAATTGACCAAATTTTTCAGAAAATGCAGTGTTTTACATTCTAATTTTGGTTCTGTCTTGCTACAACGAGTATAGATAAATACAGATTGGTTTAAGAAATACTTTAGCATTTATTTTGAAAGATATTTCAATACACATTTTGTGTTATAAGACATGAAATGTGAATATTTTTTAATAAACCGTAGATCGTGATAGTTTCAAAGAAATGTGTAAAAATTTGCAAATAAGATTTTTAATTTTAATAAAATTCAAAAGACATCAGATAGATTTGCTCTAATGTAAGATATCTGTAAAACGCTTGTTTTTTCCAGGTCAGCAGGCGATACAGACATTATCCAACACAAGACTCTTTATCGTTAACCAGACTGTGACCCTGTGTCTCATTTAGTACCATCCGAGGATTCCGTGTAACTTAAGGCATGCAACGAGTAACATTACATCTGCTGGGTTCTCTTAATTTAGAAGCAGAGACCAAGCAGAAGACCCCCGGATTATCCTGCCACCTCCAGAGGTATCGTTTAAAATCTTGGAGGACTTTGTGACCACGAACATAGTTTACGTGCCAGTCACTTTAGAGAACACGGCTGATCTTAGGCTGGCTCTAGCCCCGAACCCTCAACCATTGAGTTAAGAGATCACTGCCATTGCAACTGAGCTACAGCGGCTTCTCTAAAACTCTTGTTGGAAATTGCTTTTGAAACTCATTCGAAAAAGTGGTATTTTCGTTACTATTTCTTTGTACAGAAACTTGTCATTTTAACCCTATATCATCTATATTAAGCGTTGCCCAGTAATTTCTGTTAGATTCAAATATTTAATGAAGGAATCCAAAGTTATACCAAAATATAAAATAAACTTTAAACATCTTTGGAGATTAAGTAGTATACCACTTCGCTGCCAAATCATAATGCAACAATAATACAACTATCAACCATTTTACATCCACAGCAGAATATGAAAAAAAAAACTGTCAAATCAATTGTTGCCACAATATCTAAACTTAGTTGCAATCGGAAAAAAGCCTGTGGGTCCTATTCAAGCATATCGTAAACATAACCATTTATGGAGACTAAGTAAATACAAGTATAATATTGTTATTTTGTTTTAAACTTTATATATTTAAAGTACCTATCAAAAATGCAAATTTGTGGATTTCAAATAATATTTCTTTGTATAGAGAATTTTAATTTTCAATTATTGTGTTTTATTCGCAGTGTATAAATATATACTTCATATTTTCATCAAATATACAGGGTGTCTCAAAACAATAGCATAAACTCTGCACAGGTAGATTTCACGTTGGGAGTACATTAAAACTTCTCAAAGAAACCTTTCTGTACGATCCATATTTTAAGAGAAAAATAGGAAAAACAAAAAAAATGAGTCATTTCCGGATCGAGTAAAAACATGTTATTGGACATATCAACAACAATTTATGCATATCTTTCCATACGATAATGTTATAATATTCGTCGCACATATTGCATCATGCATGACATAATGCCATAGAATGACTTTAATCCGCCGTTGAGCTGGTATTTAAATGGCTGTATCTTGCTGCTACCAATAGTCTTCGGGTGACGGCCTTGTATTCCGTTCGTAACTACTGCAACTTGTACCTGATGTACGGCCGATGCAATGGAAATGCCTTACGAACTGTTAGGGAATACGTCAGTGCATATACTACTGTATATATGTCCAATAAATTGTTTTTTCCATGGAACAGAAGTGACGTCATATTTTGTTTTTCAAATTTTTCTCGTGAACTATCGATAATAGAGGAACACTTCTTTTTGCAGTTTTTATGTTCTCCCAACGAGGAATCTAGCTGTGCAGAATTTATGTGGTCATTTTGGGACACCCTGTATAAGTAATCATAAACAGAGTGGGACATTATTGTGGTGTAACTATCCATACATAGCTTAATTCAGAAGAGAAATAGTGAAAAAATGGTTTTTGATCATTTAAAAAGAAAGGTCAAAAGGACGGCTCTTTGTGTTTATTAGTACACCGGAAACTCCGTCTTTATAACGTTAATACATTATAACATTTCTCTATTTTTATCTTTTGTGTATTTCAGAATTCGCTACGCATTTTTATTAGTTTACTGAAAGCTTTTTATTTATTTAGGTATGTTTTTAAATCAATTTACTTCCATAAAACACTTTAACGTTATCCTCATAGTTCGAGATTAATTGTCTATTGTTCAAAGGAGCCTCAGGGTCTTCCATTTGATTAATTTGCAATTCTCTTGAGGGAATACGTCATTGTTAGAAACATTTACCAAGGAAAAATATTTAATAGCCTCATTAAGGCAATGGGTAATTGAATTTTTCGAATGCTTAAATTGAGCTTATTCAAACATTTTTATTCTAATCAACTGTTTTGTTTGCGCTCTTGAAAAAAAAAATTCCTTAATTTTATTAGGAAAGTACCTTGATGTTAAGTACTGTATTTGAAATAGGATGGAGAAGTATATAATTTGTGACTGAATGCAGATATGCTATAGGAAAAGATGCCCAATTAAAGCTTACTTAAAAATTAACTGAATGAATTTCCTCTTAAATCGTAAAGTAATTACAAATGATGAAATGTAAACTAATGTACAAAAGATGGATAATTTTCTGATAGTTAACAGCTTCTAGTTAAATAAAGTTGTAAATTGAGCTGAATTGTTTATGTTTCAGCCATTAAATTTTACGAAGTTTCGGCGGATTTAATGATAGCTTTTTATTCAATGCATAGACGTTCCTTAATACAAGTATATGGATTTTTAGAAAGGTTTAATTGTCCTAAATTATGTTAAAATCTCTAATTATCTACACCAAAATATGCCTATATAATTTATTTTAATTTTTTTATCTTGTTATCACTATTTCTTATATTTAATTGACATAGAATAATCAAATTCATCTTTATTGTTTTCTTTAAAATAAGTGTTTAAATAAAAACTTTATATTATATATATCCTAATCATCTATTTTTTCTCTTTAATCTTCTATTATTTCTCTTTTGCCATCTCTATATTTGTGTTTCAAGCACTTCAGGTATTTGATAACGCTGTTACTAGGAGTTTTCAAGATTTTAAAAGTTCTTTAAAAATCGTTATAATTTTTATTTATAATCATCATTTTGTATGTTTTCGTCCGTATATCCGAATTTTACTAATTATGAAAACTTATTTGTCAGAATTGTGTTTATTAATTCAAATAGATTTTCAAATAGTAGTTTAAAAATTTTAAAAATGTAAAGAAATAAATTACTTTTTATTAATTTAGTAGTTTTATGTTGTACAAGGCTTCATGCATTTTGAATATTATTTATCATGCATTTTGAATATTATAATCATCAAGTTTATAAAATTATTTTATTTTTTATTATTTATACAATCTTGTTTAAAGAAAGTGTAAAGAATATATATATATATATATATATATATATATATATATATATATATATATATATATATATATATATATATATATATATATATATATATATATATATATATATATATATATATATATATATATATATATATATATATATATATATATATATATATATTATATATATATATATATATATATATATATATAATATATATATATATATATATATATATATATATATATATATATATATATATATATATATATATATATATATATATATATATATATATATATATATATATATATATATATATATATTATATATATATATATATATATATATATATATACATATATATATATATATATATATATATATATATATATATATATATATATATATATATATATATATATATATATATATATATATATATATATATATATATATATATATATATATATATATATATATATATATATATATATATTATATATATATATATATATATATATATATATATATAAATATATATATATATATATATATATATATATATATATATATATATATATACATATATATATATATATATATATATATATATATATATATATATATATATATATATATATAATATATATATATATATATATATATATATATATATATATATATATATATATATATATATATATATATATACATATATATATATATATATATATATATATATACATATATATATATATATATATATATATATATATATATATATATATATATATATATATATATATATATATATATATATATATATATATATATATATATATATATATATATATATATATATAATTTAAATTTGAAATTTTTATTAAATATTTGTTATGTGAATATTTTCGGACATTATACTGTA
This sequence comes from Pardosa pseudoannulata, assembly GCA_032207245.1. Taxonomy (NCBI): domain Eukaryota; kingdom Metazoa; phylum Arthropoda; class Arachnida; order Araneae; family Lycosidae; genus Pardosa; species Pardosa pseudoannulata. Next base: position 129,145,787 of record CM063498.1, read on the forward strand.
AATATACGTAAATAATAACTATACATGTTTACTTATTAAATATCTTTACATATTTAAATAATCAAATGAAAATCTTTAGAATAAATCCTTAAAATATAAAGATAATAAAATATTCATAAAAAATTTAATACTACTTTCAATTATTTATAACAAAATTCATCCACAATATTAAACGATATAAAAGTACAAAAATTGAAATTTTTATTTCAAAAATCTGAACATGTGAAGGATTTTATGAGAATAAACAGGTCAATTCCTTTCAATCTACTCTACATGTCTCTCTCAGACTACCCTTCTTAAGATTACTGAAAAAAACTACACTTTTAAAAATTTATTCCTCTTATCTGAGATCAAAATTACTTAATCTTTGACACAAAATACCGTTTTTATAACCAATGTTATTAACGCAATCTGAAGTCTTTTAAGTCTTACAAAAAATGTACTTGTCATAATAATGTGCCACATTCTTTCCGCTGTTCTTAATTAAAAATGCTACTAAATAATAATCTAAAGAAAAAGGTACACACAAAGGATTTATTCTGTCAAACACGTGCTTAACTTGTGACATGCTAGATTTAACTTCAATGAAAAGGGAACAGATACTCCCTTCTCAAGGGACATCTGTTAGTTTGTTTTTTCTGGTGTTACTTGCCTAAAATATTTGTATATAACAAACAAATTTGACGTTTGACGTATCGTATATTGCAAATATTTTTTTTACTTCCTACTAATTTCGTGGATTTGTACCATCCGCTATATTATTACCTATACTTAGTTTATATTTTTCCTTATTTGCTCTTGTATAATGTACATGAATTTTTGATGCACAATTTTTGATTTATGAAATCCTTATACAAGAAAAATGTGAAAAATCTCTCTTCTGGTAACCACCTAACATTTTGTGTAAAAACAACTTTCCAGATTGTTAAATAATTGCTAATAAATCAAATCTGAATGCTCTTTAAATGACATGATAAAGATAACTCAACTCTTAATTATGCCCTTAATTCTTGGCATGGATCGTGATATGCGATATAGGTAGTCGCTATAAATTATGACCTTAAACAACATCTAAGATTTTTAGTGTGTTATAGATTTCTTGGTCATATTGCTTTGTGGGGATATTTTCCAATTGTACCCAAACTGCCAGAGAGTTCCTACATACTTACTGTTCACGGTGACGGATCTTGGTGGTTGGATACTTACTAATCTTAGTTACGATGACTATGGTTGCACCCTTTTCTTCAAAGTGACGCTTACTCTTAATCCAGTGTTGGCACTATCCTAATGAAATTTTCTTTCAGTCAGAAAAATGCTTACCTATATATTTCTTCCTTGACAACCTATCTTTCACGCATATTGTATTATGAGTAAAACGTACAGCTGCCTTGAGAAAGCCAAACAATGCAATCCGCGTATAACACTCTAATTCAAGTTGTTCCTCATTTATATAAGTTCGACACTGTAAATACGATAGAGAAATTAAATTTTAGTTACGTCTTAAAATCCTATCTTAATCACAAATTACCCATATATATATATATATATTATATATATATATATATATATATATATATATATATATATATATATATATATATATATATATATATGACCAAGTGATTAAAGCATGGAACACACGTTTCATGCATAACTTCTTTATTGTAATCCCTTTGTCGATGGCTATGCCATTTAGATATTATTTGCTCACAATTTAGCACGACAAACGTGGAAGCTGTAATTAGCCAAAAACTCCTCTCAGAAATGCCTTTTTGGAGTTCCTTACCTAAAAAAATGCTTTTGTCTACTTTTACGTCAGCTTCATTACTCTGAATACTTTCGCTCGAGGGTTTGTCTTTCTACAATTACGTTGTCATTAAAAAGTTCCACCTATTTTATAATTATAACTGTCTTAATTCTTAACCCCCATTTTTATACCTCACACACACACACACACACACACATATATATATATATATATATATATATATATATATATATATATATATATATATATATATATATATATATATATATATATATATATATATATATATATATATATATAATAAAATTAATAATCGTTGTACATTATGTTGTAGATTATTATCGTTGCAGATGTAATTAAATTAAAGGGGCAAATGCGGTAAAACCTATGTCTATATTTATTAGATAGACGACTTTAGACGGTGACTTCATCTTACTTTGTGATTAAAATTATTTCCGTTTACAACACTTAACATTGCAAATTGAATACCAATATAACGTGATTAAAATGATTTCCGTATATATTTTTGATTTTGCTTTGATACCAATGTGTTGAATTTTAGTGTAAAAGATTAATACTGCAATGCTGTATAAGAATTTTATGTTGTATACGAACAAGATGTTTTGCATAGGATGAGATCTTCCTCTAAAACATGTACGGACAGTTCGTTCACTCATTATTATTATTTTTTAAGTTTTATATTATATAAACATATACACACTCCAATACACAGATACACATACACATTTATATATACAGATAAATTGATACATAGATAAATATATATAAATAAATTGGTATAAACAGACCGAATTTCAAAGAATGTTAATTCTCCAAACCTTTAAGCACGCTTTAAGTTTCGGTTTTAATCTCGTCTTTAAGACAAAACACTTTTTTTTTAATCATAAACTTTGCTATTACAAAAAATTTACTCAAGTTTGGAACTACCTAAATATTTTAATAATTTTTCGCTTAAATGACATAAAAATATTTCATTTGATGATAGCAATAATTGAATTTGCTGTCTGAAAATAAAATGTATTTTAGTACAGGATTAGAAAAAGCATAATATCTGTAAAATTTACAGGGATGTTCATATTTTTCTTTACTGTTCTTCGGAAATAGCTTTTAAAATACCATAAAAAAGTTTATACAAATTCTTCAATTAAACTAGTTATCATACATTGTAAAACTGAATTTGCCAGATAATAAAAGAAATGGAGAGTGCCCGAAGAAAACATTAAGTATTTTAAAACAGGTTTGTGTATTTAAGTTCCGGTGTATATTTATCTAAGTTATTTTTCTTTAAATGAAATGTGAAGAATGCAGACATAATCATTTAGAGTCAGGAAATTTTCAATTTATATATAAAGCAAATGCAAATGAATATTTTCTCAGAAACATATTTCACTTGTAAATTAGGTTTTGTCAATAGTTTTATTTTCCTCTTATAAACAAATAAAAACATGATGAAAAGCTAGCTATTTAATAAGAATTATTTATATAACTTTTGAAACTGTTATTTCTTAACACGTTTTGGAAATTTTGAGTGATATAGAACATATTTAATAATGGGGTGTATTTTAAATTACTTCCTATATTACTACCTATATAAACGCTTTTGTGAGCAGAATATGTATTTATATACAATTATTAAAACATTTAATAAAAGCGTTGTACTATTATGCTACAATTATTAAAGCAATATTTAAAGCTTTGCAGTTTGGTTAATTCTTCTATTTAGCTTTACCGAACATGCCCCAGATAAAATGAAATAAATTTTATGTTTGTGTAAATAGGATTTTATAGAGACACTCACGTGAATATATGTTTCTGTGTGTGTGTGTGTCATAAGAAAAGTCATCGAACCATGATAGCTTGATAATATATTTATTCATGCATAGTGCACAGTTTAACAATCAACCATCATACACTGCGGCGCATAACTAGTGTCCACATTCTAACAAAGGAGACCTACTCAGTGAGGGTTCAAACAGCAACAGTTTCTCAAGACGTTTTCTCTTAACACTTACGTTTATAAGTGCTTTTCTGATAAGTTATTAAGTTTTCATGCCCCTGCTTTCAATTAGTGTGCTTCGTGTTCTGCTCTCAAACCTCTAAATTATTAATTTTAACAATATTCCAAAAATTAACAATATTAACAAAAATTATAATTGTATATATATATATATATATATATATATATATATATATATATATATATATATATATATATATATATATATATATATATATATATATATATATATATATATAGGAGAGAGGGAGGTAGATCGATAAATAGTTACATAGATAGATAGATACATAGATAGATAGAAAGATAGATATTATTTACATACATACAAGCATACATATATAGCATACATATGTGCAATACAATCATATATGCAAGAATACAACCAGAGGGTGAACAAACGGGACTGAGACTCTCGAAAAAAAAGAACTTTAAATTTCAAAGACTCAAAGACAAAGAGCTCAAAATTATGACCATTTATTTCTTTTTGAAATATTCTGTATACAGATAAAACAGTGTTTCAGTCTTTTAATTGTCAATATAATTTTTCACCGGGCGAGTGCCTAAGTATCTTTAATTAGTTCGATTTTTTCCCTTTTTTAAACACGAATATAACTGACGAATTTTAGGTTTCAAAGTCTGTAGAGTTGTTTCTCTGAGATCGTGTACGACGGAGGTTGAAAAGTATGCATCGATTAATGTGAAGACATCTACTGAAACATGACTGATATTTCCGAGATTTTCGAAATACATATATTTCCTGTGAATTTTTTTAAAATCATAAAGGATGGGAACTGTGCATATATATATATATATATATATATATATATATATATATATATATATATATATATATATATGTGTGTGTGTGTGTGTGTGTGTAATCAGACTGACTTCTCGATGGGGGGTTGCAGTCATGGCCATAAAAATGATACCGTTGCAACTAAAAACCTTTATTAAGATAACGTTGAAGGACGGGTTCTCACTTCATCATAGGGACAGGACAAACTGAAGGGTCAACTAGCATGAAGTTCTGTGTACAAGACATGTAACACCTGGGTCAACATCTGTGGGAAAATATCGCTAGAAAAATCTGTCTCCGCTATCGTGTATCTCCTTTTTATTTGGAAATTTCCTAAATTGTCCGCTAGGGCCATGTAGGTTTATAATTGGCCAGGCCCCTTCTCTGAGGGCATAACCTGTAGCCCCAGTGGTCAATTTAGGTTAGGGGTTAAAAAGGGGAATGGAAAATGAAGCGGGAATTTTTACCCTTGATTCAAATCCCTGAGAATTTTCCTTACAATATATTGTAAGGAAAGTTCTCAGGGGTTTTCAAAACTTGAATTAAGAGATATATATGTATATATATATATATATATATATATATATATATATATATATATATATATATATATATATATATATATATATATATATATATATATATATATATATATATATATAAATCTAAAGTAGATCACTAAAAAATAATTCAACTTTTGAAACAATTACTATGAATTAGTTTTAAAATGCATTTTAACATCATCGGATTTTTACCGATATCTTAATTACACAAAAACAATAAAGGAGTTTATATTATTAGTTACTCAAATACCGTAATGTGTTAAAAATTTCTGTATGATATTCCTTTTTTTTTTTAAATAATGTACACGAACGGCGTATTGTGTAAGGTTGCATACTGAGAGAGACTGAAAGATCATGAATACTAAATTTATTTGTTTACCTTCAAAGTTTTTATTTTACTATATTTTAAGTTTCTTTTGCGAGAAAAAACTTCACGGAGCAATTTTAAGCTTTTGAATGTTAAAAACAAACGTAAGAAGTTAGGTACATTTCAAATTCTCAAAATTACCCAATTCAAACTCGAAGTGAATTTAATTTGATTATTGGTGTCTTTTGGTACTGAAACTTTTACAGGACGTTTTCTTCAATGGGAAAACGAAATGGTCAAACAAATACTTAAGAGGCACTGTAGTGTTTCGCTATTCAAATCCTTACGATAGCAAACAATGTTCTGAGAATAAATTCCCGTAAAATGAACTGCAAAGCAATCTTGTTCAACAATTATAATAAATACACAATGAAAACACTAACGTACTACAAAAAGAAATATATAGCAAAGAGGTTTTTCAGCACAAGGTAATTTTTAACATAACATGATTTTCTCACAAGATGATTTTCATCTCTTTGCACCATTGAAGGAATATTTGGTAAGTAAAACAATCATAGTCGTGTAGTAAGTAAGATACTGACAGACCTCACAGCCTCCATTTATGGATTTAAATACAATGATAGCCTCTCGCATTCTCCTTGATTCCATTAAATTTACGGAATTAAGGTAAAATAGTGATTTAACATATAAAACAGAATTAAATTACAAGCACTTTTTCTATCATTACAAACACATACACATATGTGTGTATATATATATATATATATATATATATATATATATATATATATATATATATATATATATATATATATATATATATATATATATATATAGGTTGTGTATTATCTTAAACGAGCTCAAAAATAATAGAGTATAACACTCATATATATCATTCGCTTGTGACTGTATCAGCAATGGTTAACTTCGGACTGTTTACACTGTACGTCTCTAGTCACAAACAAACACATTTTTAAACCATCCTTACCATTATGTGAAGGCTAAATTAATCATTAATAATTTGAATATTATTTGTTAAAAAAAAGGTTTACTGGGACCAAAAGTAATTGCCTCTGACTTTAGCAAAGAATCTGGTTAGATACTTGGCATAACAAAGCAAGCATTAATTGAATAATTCTGCCTGTCACGCTCCTAGCAAAGCCCCCCCCCCCGATAGAATATTAGACCCAGTTCATCTATCTCTACATTCCTACTTTATCACTTAGCTTATTTCTTAAGGGTTAATTAATCACTGATAGAGGATACATACAGCTACAAAGCGATTTTTTAATCCCTTTTCTTGCAGCCTGAAGGTTTGAAAATTCCACTTGTTTAATATCTTTCACTAATAATTGCTTTACAATTCAGGTACCCCTTCCATTTTCAGGTGCTTCTCCTGCATGTTTGTACGGTACTATGATTGTTGCGTCTAAACGTTTTCTGCTCCTCCCTTAGGCAATCTGGATCCCTTCGCTTCCGCAAGCAAAATTTATCTAGTTACAAGAGTAGTCCTCTTTTCGGCCTTTGTGATTCGTGTCACCAAGTGGTTCCTTAGAGCATCAAGTGTTTTTCCATATTTCTCCAACGACATCTACTCTGCTAAGTGTTCTCGTCAGTGGCTTGACAAAGCTCTTTGAAGGGCTTTTATCAAGCATTTTGAAGGGTCAGGTCTATGGTGCAGCCCAGTACTTGCGATCTGATTTGATCCAACTAAACATATTATTATATTTAGCTTCATCTTATAATTTTATTATAATCTTTTATAGGGATAAACTAGCTATATCACTTAATCCATCACTACCTAGGACATCCAAAAATTGCAATGCTTCTTTAACAGTTATATATTTAATATATGCATCTCAAAATACTTCAATGAATAAATGTAACCAAAACTAAGGTACCGGTAGGACCAAGTACATTTTGCATGTCCACGAACGAGGTAACAAGAAAACAAGATGAAGATTTTAATACCTGACATATGGACAAGAATGAAATATAAAGTCAGTTTCCAAGACTTTACATATACTATTAATACAGATTTAAGGAGTAAATAACGGGACAAGACCGTAGCCAGAATTTGGTCTCAGGGGAAGAAATCGACTGAATTAACTCCACCCCAAAATATTTCTTTCATATCTAACTAAAAATTATATATTTTTTTAAATAATTATACATTAATATATATATATATATATATATATATATATATATATATATATATATATATATATATATATATATATATATATATATATATATATATATATATATATATATATATATATATATATATATATATATATATATATATATATATATATATATCTAACAGTCAATAATAGTATTCAGCATTAAAATTCTTATTTACATTCAAAGTTATATAAAATTTAAATGTATATGTATAATGTTTCAGTTTTTAGGAAAACAACTTGAAAGAATATTGAAACTACAATGCTAGATATAATTATGAAAATTGACACTGTTATTTAAAAATTAAACTTTTATTAAATAAAAATTAAGTAGTTAAGTAATAGTTAAAACCTTACATTTCAAAATATACTTTATTTAAATATTATACTATTGTCAAATTCAGAAAGCAAATTCAAAGAGTATTAAAGTGTGTAGAATCCCCTCTTTAGGTAAAGCCCTCTTACAAACAAAGAATGAAAAAATAAAGCATTCGACCATCAAGTAATTCTTAACGGAGGAAAAGATCATAAAAGTTTTCTTTTATTATAATGTTGGATTATTATAAAGCATTAGCCCTAATAAAGCCAAAAAATAATTATAAATTAACATAGCTTTTTTATAAATTACAGCTTTCTGAATTTACATGTGCATGCCTTACTTAATCATATACTTTTAAGTACATTGGAATATACCACACAGAAGAGATAATTAAAATTAAAATGTTGTTTTAATTAACATATTTTTTAAGCAATCTAATATATCAGTGTGTACATAATTCCTGTTTTATTTTTTGTTAGTGATTAAACTAAAACATATATTTTCAAGTACATTTGCTAAAATTAAAGGGATATTTTATTATTTGCTCTTCATAGATAAAAATCAGAAGATTTTTATTTAGGTAGAAAAAATATTGACGCTGAATCCAGTTTCAAGAGTAAAATATTTAGTTATTTATTTTAAATTGTTTATAGAATCTAATAGCTTCCTTAGAAATCTGTAGCTCTAGAATATTCTGAGTCACTGTTTGTAACAAATATAGATTACACCAGCTTTAAAACACATTATAAGTAATGAAATAAATTTTATCGTTTCAACTTCTCATTTATTTAAAAAATAAGCTCTTGTTAATTATTTGTAAGCAATTAGTTTGATTTAAATATCAGCAAGCAATTAAATAAGCATCGTTTTACGGTACTTGCTTTATTAAATATCACATGCACTTAGAAGTAATTGAAGCCCATTTCTTAAATACGACAAATGCATTTTTTAGATCACGTTAAATTATCTTAATCTAATAATTTGAGTTATTTTCATAAAAAGTCGGTGACTTTTCTTCGATGTTTTATTTTGTAATTTACATTTTATGTTTTTTTTTTCATTTCTTCATATCTCTTAGGTAAAAATCATGAAGTCTGCTCAGTGATTATTTTTACATAATTAAGCATTTTTTATTGTGATTGTAATGCTTTAAATATTCATTAATCCATGTATAATTTAAAACTATTAAAATGGTATAAAACATGAATTTTCTTGATGAAACCAATTATTTCTCCCACATTCCATTTTAGACAGTAACAGGTTTTGCATACGTAGAAAAATCTTTCGGAATAGTTAATTATGAATTAAAAGCAAATTGAAATACTTTAAGAAAGAACATAATAAAATGATCACTTAGACGACAAATTAAAAAGAAACATAAATTGGTACATGAACTCTTTTTCTATTTTGAGTAAGATTTTAATATTATACTAGATATTAAAGATAAATTGGGGTTTTTTTTTTAGTTTTTCCAAGGCTCAGTTGTATGGTGTGTCGTAAATATTAGAAAAAATACTCCTGCATTTGATGTATTGTATATTTTTTATTTAACAATCTCGTAAACCGTTGAGATTTAATTTCTTTTAAGAGGAAGATCAGTTTCTTGAAATTCTATTGATGACCTCCTGGATTTGTGACAATGCTTAAACTTGTGAATGTATTAGGGCTGGAGAATATCAGAAATTTAACCCCTTAACGTGCACGCTCTAGTTAACTCGAGCGCTCTAAACTGGCCAAACTGTGCACATCGAGATAATTCGAACGGTGTTGTACTTTTGTAGATATTGCGCTGCTTGCTGTGCTAAAAACGATGTCAAACAAAAAGGGAAAAGAAAATATTCTCGTTACATGTTTAATAGTTGAAATGTTGGGCTATGTGCTGCAACTTGTTTCGAAATATATCACGCAAAAGAAAATTTTGAATATTTTTATAAATACTAGTATTGTTATTATTTATGTTTTAAAAGTATATAAAAAAGTATTTTTACTGATAAAATGTTTATTCTGAAATGATAATTCGAAAATAAAGATAAAAAAAATTCGATGTACGTGTAATACTACAATATTCGACTATTTTCTGCAATGTTATCAAAATCCAAAACAGCAATAAAAATTTTGATTATTTTTGTATTTTTGTAATTGTTTTGGCAAGTCAAAGTTCTAAATTGTTTTTTAACTTAAAAAATTGTTTTTTTGGCAGGCTTTTTTTTAAAAAAATAAGTAATGGGTTAATATTGCGATATATCCCCGAATTAATATAGATATTATTGTTATATCCCGATAGTACTTTAAAGTAGAAATGTTTAGATATCACTCTAAATATATGAATGTAATATATTAAAATTGCTACACTTAAAATATATCTTAAAAGTTGTCTTCTTCATATTCTAATTCTCTCATATCTCTTTCCCAAGAAACAAAAAATATTATTTAAAGGGGGTGTTCGTTAGCTTCAAATTCTTTTAGCAGTCTTCCATAGCTAACTCTGAAATAAAAGCAAATTTTTAACTGTTTTAAAACCCGTCTGTGGGCCACACCAGATTGTCACTTTAGTCGATATCCTTGCAATGCCGCAATGGCAATTTTGGAATTCTTATAATATAGTTTAACTAAGAGGACTTTCTCAACTATGGACAGCATTTCGATGCATACAAACTTCAACTACCGTTACCTGCTGCAGTTCCTTATTTTTGCATCGTTTGTTGCTTTGCATAATCCTACATCAAAATTCCGACAGGACCATCTGTTGGTCTCTAACAAAACTATTTTTTTGCCAAAAAATGAAATCCGCTTTCTTTTTCATCCGTTTGGTGCAAATGTCATCTATCTTCACTCGTTTTCGAATTATTCATTTTTAAAATTCGTCCTGACTTTTGTATACCCGGTTTTGTATACCCGATATATACACCCGGTATTTTATTAGTTTGTTATCCCTTGTACAGTACATACATTAATATAGAATTATCTCGATATGGCAATTATTATCGCATTCAGCTTTATATCTGAAATGTAGGGAGCTAATCCATAACTATAGAAGCAGTGTTGGTTAAATAAAAAAGATGAAAGGTAATTGAAGACAAAATGTACATCAGCAATCAATCGATAGCACTATGATCACTTGTAAAATAAATGGATCTAATGATGGATTCATTTTTCTTTAATTCATCAATTCCTAATTATTTAATATTTTCACTATTCGTTTACGTTTTGATCTGTTCACTATTTTTTTTTTTCGCAAATAAAAGTTGAACACAGAAAATGCATAATAACAATTTAGCAACCAAAGAGATTTCTTTTCTTATATTTTTTCCTCTTTTCTTTAGTTGCTACTTTTAGAATTTTTACTATCCTATATTTTATTTAATTTTCGCTAATCAGTTTAAGAATGCTTAGACATGTGCACAAAACTTTTTTAAAATCTTGTTCTATCTCTGTTGGGAATGAAAAATTTCCATTATCTTTCAGTTCTCTTAACAATCCAGAACAACAGAGGCCAAACAATGTTAAAGCTACTCATTGTAAACATTTTTTGTATAGTTATTTCGAGTGAATCCCAGTAATTCATGTGTAGAAGAAACAGCTTTATTTTTATTCTTAAATACTTAACAAGTTCTTCTAAACATGTAAATTGTCTATATTAATTAATAGTAAACATTAAGTGAGTTGCTACTTATTCATTTTCCCCATGCCTTGTTCAAAGTGTGTATGTCATTTTAAAGCATGGTTTAAGAAAGGACAAGTTCATCTATTTCATATACAATTTTTATTTAATCTACATTGCTTTACGATAAATATGTAAATTTAAAAATATTACACCCGTTTTGATTGCATTTTATACATTAGCGAACATGTAAATATATAAAAAAAGAAGTTGAATAAGATATATTTAATATGATTTATGACATGATATACGTGGGATCAAAAATGCTTTTATATATCATATTTAATGAAAATCACTGTCCAAAAGTTAACTGGTAATTGCTTTGAAAATAAATTGTTACGGAAGGATAAAATACAGTTTCTAAAATAAAATCGGAAAACAAATTGAAAAATGTGCCATATCTACCAGAATACGATTAAGCATTCACAGAAAATGTTGCGGTCTGAAATAGCTCGGCTTAGTCTTCTAGTTTGGGTTGTGATATCCATGGTAGGCAAATAAATTATTGAAATAATTTAAAGTAAAAATTATATCATGGAAAAAGGAAGAAACTATCTGCAGAGTAAAAGTGTTTTTGCACGTTAAAAGGCTTCTGCCGTAGATCTTTTTAATTGCTATTGTTATTAGAATAGGAATAAAATCGGTAGATGTGATGCACATGTACGAAAAAACAAATGCTTACAATTTCAGAAAAAATGGATAATTTATTCAAGTGATAGAAGCTTCACAAAAGAAAAACCTCAACATGTTTGTCTAAAATTCGCCCTTGTGTAAGCAGCTAATAGGTTTGGTATTGATTCATAGAGTTGGCGGATGTCTTCCTCAGGGATATCTTGCAAAATTCTGTCCAACTGGCGAGTTAAATAGTCAAACTCCCGAGCTGGCTGAAGAGCCTTTAAATTATTCTCCATAAGTGCTCAACAGGATAGAGATCCGTCGACCTTGATAAAGAAGGTAAATTTCGGCAAGCATGAAGACAAGGGGTAGAAATACGTGCAGTAGGGGGCCATGCATTATCACCTGTCATGATGGTGGGACATGAAGGGCACACAGCGGAACGTAGAATTGCATCTACGTACCACTGTACTGTAAGAGTGCCTTGGATGAGAACCTAAATGGTCCTACTGTGAAATGAAATAGCACCCCAGACCATCAGTCCTACTTATCAGCCTGTTATCTAGAAGACAATAAGGTTGGTATCCCACCGCTTTTCGGGGCTTCTCCAGACTTAGGTGATAATCGGGGCCCAGTTCAAAGGGGGACTCATGAAGACTATTCTACTCCAGCCATTGACATTCCAGTTAAAATGATCCCTACACCACTGCAAACTGTGGGCTTGTCGTTCTACAGAGGAAAATGGAAGTCGACAGAACAGCGGGCTGTGACCTCAGCTCCCTGTCTGTAAGCCATCTTTGTGATCACTTAAGCTCTAGTTGAACGTGCAATGTTGAATTGTACAATCTTTTCTAGGCGGACCACTTACTTCTTGATGCTGTGTTTGGCCACAGTTCACCCATTTTTGCCAACATCGTCGAATAGTGGAAGAAATCGTGACCAAATGTCAATCGAATAGTCAATTATACCAACCGGCTTTTTTGAGGCTAACTACACGTCCATACTCGAATGTTGACGTCTGAGCATATCATTCTCGCGCTTGTATGCGAGGTATAGTTAATTTCTACTTGAGTACACGGAATTATATTTTCAAAGAATTAATGACCTGGAGTCGAAATTTCTCCTCTTAAATATCCTGACAGTTGAGTAGATAATATGCTCTGCAAAGACACACGTTCAATCATTGGCTGTTAAACTTTAAAATTTTGAATTCTTCATTGAAACCTGTATGCATATCATTTAGTGTCCAATTTGCATTATATCTTCCTGCATCGTTTTATGTCTTTTTATTTATTTTTTCGTTTAAGAGTATATATATATATATATATATATATATATATATATATATATATATATATATATATATATATATATATATATTTACTAATCTTTATAATTCATTGTGTAACTATGGTAAACACTCAACTTGTAATAGATTAACAAAAAAAAGTTGAATTTTTTGATCAAAAAGAAATATATATCTTTTCAATATAAAATTTTAAGGTTTCTTAGAAATCTCCCGAAACTTCAAAGAAATATGGAAAAAAAGTACCTTAATAGATTTCCAATAAAAATAAGAAGTCACAGGCATATTTGAAAACTCAATCCGCTAGAGTTGTTAGATGATAGATTCTTTCAACCGGAATTCCTCTTTTGAGTAGAATTTAAATGTTTAATAAGGTATTCTTTTCACACTTTATAATGCATAACGATAATTTATTATATTTTTCACTGTTTACTTATTACTGAATTATTTATCTTATAAATTACTAAATTTTGAAGTTCTTCGTACTGGAAAAGAAATATAAATTATACATGAGTTTGAAAAATATTATAACAATTTACAATTTGAGATTAAATGCGAAATGTAAAATATGAAATTTATGATAGGGAATACAATTCATTACTAGATATAGCCTCTCATACTTAAATGTAGCTGTTTTCAGTTAATAAATAGTGAAGATACAAAAAGTGTTGTAATATGTTTGGTCTAGATTAATGAATATTTTTGGTAACGTTTTATTAATGATCTTTAAATGCCTACAAGATATTCATAGACAACAATTTATTTAATATGAAGGAGTTTTATCATTTATATTATTTGAACATTTTTAAGCTAGAGAAATATCACCACGAAAACGTGTAATCGTGCCTCTTCAGAGATAGAGCAGGATCAACATGAAGCCAGTATCAGCTCCTACTAATCCCATCTAACTTTCATCCGAAAACATTGAAATGGATTGAGGGATAATATTCTCCCACTTACCAAAGGGATATAGCTAGAAAAACTCTTATAAATATTGCAAGTATAAGTATTCCAGGTCGAGAAAAACCTGATCTGAGTTCTATAAGTATATGAAAATACCCCTTGCTTTCGGTGAGTAATTAGTGTACATCCTCCTATCCTTTTGACTGACTTCAATAAGGTTAGTAATATGCAATCATTGGCTAAAAATATAATTTAAACTTGATGCTATAAGAACAAGTACATACTAAAAGGAAACACTATTGTTGTAGCATGCATGATGATACAATGTAAAACATTCAGTGTACATTTAGATAAACTGTTTCACAATATATCTCTAAAGCAGATCAATTTTACATAAAATTTCCACTATGAATTATAAGTACATATATTAATAAAAAATATTTTAGATAACTTATTTTACAAATAATTACTTAAACTAAGAAAATAATCTATAAATAACAATAATATGTGAAACTTCATCCGATAAAGGGATTTCTTTTGTCGAAGCACATATAAAAGGCAATTCCAATTGATTACAAGTAAGTGATTATTCTAAAATAGAAATTTAAAAAAAGTTTTCCATTAGCAAAAAATAATTGGAATGAACTATTTTTTTTTCTATTATTTAAACGCAGAGACATTTTCGAAAGAGCATTTTCGTTATGGAAATTTCAGGTTTATTTAAATATTTTATTTTGGTGTTTGCATTTTTAATATAAAAGATAAAAACTGAGTATTTTATGTATATTCTTTAGAAATAGAAAAAATAGATATTTTTACAGCATGAAATTCTTAAACAAGTATTACAAATACTATTCAATTTTCAACACGGAGAAACATATTTGTTCATTTACTTTTACATTTCTTTTCCTGTATTTTCAAGAAAATTAATTTTATAGTAGTGTGCAGTTTCTTGTAGTTTCATTACAACCCACTTCCCTGCCATCTGAATCACAGTGTGTAAAGTTTTATAATCAATGAAAATAATCCCCTCCCTCTTTCAACAAACTGAAAAACTTATTTTAAAGAAAAATTGTTGTATTGTTCGTACATTTAATTCATAACTTGACAAATTTATAAAGATGGACATCTGGTAAAAACCCCAACACTACAACCTTCGTGTGAATAGGAAATCACTAGAACTTACAGGTCATCTTTCATCATTAACTTGACAGACCTACAATAAATCCAGTATTGATAAGAAAGGGGAAGAAATACGTACCTTGTTTACCCAATCAGGGTTTTCACAATACTCAGTTAATCTGTAAGACACGTTAAATTCTTCTCGAAAAGATTAGCATTTTTAAAGTCAATGATATGTATGAGTATATGTATGTGCTAGCATATGGTCATAATAGGGTTCCCTGTAACAGACATCTCATTATTTTAGTAGTGCCATGGGCGTCATGGTATTTGACCGGTCAAATAGATTGATCTCTAAAGCTATCAGTAAGCTTTCAGTATGCATTTCGTTGCATAATAAAGGTGGATAAGGAAAGTGGAGGGCAAAATAATTTTAGTGAAATTATGTTAGCTTGGTTTATATAATGGTTGACAGCCAATACGTTAATACAAGTCTTTTCAGTAAAGTGCAAAACTCTTGAAAACTGTACTTATATTTATATAGTAGTCATTTTTCCTAAAGACGATGAATACGTTTTTCTAATTCACATTAAAAGATTTGAGAGGAAAAATTCAATTGTCATGAAACATTTATTTACTAACAACAAGAAAACATTATTTAGTAAATGCGTTGATTGATATTGTACCATTAAATTTTTATTTAAATATTACTCTTAAACAGTTTAAAGCCTTTTATGTCAATATTTTACCCTCTTCAGTAATAAAACCTATTAAAAAGGAGAGAAGGATAAATAAAATCTATTTTATTCTTTTGAGTTAAATTATATTTTTACACACGTTTTATGTCTATTATCTGTAAACCATCCACAACATTAAGCTTAACACATATTATCAGTTATTTAACTTTCATATATTCACATATTTACCTTAAATGCAAGCACTTCGCTAAGGGGTATTTAATGATAGGTAACTGTTTATATCTGATTCTACGTCATTAAGAACATTTATCTAGATTAACCGCCTATAAAGCTATGCTGAACTTGATAAAGTATCATTCTTTTATACAGAGTATTAAATTTTCTATTCAGCTATAATTTTACATACTCAAACTATTCACGAGAAATAAAATTCACATTGTCATATATTCATGTTAAAAGCTTTTATTATTTCATTAAATATTATCAGATAATGGTAGTCTGAAGATAATATCGTTACGTCTAAGTAATTATTTTTAATAAAATGGCATGTTGATGAATGGAGCATGTCAACTATGCTATGTTCATGGCAGGCAGCCGGTTTGAACACTAGTATTTCCTTTCTGTACGATAAGAATAATTTGTTTAAAATCGGGCTGTAAAGACGCGGTCATCAGATTTCTACAACAATAGATTAAATCCGCTTCGTTGATTATATCAGCCGTAAATCTCCGAAACCTTTATTTATCTGCAGGCACTTAAGGGAGGCGCCGTGTAATTAGGGCTGCGTATTTATAAATGATTTTAGTGGGAGTGATCAAATACGTATTTAGCAATGTTTGTATTTGTTTTGTTTTAAAGGTGGGATTTGCGGGATTGAAACTATTGGACCATGTTCAATACGTATCAAATATGTGTTTCAAATTTTAATGCAGATTATAATGAAATTGATGAATTATATTGTTAAACTATACAATTCAAGTAAAAGCTACATGGAAGCTAAACATCTTAACTAATTAACGAACAATGTATTTCTATTAATTCTATAACAAAATATCTATCCATAATTTAATATACAGCTAAAAGAGTAAATATTATTGTTAATATCCATATTATTATTATCATTATTGATAGATAGAAAAAAACATGGGAAGTTATAAGATAAATCATTTCAAACATATATGGATGTTCAGTAGAGAAAATCTGGTTGAAATATCGAATTTTTTCATAACAAATTATCAGTTTAACCTTTCTGCACATTCATTCAAATTTTAAAATGTGCATCTTTAATCCTTCAAAATTTATAAACATTTTATTTAACAAGTCAGGAATTGTCCTTTTGGTATACGCTTAGAATATTTTTGTACTAGCTATTTTTTAAGCCTGAAGATGCTGCTAATTTGATTAATTTTATTTTCCTAATATTGCATAAAAAACAATGCTACACAAAATACAATATTTACTAGAGAGAATCTTCGATTGTTTTTATGATGAGACCTTATATTTGATTAAGCCGCATAATTTCGTCAAATGGTTTATTCTCCGAGAGACTATAAATTATAAATACAAAACAAATATACAAATTATGAACTTAAATTACATAACATGTATACACAGATAAGAGAGCTTTTTTCTCTGAGCGTATTTTTAATTGGTAGTCCTAATTCAAGATAGATCCTCTACAATACAACACTTGTCATTTTCACAGACAAATAAGTCATCCATCCATGAGTCCACGCATTACATTTTGATTTTGGATAAATTTATTTACTACCTACATAAAAAGTGTTTTTGATTTTAATAATTTAGCATACTTTATTTTACCTAGTTACATATCTCTCTCTTACCCTTTCTCTGTCACTCTGTCCATTTGTATGTATATAATGATATTTTAACTAAACTCTAATTAACTTCATTATAATTACATTTTAAAATATATTTCTACTATTATTGCATTAAGCAAATGTTATTGTTTTTGATTTAATATTAGCATACTTTATTTATTTTGATTATACATTTTCGTAACTTATTCTTACACATTTATGTATTTTTAATAATCTATTCTATTATATTACATTAAAATATATTTTGTTGGCACATTTTAAAAGGCAATATTGCATAATGTTTTATAGGCGATATTATGACACATTTGCATGGATATATTTCACTTGGTGAATCTGTTTTACTTTTATGTATGTGAAAATATATATTTATTTTATATATTTTTTTTTTATATATATATATTATTAATTATTTATATATTTTTTCATATTATATTACATACATTCTTATATTTCAAATATATATCTACTATTTTTCATATATTATATTTATATATATATATATTATTATATTTATATATATATATTTATATATATATATATATATATATATATAATATATATATATATATATTTATATATATATATATATATATATATATATATATATACATATACATATATATATATATATATATATATATATATATATATATATATATATATATAAACTATTTCCTCTAGTTACAATAATTATGTAACGCCTATTATTTTTATTTGCCCGAGCTACTGGGCAAGGAGAAGCTTAAATCAGGTAGCAGAAATAGCGAGAAATGCAGTCTGGTGACATTAAAGAGAACGAAACTAATTAAAATTTTATTTTAGAGCTGCTAAAATGGACATCTTTACTAGTCAACAACAGACAAAGGAAAGCACAAAAACCACTCTGCTTTAACAAAACTCCATCCAAGAGCGAAGACAAAAAGAATGTTCCTACTTACTCAGTGAATTTAAGTGTAAGATCAGGAAAAACCAGAGTCATTTGTAGGCGATTGCTGGAAGAAATGTTGAATAGACAGAAAATATACATCTGTAGGATTGAAAGCTTTGGGAAATTGATCGAAAGAATTTTAAGTCGGGAACACTCCTATGATTAAGGGATTTAGAGGCTGGGTAAAAGATTTTAAGGAATTAGAATATATACACATGCATACATACATACATATATACATAACGTAGATATGTATTACAGACCGTTTGAAATATTTAAATAAAAAGAGATAATAAAATAGTAATCAAAAGAATTTTTTAACATCAGAGAAGATACTTTTTAACATGTAAGAACTTTTTAAAACCTAAAATAAATACCAAAATAAATTTCATATATGTTTAGTGTCAAATATTAACGAAACGTTGGGATTGTACTTGATAGTTTTGCAGAGAAAGAAAATATAAATCCTGACCATTGTGTTCTGGCTTAATCCTGAATATTGCGTTATAAGAAATTGGCAATTAGTATATTATCAGCTTATTTTCTCTTCGCTCTCTCAAAAATATAGTAACATATTTCTAAACAACTTAAATAACATGAATTTATTAAAGTTTAATTTTTATCTAACCTTAAGTAATAACAGATTGAGTTATTTTTTAAATCTATAACATTTTAAACAAAAAAAAATATCCTAGGAAAAAATCCTAAATTTATTAAAAATGAGAATAGCTGTCAATAAATATTTACTTTTTAAGTATAAAATTAAAATTCAAGCAAACAAATTATAGAAGGAATTTTAAATTAATTATGCCGTTAACGCGTATTATTTATTGTATTTTTTTTAAATAAACTCACAGATTATTTTTTAACTACGACCATTTGTTTAGTTTTAATTATGTCAGTATATTTCATAATAAAAATATTACATTTAATTTTTTCCAGTGAAGAAGAAAATATTTAATTTTGAAACTATATTAATTTTCGATGTATTAAAATAAAATATATTATGAACTCCTAGTGTATAAAACTGTTTGTTATAAAAATAATGAAAGCGATTAATTTAATATCCTTTTTCCTTTTTTAAAGAAATATATTTTTTACTTATGATGGAATTCTTTTTTTTACATTCTTTTCATTACATATAAAATTACTTCTTTATTATAAAAATAGGAGAGAAATGAAACTATTGATATAGATTCTATTTTAAAAATACTTTTTTTATTCTTTTTTCTTAATTCTGACTTGAATGGCACTTACTTAATAAATTTTACTCTTTTTAGTAAAATATCTCCAAACTTCTGCTAACTCCAAATTAATAAGTATTATTTAGTATAGGACATTGGTTTGGCTTTAGAACGCTATACTATACTTTTTTGCTACTCGAGGGATAATGAGACGAGGATATACTGTTTAACCTCTTTCCTGCTTTGAACGTGCACAGTAAAGGCGGGATTACAGTGTCTTTAATGATTTGTCCGTATGACGTACGGGGAATCTAATTTCTTAGTCTTTCTTAATGTTTTGGCCATATCTTTTGTGCTTTTAATGTCCGAATACTCGTATAGATGTCACAAGATATTAGTTTTCGAAGTGTATTCTGTTTGGATTATTTTAAAAGGTTTTACATTGCTCCGCTAGTTTTTGTCTTTTGCGAGACTGGCCAAGAGAGACTTTTTAAAGGTAAATCCACCTACAGACAAAACACTGAGGCATGCAAACTAGTGCTATATGTGTTCACTAAAGAAAAATGACAGCGGCAAAAGAATTAGGTATTTTCTATAGGAATTAGGTAGTAAAAGAAAGTAGGTATTTTTGTCCAGACTTTGACGTCGAACTATGCCTCTTGCCCTCTTTCAAGATTCGTCACACTAAATCTGATCGTTGAAAAACCAGGTTAAGTAAATGTACTTGTAGTATTTGTATTAGAAAATAATTGTGCAGTTATTATAATCGAATTTTTTTGTATTTTTTATATGCAGAACTGTACATGTAACTTCCCTGTCTGGCTTACATGACAGAGCAAGCACAACTTCCCGGGAATACGTTATTATTTCTTGTGAAAGAGTTGTTAAACATTCGCTTAAAATAATTAGAAATATTAATTTTAATAGCATTTTCCAGCCTACAGATTTAAAATGAACAGAAATATACAATAAAAGAATGACATTTCTTGGATCGAATTCGCGACAAAAAAGGAACTGTTAAGTGGTTAAAGCCATTCCTGACCAGAGACGGCAGCGGGATTCGTATGTGTAAATTCCGAAATGGGAGAATATTTTTGTTGTTTTTCTACACGAGAGGTAATGAGACAAGTATATATTCTTTAAAGCCATTTCCGATTGGAGTCAGCAGCTGTATTTTTATCCCAAAAATTCCAATACCGCAGAGTAGCAACATAGCATTAGGTTATTGTTTAAATTTGACAATACTGAATACCACTAATTCCATTTATTTGATTAGAGGTCGTTCATTTGACAAACAATTTTATTTGTCACAATTTATAATCAAATAAACATATTTTCCTAAATTTTTTTTCCAAATTAATTATAAGAATTTTTACCTAAAGAAATATTTACTATAAATAACCTAAATTTGATAAGTTATAACTTTTATTTGCAAAGTAAAATAGGAAGACTTAAACGTAGCTTCTTTGTTTGGCTCTTATAAAAAGTGGAAAATATTTGATAAAATTGGAATTTTATACAGCCTGCTTTTTTAATCACTTATACGAGGTGAAAGTAGTTTTTGAGCTGCGAAAAACATTTCAACTCTCATTAGTCATAGAAATAATTCATTTTTATACTGCTCATATCAATCTTGTGAAGTTTTGACTTCTGTACTTACACAAGTCGTTTAAATAATAATAAAAAACCTAATTAAATGTAGCATGTGGAAATATCAGATTTAGGATTATTATGATATTTAACTGTGCACCTACTTTTCTGACACAGTCTGAAGTCTTTAGAAGGAAACATTTTTATGTAAAAAATATTAGTACCAACCTGTTGCCGACTGATGACAGAATTCTACTCTTAGTTGAACTAATATGTACTACAATTTGATGAATATATTATTCTCTTAATAATATTGTATAAGTTTTATACAATTGTGTTCTGAATGCTTTAGTAACAATTTATAGGATCAAGTACCAAAGTGAAATCTAATAAATTTAAGAAAAGTGAAGCAAAATACATGCAAAACTGAACTGGTATGCAATGTCTGATATAATACACACCTCATACATATTTTTTTCTTTTTTAAATAAAACAATATTTGGAAAACTATCTTCTGTGCCACAGAAAACAATATTTGATCATCCTCACTAACAAACTAATTTTCCCTCAAAATATTTTAAAGCTCCTTTATCACATTCATGGATTTACATTGATCAAACATTTAAATGATTACACAAATAAATAATAGATGCATAGATAGATAGAAAGATAGATTTATAGATGAATAGAAAGATAGAAAATAGATCTATAAATAGATTGATAAATAGATCTATGGATAAATGATGGATCTAAATAGTTAGATATATAAATAGACAGATATAAATATAGTTCTATGTAGATAGGTTTATATATATATATATATATATATATATATATATATACATATATATATATATATATATATATATATATATATATATAAATATATATATATATATATATATAATATATATATTATATATATAAATATATATATATATATATATATATATATATAAATATATATATATATATATATATATATATATATATATATATATATATATATATATATATATATATATATATATATATATATATATATATATATATATATATATATATACATATATATATATATATATATATATATATATATATATATATATATATATATATATATTATATATATATATATATATATATATATATATATATATATATATATATATATATATAATATATATATATATATATATATATATATATATATATATATATATAATATATATATATATATATATATATATATATATATATATATATATATATATATATATATATATATATATATATATATATATATATATATATATATATATAATATATATATATATATACTATATATATAATATATTATATACATACATATATATATATATATATATATATATATATATATATATATATATATATATATATATATATATATATATATATATATATATACATATCAATAAATAGACAGATTACATGGATAGATATTTAAATAGATAGATATAAAGATAGATCTATATGCATAGGTCTATATAGCTTAATAAATAGATAAATTACATAGACGGATAGATAAATAGATTAGAAAAATAGATACATTTTGAAATTTAATCTAAACAACAATTTGACGTATTAGAAAAATAATGCCCTAGTGATCAGCTATAAAATTCTTCTTTTGAGAAGTGTTAAATAAATTGTTACTCTTGTACTTTATATTTAAATACATCTCGTTCTTATAAACACAAACGACAGACAATAAAACCAACAATTTTCCAGGTTCATAAACACTGAAATATTTACATAGAAGTTTATATACAAATGTAATAATGTTTACTTTTTTTAATTTTACACTGGAAACAGTATTACAAAAATTAATATTTAAATTTTCATGATTTTATAGAAACTTTGCTGCGAATAGTATAATTTCCATCTAAAATGAGGGCTTATTTCTAAAAGTGATTTAAAACCATTTTATAGTTGCATGATAATTTTAATTAAAATATAAAATGAAAGAATGCGACAGTTTTCGTAAGTAATGTTACATGAAACAGTTAAATCCGAATAAACCATAATTATACCATTAGCGTGATATGTTGACATACATATAAACTGCTTCATTACACTAATGCACTTTAATTTTTTTTATTCTTATTCCTTGCTTAATTCAAAAGACTATAATTCAAATTCTTCTCTAGAAATAGTTTTAAATGTAAAGAACTGAACGTGCTTTGGATTAAACATTTGTTTAATGTAGTATTGAAATTTAAGAAACATAAATGTTTTCTTTATGCAGCTAGACAGTTTGTATTATTAGAAAAGTTTGTTAAATAGTTAAACAGTTTTTCGTAAAGATTCGTTTTAAAACACTGGAACTTTTTAATTGAATTAAAAAAATTAAAAATTTGCTTTAATATACGCAAAATACATTAATTAAATTAAGAAAGTAATGAAATGAAATGGCTATACAGAGAGGTTTATAATGTAAACAATATTAAAAACAACATGTTAAGGAAATAATATATCAATAATCTTAGTTTAAAAGTGTTAATGTCTTACAAGAATGGTTTTTTTCCCTAAAAATATTATTTCTCAAAATATAAAACTTTTCTTTAACAGCTAAAATTTTAGTTTAAATTGTAAATTGTATATGTTTAAAGATATCCTGTAGAATATCAGCAATATGCATTTCAATGAAAGTAATTGAAATATTGACGAAATTTAAAACAAAAAGGATTATTTTAAGCCATTTTCCTAAAATGTAACTTTTTATCAAATGAATGCGTAATTACTTTTTCAGCATTTAATATTTTTGTAATTTTTAAAGAGTATTTAAGTAATATCTGTATGTATAATTAGTGCTACATTTTTTGATAAATTCTTAGAACTTTTATTTTTAAATCTAAGTATGGCTTCATGAGAATATTTACTATCTCGAAAAGGTAAATTCAACTTTTTTTTTTAAATATGAAGGTCTTTCAAAACCAATTAATTTTAATAAGACCTAAACAAACATATAATTTGCACATTGCTATATACTACTTATATAACAAAATTAAAGAAATACATTGGTAAATAATAGTGTTGAAAACTAAACTTTTGATGAAGATAAAATAATTTT
>CM063498.1:129183250-129208250 GCA_032207245.1 Pardosa pseudoannulata
ACATTTAAAAATATAGTTTTATGTCTTTAACTATAATACAAAATATCAAAAGTTTTAATATTGGCAGTATCACCTTTGTTCAATTGAAGTGACTAAAATTATTACGCTTTGAAATTACTTTATTAAACATTTTTTAAGTTACTTATTGTACTAAGTTGCCTATTGAAATATTGGATTAATTACAATAAGATTTTGTTGTATAGTTATAATACAAATCTTATCAAATATAGTAAGCTTAAAAGCTTATATATTTTTTAAGCTTCTAAATTTGTAATCATATGTAGTTTAAGTTATTAATGGATAAACTGAGCTTAATGTAACATGAAATAAGTATTAAAACTAATTGCATGCAAAAGGCTTAAATATATACCGTATAATAAATTAGCGAGAATAAATTAAAGGTTTAAAAACTACAAAAACTGGGTGAAAACGGAAACTCCCAAAGCTTAAACTTTGTTCAAGTATTGAGTGGAATTGTTTTCACTAGTGTGAGTATGAACCGAAATACTCCAATTGATGGAAATTCGTAATCACTATTTGTGATCATAATGTATGCTTCAATGTCAGATGTATTTTATCGGGATCATTCTCTAATTAGTTTCATGATATTTTAGTTTGAGAGTAAAGTTGAGGATAGAACGTGGGTTGATACTTTTAAAAGTGGATAGAAATGTCGAAAAGGTTATTCTATTGCTGAAACTGTTTTTTTGTTTTAAGAATTAAATAGAGAATGGATATTCAGGTATTTTAACACATATATTTGTCATTTATGTAAATTAAGATAAATATATCTAAATTCCCAGCTTATCCAAAACCAACAAAAGAACTTACATAAACTAGTCTTTAACTAGTCTAGTCACTACTTGTGATTATAATGTATACTTCAACGCCAAATGTATTTTATCGGGATCATTCTCTAATTCGTTTCATGATATTTTAGTTTGAGAGTAAAGTTGCGGATAGATCGAGATTTAATACCTTTAAATGTGGGTAGAAATGTGGAAAAGGTTATTTTATTTCTGAAACTGTTTTTTTTTAGAATTAAATAGAGAAAGGATATTCAGGTATTGTGTAACACATATATTTATCATTTATGTAAATTAAGATAAACCTATTAAAATTCCCAGCTCATCAAAAACCAACAAACGATCTTACCTAATCTTTAAAAATATGAAAACAATTTTGTCATCAAATATTATCCATAAACATGAGTCATTTTCAAACTTGATATAACATGTTTTTAAAGAAACGATACTTCAGAATGTAGGTTTTAAAAATAACCGATAGATAGAAATGTAAATACATGATTCAAGACTTGTTTATTTCAGAATGTTAAACATTATGAATTCCATCAAAAATTCAGTGATTCTTGATTATCTAATATAGAATGACAAATATGTTTGCACTGTAATCACACTTTAAATTTTTTTTGTGAATAATATATTTTCTTGAGTAAAGGATCTCCTTTCATTTTACATAATTCTATGTGAATAACTTTGATGAATCTCTTTGAAGTTATTAGAGAGATGTAATTGGCAATGCTTACATTATCTATGTAAAAATTGAAAATTGGATATGTGTAACATTTATTAGTTCTGTAAACAACATTTTCTTGTGTAATTATATTTACTGTAATATAATAAGAAGAAAGATTCGGATCGTCTTACATAATATAATGAAATATGCATATAAAGGAAATTTTTGGTGTACGGTGTAAACGTGTTTTATATAAAGTTTGATTGAAGTAGTAAATTTGAGATTTTTGAACAGTCAAGTTGACACAGAAATTTGTTCTTTCTGAATAAACATCTAACAGATAAAACTAGATAGAAATGTTTTCAAATTTTTGGATATCTGTGATTAACAATAAGTCGATGAATCTCTAATATGAAACATTTAAAAGAAGTTTAACATTCTTAATATATTTTCAATGAGTTTTCAAACTGCTGATTTTTGCTCATTTGTTTTTTAAATTCTTTTTTTTTCAGTAACTTCACCTAAAGTTTTCAGCTTACCTTTTAGTACTGAATTTAATTTCATAAGAACAAAAATACCATTTTTATAATATCTGGAATCATATTATTTTCTGACCTTATATTCAATCAATGCAAATCTTTGTTTACTATTTTTGGAAAATAATTATTAATGCTGAAAAAACTCTATTATTTAAATAAAGTCTTTTCTATGTATGTATGGGTGCGTGTACTCATGTATGTTTGATGCGTATTTTTAAAAGGTTTATGTTTCTGGAATTTTTCCTTGTCATCCAAATCAACTCTAGGAAGATTTGAGGAAAGACAAATGTTTCGGAAGCCAAATAATTGTAGAGATATAGCGTTTATTTTATTTTTAATTTTATGTTGACGACAGTTTTTGACTTCGTTTGGCATATTTTCTTAACCATTTAAGTGGTTCGCACGTACAATTCTGCCAAACCGATGATGTTTTCAAAGTGGTTGTCACGTACAATTTTCGACCTACAAAAACACTCCGAAAGTGGATGTATTATAAATTTCTGCCAGTGCTTTTCTCCATGGAATTTTGAGGTAGGGGGTCAGGTCGATTGTTCAGGAACCCCTCTTTGACTAACATTTATTGAGGGATGCACCTCTACCCCCTGAGGCACAAAGACGCTGATAGTTTTTCATGGCTTTGTAAATCTCTATTTCGAAGTATTTCGTTTGAGGTAACAGATGTATCTCTAATTGCACCACTTAAATATCTTGGATGACTTTCGTAAAAAAAATATAAATAAGTCTCTCAAAAAATATTTTTATTTGTACTTTTAGAATCCATTATTTCTAATGGGATGATCTTTATCAATTGACGAGTTTTATGTGTCTTAAAAATGAACAATCTATGATATCTATTTATATATCTATTTATAACCGGAAGTAAAGGGACAATAACGAGGGTGGGTTTCCCGTATTTCATTCTAGTCGACTGAGGGTGAAGTAAAAAATCAGCGTCTGTGTCGATTTGGCCACTGACACAGTAAACCTATAGCGTATTTTTGGAGACTTTTTCCCTCGATGTCATCCACTCGGAGGGTTAAATATTCGAATTATTAAATACATTAGTAGTATTTTATGTTATTTTAATTCAGGAGCTAATGTTTATATTTTGCGCTAATATGATGCAAGTTTTAAGATTAGTTTACAAATTGTATAACTGTAGTCTTTTTAATTATTTCAATATTTTTAACTTGAGTTTTATTTCACAAATTAAAGTCTATTCCGTTCGTATAATTGAATTATTCTTGAATATTCCTTTTAATTTTATTTACTAATATTGTCAAACTATGAAATCATATATTTACCAATAAATACATTAATAAATATTCGTTATTCTATTTAGTAGTATTCTATATTCAATTACATAGTACATTAAATACAATTAAGTAAAATATTAGGATAGTTAATATTTTTTAAAATTAAATTAGCAAGCTTGTATGCTCGCTATGTATTCCGAAATGGCTTATCTTTATGTGATTTTTTCTGGTTATCCAAGTCAACTCGAGGAAAATTTGAGGAAGACCAAATATTAAAAAAAAGGGCTTGTAGATATATAATATTTATTTTATTTTAAATTGTGTGTTGAGGACAATTTTTGGCTTTGTTTGGCATACTTTTTAAATACTTGAATTATTAAATTAATTTTAGTATTTTAAGTTATTTTAATTCAGAAGCTGGTATTTTTATGATGCTTTAAGATGATGCAAGATTTAAGATTAGTTTAGAAATTATGTAACTATCGTCTTTTTAAATATTTCAATCTTTATAAGTTGAGTTTTATTTCACAAATTAAAGTCTATTTGGTTCGTATAGTTGGATTATTCTTGAATATTCCTTTTAATTTTATTTACTAATATTGTTAAACTAAAGAAATCTGTAAATGCAAACTAATATATGGATATATTTACCTATACATACAATAATAAATATTCGTTATTTAATTTAGTAGCATTGTATATTCAATTGCATAGTACACTAAATACAATTAAATAGCATTATATATTTACACAATTCTTACAATTTATACAGAAATAGATTAATTACACTTCTTTATACATAATGTTACTTAAGCTGACATTTTCCGCCTAAGTAAATCTTATCTGGTTTACCTATTCAGGTACATTTATTCCAGATCTCCGTAATACGTCTGAGTTATTAGCGAAGACTCTGCGACACAACATTTTTTGTGGCTTATCACATTTCATAATCAGAATCCACAAACGGCTTAGTTTTATTATAGTTATTTATGCCATATATCTGAAGAATTTGGATTATGGAGTCTGTATTTTCTCCTTTTATAAGGCTTAGCCCAGAGAACATTTTTAAAAATCTTTACTAGGATTCAGTTGCTTAATTCAGTTTTGTAGTAGAACAACAGATTGCATTTTAGGGAGTAACTGAATATATACATAAATTTAGTTGTAAAAAGGCAGTGTGTATCGCCATATTTTTACTCCTTTACAAGAAATATATATTTGTATTTCGCTTGGACATTTCCACACACTCACACACATGTACACTACTAGCCGATTCTGCGTTTTACCCGTGCTCTCTTAAACAATGTAGAGGATTAAAATATACCATATACATCCTAAGAAAAAATATCTTCTCTATATTACAATACTTTTATTTTGACTACACTAATTTATGAATGTTGTGACATATTGTCTAATTTGGCTAACTCACTACATTCTTGGCAACGTTGTCCCATCATTTTTTATTGCATGTCTATGTAAAATTGGCTTAATTATGAAATATCCATTTATTTATACCTCGTTTGTCAATCCAAGAGGTACCTGTCCATGTGGGACAAACCTTGTATTCGTACCGCGTGTCTTTAAAAATGCAGTAACCGGGACAGTATGTAACGACAATGCGGAATGCATGGGCAGTACAGACCTAAATTTATTTATATTCTTTACTAATTCTGTACTTTACATTTACATTAAAGACATTTGTCTTCTCTGCTGAGATGCCGGAGGTCTTAACTTGTGCTTCTTACCGTACTTTCTTGAAACACTGCCCTTTCAATGCAGAAAAATGTATGAATAATACTGGCTGTTCAATAAGGAAAATAATGCACCAAATATTTTGCAAACATCAAAGTATAAACTATCTGTTAAAACTTAAGTGATGCGTCTCATTATCTAGATTCATTGTCCTAAGTCTTTAAGCTTGAAAACATAAAACGAAGTACAAAGTTTAAGAGTTTAAACGTTTAGAGTAAAAAAATATAATGGATTGTTGACATCCTTGAAAAAACAAAAGAAAATCATTCTGTCGAACATAAATGAATGATGTCTAGCTAAAGGCAAATTAACCTTGATCACAAAATTACAGCTTTTTGAAAACTGTCTGATTAGAGAAAGTTCTTGAAGAGGTGTTTATTAAACGTGGTTAATTTTGACTCCATGACAAATAACTGCAAATATTTTCTTATATGAGTCAGAAACACGATTACTGTCAGGAGATTTTTTTTCACAAAATCTTTATTGTCTTACATACCTATTTCTGCGTTAAAATATTCCTAAAAGGGAAAAGTCACTATGTTTACTTGTTTTGTTAGGCTTTAAAAATGTCCTGCATATGACTATAAAAGTTTTCCAACAGACGGTCCATGGACTGCATGGGACCCACAAGCAATTTTTTTCTTTCTGCGAAATATTAAAAATTATTTCATAACTCCGTAGTTGTTATGGGGTGAAATTAATAAAACTTACGAATGAAATATATTTTTAAATTTCCCTTTGTTTTATCTACTGGAATTAGTATTCTCAAAGATAATGGATATCAACCTTTCATGGGTCGATGCAAATGACCATTTATAATACTTGCACTAAATCCTTTTTATTAATTATAATTTAATTCTTAACTTTATTACGTCTTTATATATTACTTTTATTATTCCAGGTTGTCAGCCGTTCAAAACATAATTCAAATTAACTGAAACTGATCAGGGATTTTTTGACAATTAAGGTTAAAAAATTTGGTTAAAAAATTGGTTTACGGTTAAAAAATTTGAATAATTTTCATTTCCCACTTTTCTAAAACTATTTTTCTCAATTTTTAAACTGCTCTTTTTATATTTTGATCGTATATTCCCTCATCTTTATTATTAACACGCATACGATACAAATAGTCATGCATAAAGTTATCTTATAATGCATGATTTCAATTGATTAAAAATATTAAACTGATTAAAACTTTTATTTAAATTAAATAAATCTTATAGCTACACACTGATAAAACTTGATTTACTTGCTGACGTTTTCAAGATTTGACCAATTACAAAATTGCAGTTTACTAATTTACATAAAATATCCCCTAAACACTCAAAAACTTCTAATTTTAAACCCTTATATAGATGATAATGTGTGTAAGGTTAGATTACGAAGTATTGGAATAAAGCTTTTCTTGTATAAAATGGTTTTAACATATAAAACAGATTATTGTTTTTCTCATTCATCTCTGTTCAAATGCAACAGATAAATTTATAATCTGGTCTTACACGCTCAAATTTACTTTATACAAAAAAAAGAAAAATTATCTCAAAAGTCCATACAGCATAAAAATCACTCGAGTGAATAGAATAGGTGTAAAAAAATAAGTCTTTAAATGTTAACTTGCATAAAGTACAGTTGGAAAAGAAGATACCATAGTTCACACTCACAGGATATCATAAGATTATTTCTATGATTGTAATTCTTAATGAACCATACTAAATCCTTATTCTCAAAGATTAATACGAAGCACGGATGAATGGAGACAGTCTTTACGGAATCCAAGCAAGTGGCATTGCTTTTCTTTTATTTTCCATTCATTATGAACAGTACAGTGTGTAATATAAAGCCATATTGAAACAGAACTTTTATGTTGTAAAGCAATTTTAACATTCAAAAAAAGATTTATTATTTTTTAATAGTGGAACATTTAAAATACATTTTCTGTTCAAAAGTAATAGATAAATTTACAGTCTCCTTTTACACGAAATAATTTACTTTACACAAAATGGAGACATTTATCTGAAAAAAAACATACAACATAAATATTTGCATAAGCAAAACTTAAGAAGTCTTTGAATGTAAATATTGCATAATTCACATTTCCAAGAGATACCTACAATCTTTACGCTTATGGGATATCACAAGATTATTCCTATGATTGTAATTCTTAATGAACATACTAAATCCTTATTTACAGTTATTAATATAAACCATGGATTAATATAAACAGTCTTTAAGGAATGTAAGCGGATAGTATTTCTTTTCTTTGCTTTTTCAATCATGCTGGAAAATCGTGCTAAGAAAAAACAGGATATTTAGGATATTTCTTATTAACACGATTTTAAAAGTGTGATGCCTATGTAAATAATATTTAAGTTTTTTTTCAAAGTGAAGAAATATAAACAAATAAAAATCGTATCTACCGTTAACATAATTCTATTGCATAAGATAGTTTTACAATAGAATTATGATTTTTAATTTTATTAAAGTTTTGTAAGAAATTGTAAAACTAATTATGCCAGAAACAAAATTTAGGAAAATAATAAACGTTGGTTCATTGAATAATAATAAGAATTATTATCGTAAGAAAAATAATCACAGACTCAAATTTTAAAATGTAGTCAACTTGAAAACAACGTACACAAAGTGTTTGTTAATGATGTATTCAGTTCTAAGAATGAAATAATTTTAAAAATTATATTTTATCTTACTAAACAATAAAATTTATATTAAGAGACTTTATTACCCCTAATTGAAAGTATGTTGAAAGCGTAATTATTTAAATCTACCATATTAAAAAATCTGAAAAAAATTAAGATATTCAACACGTCTTTCATATCTCATAAAATTAGGAAATTACTTCTCATCTTAGTTATAAGATAAAGACTATGCACCAATTAACACAGAAAAAGAAATTAAAACAAAATTATTCTGTAATTCTACTCTATTAGCTTAATTTTCAAGCTTATTTATCTACTTTTATTGTACATATAATTCTAATATTAAGACTTAAATAATTTTTAGCGATTAATTAGTTTTACTTTCACTCTAATACTTCTTCATTCTTAATTTTTAAGAGATTTTTAATGTTTCATATCCTGATTTATATAACTGAATTTCATTCTAACAAATGGAATTTCTATTTCACTATATTTTAAGTCGTAGGTTGTTACCTATCTTCTTGATCTATAATCATTTTTTACTGAGAAAAATTTTCCATGTTTCCAGTTTATGCGGTGTTGTAACAATGTTTAGGTTTTTGTAATTATTTGAGAATAATACTAAATCTATTTTTAAAGCTAGTTAAACGAAGTGGATAGTAAAAATAATAGGAATCGTCAACTCATTTAAAGCCTTTGATTGGTGTGATACCATCAAAAAAATATTAAATACTCTTAATGAGTGTTTTTACCTATGATAAATTTTTAAGCTTTCAACAAAATTGTTATAAAATTCTTGAGATATTTAAGTTTCATTTCATCTGTTATAAAATTATAAAAAAAATGTTTCTCTTAATTAATTACTAAAAAACTGTAAAACATTAAAAAATTTAAAAAATACGTTTTATCATTTTTTTATTTAATTAACTCTACCCGTTACATAAAACTAAATTTTTCTTGTGTATGTATTTGCTTGTATATATCTGTTTGTACATATTTGTGTTGCCTATTGAATGACTTAACGCCATTCAGATAATTAAAAGTTATTTACAGTTATTTTAACAATTCATTTTTTATATTTTCATTCTAGTTGTAGTTTCTAATTTTAATGGTGATATAAAACTTCTTGATAAAAAAATGTGTATGTTAACTTATTATATAGTGTGCCGGTTTTAGATCATTATAATTTAATTTGTAAGTTAATATAGTATTGTATATTAAGCTACCTCACGAAAATTAAAATAGATTTTCTGTTTACATTTTACATTACAAATCATTAAGGTTAATTCCCTCCCAGATTTAAAGGAGTTTTAAAAGGCTATAAAATCTCACACATATCTATGTACAGCTATATTAATTATTTAATGACTAAAGAATTTATAGTTTCTGGAAGCAGATACGCTTTTTCCATTGCATGAAGACTTCACATTAAGGTATTTTAGCGAATAGTATATTTTTACCCATTAAAATAGAACCTAAAATAAACACTCACATTAAAATGGAGAATCTAGGACATTTTTGTACGTTAAAATATTTAGTCACTAGATTGTCTGTAAGTGTGAAAAACAAAGTTTTCTCTTTTAACAATAACCTAATCTTACTATGATTATTGCCTTTTACATGCTAGTTAAGTAGTATTATCTTGTTTAATTCAATTTAAAAATCTGTATGCAATTATTTTTCGCAACTAATTAATTCTTAATAATTATAAATGCAGATTTACAGTTACAAATACAGAACACTCATTGTTGGAAAACATTTTTAATAAGTCCATCATATCATACACAACCCTAAGAGAACCTGAGAGAAAAGTATTATTTTTTCTTATTGTTTTTGTCACCCAGTAAGAAACTGCTCAAATAAAAGGTAATCCTGTTTCTTTTTTTCTGTCTAATACGGTTTAAGTAGTGCATTATCTGTAAGTGTGAAGAATTTTTAAATCTTGTTTTCCAAAAGGGGTATTAAAAAATAAGGTACTTTTGCTACGATCATCGCATTTTACAAACTAATTAAGTAGCATTATTTCATTTAATTCCATTTACAAGAGTTTATATCACTATTTGCTGGAACTAAATAAATTTAAAACAGATTTACAAAATTTATGCATTTTAAGTTATGTTCAAGACATTTCACAACGACGATTATGGTTTGTAAATAAAAACAAATTCAGAAACTTTATTTAATCAACATTTTTCTTTAAAACATTCTAAATTGTAAAGCATGCTTAAATAAAAGTGTTACAATACAAGTTTCTCATTTTAAAAAGGATAAAGGTATTTTGGTTACATTACTGAAATTAGATAAAAATTACTTTTTCCAAAATTAAATCTGTGTTAGATTTGAATCGTGCATACATAAAAAAATATCTAACCTGAAAATGAATATATAATAAGCAAATGAAACCACATGGTTACAGTATAAATATCACTAGAACGAACATCTTTACGAACACTATAGTAAGTTCCTAAAATTTCTCATGGTGCACCGTTAAATTGTGTAAGTACAAAACAGAACATAGCATGTTTTATGCTTATGGGATATTATAAAAACAGTTTTTTAACTTTAGTTTTCAGTCGTAATGGTGAGGTGATTATAATTCATATTAAACAATGATTCATTCTTATTTACAGGGATAAATTCTATGTAAGAATAATCAAACGCAAATTAATAGTATTACTTATTTTATCACCTTTTTGCACCCTGGGGAATATTACCAAAAAGGAGCTATGAAAAGAAAAAAGTAATCTTAAAAATCTTAATAATATTTCGAGAGGTAAACTGTGAGTATGTGTATTGAATATGACAGATTACTTTCTAAAGTCAAAACTTACAACGTGATTTACTCTTATGCGCAACTGTATTTTATAGATAGTTTGTATGTAGCACTGTGTAATTTAATGCATTCAAAATTGTCTATAAATTTATATTATGTAACTATAAATATCTTAAAAGATTTTTTAAAAACACGATGATGGGATTAAAAGTTTCCGTCGTCACCTAAAGATTGTGTTGTGGAAATTATTTTAACAAAGGCATTTTAAACAGCTGTCTTTTATGGAAAAAACTGAAATGCGAACTGTGATAATTTGTTATATATAAAATGATAATCTCAATCGGATATAAAGCTAATTGCTACACTGGGGGAATCTGTTCCTTCAGTTACATCTGTTAAAATATAGGTTGAAGATTTTAACGTGGTTGAACAAGCACTTTGGATGGAGTGCGTTCATGAAGACCAAAATCTGTCACTACAAAATAAATACTGAGAAAAGTTAAAAAGATATTATGAATGATCACCAATTCAAATTGACAAAAATTGATGTGTCTAATGGTATGTCCAAATAATGACCACATCATATTTCAACCGATATTGTGAGTATGAGAAAGTTGTTAGCAAAATGATTGCCGCTTATTTTAACTTTGTAAAAAACTGCAGCGAATGATGGTATCAAATCAATATTTGGCGCTATAAACTGAAATCCAAATGAATTTATGCGGTGTTTCCTAACTGTGGAGAAGTCATGGATTCATACCTATAGTCCAGAGACCAAGTACCAATCAAAACAGTACTCACCGAAGGAAGAAACTGCACCAAAAAAGCAAAAACGTGCTTCATCTACTGGAGACATTATGGTAACTGTGTTTTGGAATGATAAAGGTATTTTATTATTGGATTGTTTAGAAATAGACAGGATCATCAATCTTGAATATTATGCAAATATTTTGGGTTAGTTGCATTCAAAGATGAAAGAAAAAGTACCAGGTCTGGCCAAGAAGAAATATCTGTTTCACAAGAACATTGCTTCCACAAGTCTGTTATTGTGATGCGCACACTACAAGTAATAAAATTCGAAAATATTCGTCATTCTACCTATTCTTCTGTTTGACCCTCTCGGAATACAGCCTTTTCCTATACGAGAGAAAAAAAATTATTTCACAAGCAAATCCTCATCTGACACCGAAGTCATCTCAGTGGCAAATGCCACGTTTCAGGCCTTAGATGAAAGTTCTTACAGAGAGGAGATCCAAACATTACTTCACCTCTGGACCATGTTTTTATCTTTGTAAGGGGGTGATGTTGAAAAATAACGTCAGCTTTAAACATATTTTTTATTATTTTCCTTGTTAGATCAGAAAATTTTCAACCCACTCTCGTATATTTTAGAATTAAATTTATTCTGAAGATGTAATGTAAAAAGTTTATAGTTAAAGATTTTTATTAACTTAATAATTATTTTTTAAAAAATGACTAAATTTAAAATACACATTCTGACGGATTTTAGATTATATAGATAAAATTCCAAAAGGACGTAAGTTTTAACTTAGAAAAATATATTTTCCTTTAAAGAAATCAGATTCATTATATATTATAAATATTTAAATTTAACTTAGATTTTCATCTTATATTCATAAATAGCTTCAACAATTAATTTGTATAGGAACAGGCAACACTTTACAGAATAAAAACATCTTAAAAGACTTTATTATAGACATACAGTCACTCGTTACAATTTAGATATACATTTATGTGATATAAAAATATTGAGAAAAATTGATAAATACTAACGTGTTATAATATTGTGTTAAAAGTAATTCCTAGTGAACCATAATAAATCCTTATTTACAAGGATTAAAACGAAAGAAGCGTGAATAGAGACAGTCATTAAACGATTTAAGTAAATAGCTTTTTTTTTCTAATTCACACTAGATGAAACTTTATGAAAAACAGTACAAATTAAGAAAAGGATTATCTAACAATCTTCTTTGTTATACAATTTATGCACCGCAACCACGTCTGAGGAATATGTATGTTCTGTAGCAGATCTTCTTAAACTGTAGTTGTACAAAATTTAAACTAACGTTACAATCATCAAATTTTTTATGCTAGATCCTAAGGCACATTAAATATTTTAATTGTATTAAAAACTTATTTAGGTTTATTTTGTATCAAGGAAAGTCTTTTGAACGAATTTTGTAAACACTTTATGTCCTTTTATAACCAAGTTTTTATTATAGACATATAATCACTCGTCACAATTTAGATACACATTTATGTGACATCATAAAATATTGAGAAAAATTAATAAATACTAATGTGCCATAATATTGTGTTAACTGTAATTCCTAGTAAACCACAATGAATCCTTAGTTACAAGGATTAAATCAAAAGAGACATGAATAGAGACAGTCATTAAAGGATTTAACCAAATAGATATTTTTTTCTAATTCACACTAGATGAAACTTTAGTAAAAACAGTACAAATTAAGAAAATGATTATCTAACAATCTTCTTTTTATACGATTTATGCACCGCAACAACGTCTGAAAAATATGTATGTTCTAAATCAGATTTTATTAATCTGTAATACTTAAAAAATTTAATCTAACTTTACAGTCATCAAATTTTAGATGCTAGATTCTAGGGCACATTAAATATTGTAATTGTATTAAAAACTTATATAGGATTATTTCGTATCAATGAAAGGATTTTGAACGATTTTTGTAAACATACGCATATGTTTTAATTTATGTCCTTTTAGAACACAAAGTCCTTTAACACTAGATTGCCCAAGGCAGTCATTTTGACTGTTTTTTAATTTCAATTAGAAAGAAAATTATGAAATATAATGACACAATTTCTTAGAATTTGGTGACTTTTTCTATAACATATAAATGGGTTTATGAATAATTGTAGTTAATTCCGCCCTCCTTTATTATATAATATTAAAAATTAATTTTAAACAAATTTCTTTACATATTTGTTATTTTTTCACAATGCAGTCATTTTGACTGTTTTTGGGCAATATAGGTATATAAAAAATCTCGGGCAATCTAGTGTTAAGAGCAAAATATTTATTATAGACATATAAACACTCGTCACAAATTAGATATACATTTATGTGATATAAAAATATTGAGAAAAATTAATAAATACTGATGTGCCACAATATTGTGTTAATTGTAATTCCTAGTAAACCACAATGAGTCCTTAGTTACAAGGATTAAAACAAAAGAGGCGTGAATAAAGACAGTCATTAAAGGATTTAACCAAATAGCTTTTTTTTAATTCACATTAGATGAAACTTTATGAAAAACAGTACAAATTAAGAAAAGGATTATCTAACAATGTTCTTTGTTATACGATTTATGCACTGCAACAACGTCTGAAGAATCTGTATATTCTAAAGCATATTTTCTTAATCTGTAATACTTAAAAAAGTTAATCTAAATTTACACGAATCAAATTTTAGATGTTAGATTTTAAGGCACATTAAATAGTTTAATTGCATTAAAAAACTTATATGGGATTATTTTGTATCAATGAAAGGAACTTGAACAAAACTTTGCAAATATATGCATATGTTTTCTTTTATATCCTGTCAGAACACAATATTTTGTTTAGAGAACTTAAAAAAAACTCTGTATCTTTTGAGTAATAAAGAACTGATAGAAAAACATTTAAATTGCAAAGAATATTATATAGTAATGCACAGAATTATAAAAAACCTACTTTAATTAAGTTAAATTTTTATATCATTCATCAGAAGTTAAAAATTCTTTATGTCTAAAGTTAAAATTAAAATTTGCTTAATATTGCTTGTTATAATGCTTAATGTCCTAATTCTTAAATATGCATTTCATTGAAAAATATAAAACAGCCGTGTAGGCAGGATTTGAATGTTACCAGAGAAAAATATATAAGTGCGTTGAGAATTTAAATGCTCTTATTATAGTCCGTTTTTTTTCGAAAATATGAAGCTTTAGCTTACCTGGTATTATGAATGTATTGAAATAGTTCTGGTTTCTAAAAAGCCGTAATATTTAGATAATTGTAATGGTTAATGAACCATAATAAATCCTTATTTACTCGGATTAGTGTAAAATATGCATGAATGGAGATATTCGTTAGGGTCTCTAAGAAAGTGTATTACTTTTTACGTCCAAGAAATCGTTACCAAACAGGAACCCTCACGACAAAAGAGATTATAGTCTCATTTTTTTCTCAAACCATACTTTAGAGATAAACCTTTAATATATATGCAGTTTTTGTACAAATGAGTAAAAAATCCAAAAAATAGTCTTTCTTTAGCATTACCACCTTTTACATTCTAGTTTCTAAGACGCATTATGGACTTAAAAAGCTATAAAAATGCATTTGCATTTATTTATTTTGCGAAACTAGGAAAATCTGAATAGAATTTTACAAAAATTATCTTTTCATCAATTTCGATAAGGGTGTTTTAGTAATAACGATTCTGGTCAGAAAAGGTATGCTACCATCACTTAAAAAAATTGAGTTTAAATAATATACATTGTAAGGTATGTTAAATACAAATTTTAATATATCTTAAAAACAAAGATTTTAATCAAATAATATTTTACATTAATGAGCTAAGTTTAGGAAAACCTATATGCAATATATCA
The DNA here is from genome assembly GCA_032207245.1 of Pardosa pseudoannulata. Taxonomy (NCBI): domain Eukaryota; kingdom Metazoa; phylum Arthropoda; class Arachnida; order Araneae; family Lycosidae; genus Pardosa; species Pardosa pseudoannulata. The sequence continues at coordinate 129,198,353 of CM063498.1, forward strand.
AAAGAGAATATATTTATTAGGAATATATTATTAGAGAATACATTTAAAAGGAGTATTTAATATGTAAAAAAAAGAAATATACAGGTAACATAAAAGTTACCATAAATGGCCTAATTTTTCAGAGTATATAGTCGAAAAATGCATATATCATTTTTTATGCTTAGTTCATACAAAGTGTTTGATATAATACTAAAATATCAATAAATCATACTAATAAATCATAATAATCCGTATTCGTTATTCCAGCAATGACGTTAGTTTAAAAGAAAGATATACGTTATATATTAATTTATGTTGTGTTAAAATCTGAAATATACTCAATTTTTACACACAGAAATAAATTATTTTTTTATAACAGTTTCTTAAATAAATTCCTATAAATGAATATTTCAATTAAATGTGAGTTTTATATACATAAATATGTACTTCATGTGATATGAGAATATAAAATATAAAGCTTTTAAAGCTCAGTAGTTCAGTTTCAAGGGAAAAATAAATATATTAAGAGAGATCTTCACAGTTTTTATTATACACGCTCACACACACACACACACACACACATATATATATATGTATGTATGTATATATATATATATATATATATATATATATATATATATATATATACATATATATACATATATATATATATATGTATATATATATATATATATATATATATATATATATATATATATATATATATATATATATATATATATATATATATATATATATATATATATATATATATATATATATATATATATATATATATATATATATATATATATATATATATATATATATATATATATATATATATATATATATATATATATATATATATATATATATATATATATATATATATATATATATATATATATATATATATATATATATATATATATATATATATATATATATATATATATATATATATATATATATATATATATATATACATATATATATATATATATATATATATATATATATATATATATATATATACATATATATATACATATATATATATATATACTTATATATATATATATATATATATATATATATATATATATATATATATATATATATATATATATATATATATATATATATATATATATATATATATATATATATATATATATATATATATATATATATATATATATATATATATATATATATATATATATATATATAATATATATATATATATATATATATATATATATATATATATTATGATTACTTTCTAGAAAAGATAAAACTGAAAACTGATAGAGTTAATTATATAGGATGATTGTTAAAAATTTCTATGAAGAAAGGTAAAATATTTTCGGTACCATTTTCGGTAATATTTTCGGTATTAAGTTTATGTCTACTTTAAAAGATATCCCTTTATACTTATTTCTTTTAAAATAAAAATATATCATTCTCATCATAATGGTATATTTTAGAAATTAATTTTAAAGATATGAATAAAATCCTATTTGTAGGAAACTTTCAATGAATTACAAGAATTTAATAAATGTCTTGTTGGTACAAAAGATTTATCGTAAAACTTATTATTTAAAATAAATGCTTTAAAACATCATTACAGAATTTTATTTATTAAATTAAACAATAATTGTTTAGAATATTAAAGTGGTTAGGACATAACGATAAAAAACCTATTGTAATATTTTTGAAATATAACAACATTACGCTAAAGGATTAAGCTCTATTTCATGGAAACAATTTAAAATTATTGTAGTTTTATAAGCTAAAGAAATAATAGTTCCAGACAGAAAACGAAATCTTTAAAGTTTCATTTTCTCCGTTTTTCCTGAATGGCATTCCGCCAAATGTATTTTAAACTGTTTGAGAGCAATTTAAAATACACGCTTTGCGTCTCAGAATCTTCGGTTTCCTTGTAAATGCTCTTCTGTAATTTATTTTATTTCCAAACGGATAAGTTGTAGCTTACTTTCCTTTATGTATTATTCAAACAAATGACTTGTTCTGTAGTTCTGAGCGTACATTTTTAATGTCGGCAAAGACACATAATATTTCCAAAAAATTAGAAAATGGAAATTATTTTTCGTAATTTCATTATCAAGATTTCCTATTGAAATGATTAAATTTTATGCCTTTAACAGATATGTTTTCTTTTATGCATGAAATATTTATCGACAATATGAATTTAATGCGTGAAAATAAAGAAATCTTCCCTTTAATGCTTCAATCAATCTCCCTCTTGGGTATTACTGCCATTATGTCGGTACCCTTAGGCAATCTTTCTTTTATTTAACGACCGTTCTTATTATTTTAATGCGTGAAATGAAATATCCTTAATGGCTGAAGGATTCAAAATAACAATAAAATATTTTTAGAAATTGTTTTGTGGTAAAAACGCTTTTATATTTAATCACTTCGATTCCAAAATATAGCTCTGATGTTATTTTTGAACATGATATATTCTTCTGAATCTAAACTGTTGTAATATACGAAATGACGGTTGTACGTTATCGAAGAGGGGTAAAGAAATTAGCAAAACATTCAAAATACTTCCCACACACTTTGAATATTAATGAGTGCAATTTCACAGAAATTGGTTTTTAATGTAACTTTTAAGTGGCTTTTCTGTCATAAATAATCTACAGTTAATAAATACATTCGGATCATTTATTTCTTGTGTCCAAGTTCTTTTATTTTATTATTAGCATCGTTTTATATCATTTACATCTAATATGATGATTTTTACTCAAAATCATCTTAGTTTCAGTTTGCTGTTTCTTGTATTACATTAAATATCCTTTCAATAGTAAAAGTTCGCTGAACGATGATCGAAGGGTAGAGTTCTGTTCTTCAGTACCGGAGTTCGCAGTTTTGAATCCCTCTCATGGCATGGGTGTTTCTATTAGTTTGAGATTGGCTTTAAGCAGTATGCTCCGGTCTCATTAACCCTCGTGTTGTAAGACAGTAAAACTTAGAACTCCTAACCTAACCTAGTAAAAGTTCCAAAATATTTGTGGTAAAAACGCTTTTATATTTAATCTCTTCGATCCCAAAATATAACCCTGATGGTATTTTTGAACATGATATATTCTTCTAAATCTAAACTGTAATATAAGAAATGATGGTTGTACGTTATCCAAGAAGGGTAAGGAAATTTAGCAAAACATTCAAAATACTTCCCACACACTTTGAATATTAATGAGTGCAATTTCACAGAAATTGGTTTTTAATGTAACTTTTAAGTGGCTTTCCTGTCATAAATAATCTACAGTTAATAAATACAGTCGGATCATTTATTTCTTGTGTCCAAGTTCTTTTATTTTATTACTAGCATCTTCTTTTATCATTTACATCTAATATGATGATTTCTACTCAAATTCATCTTAGTTTCAGTTTGCTGTTTCTTGTATTACAATAAAAGTCCATTCCCTAGTAAAAGTTCGCTGAATGATGACCGAAGTGTAGAGTTCTGTTCTTCAGTACCGGAGTTCGTGGTTTCGAATCCCGATCATGGCATGGGTGTTCCTATTAGTTCGAGATTGGCTTTAAGCAGTATGTTCCGTTCTCATTAACCCTCGTGTTGTAAGACAGTTAAACTTAGCGCTCCTAACCTAACCTAGTAAAAGTTCTTAAATATTTGTGGTAAAAACGCTTTTATATTTAATCTCTTCGATCCCAAAATATAACCCTGATGGTATTTTTGAACATGATATATTCTTCTAAATCTAAACTGTAATATAAGAAATGATGGTTGTACGTTATCCAAGAAGGGTAAGGAAATTTAGCAAAACATTCAAAATACTTCCCACACACTTTGAATATTAATGAGTGCAATTTCACAGAAATTGGTTTTTAATGTAACTTTTAAGTGGCTTTTATGTCATAAATAATTTACAGTTAATAAATACAGTCGGATCATTTATTTCTTGTGTCCAAGTTCTTTCATTTTATTATTAGCATCTTTTTTTATCATTTACATCTAATATGATGATTTCTACTTAAAATCATCTTAGTTTTAGTTTGCTGTTTCTTGTATTACATTAAATATCCTTTCAATAGTAAAAGCTTGCTGAATGATGACCGAAGGGTAGAGTTCTGTTCTTCAGTACCGGAGTTCGCGGTTTCGAATCCCGATCATGGCATGAGTGTTCCTATTAGTTCAAAATTGACTTTAAGCAGTATGTTCCGGTCTCATTAACCCTCGTGTTGTAAGATAGTAAAACTTAGCGCTCCTAACCTAACCTAGTAAAAGTTCTTAAATAATTGTGGTAAAAACGCTTTTATATTTAATCTCATCGGTCCCAAAATATAGCCCTGATGTTATTTTTGAACATGATATATTCTTCTAAACCTAAACTGTAATATTCGATATGACTGTTGTACGTTATCGAAGAGGGGTAAAGAAATTAGCAAAACATTCAAAATACTTCCCACACACTTTGAATATTAATGAGTGCAATTTCACAGAAATTGGTTTTTAATGTAACTTTTAAGTGGCTTTTCTTTCATAAATAATCTTCTAAGCGTCTTAGAAAAGAAGAAACCATTTATATTTAAATATGTTACATATTTTTTACTTAATATGACAATTTAAATGTAATTTAGAAATGTTATATTTATGAGTCTATATAAAATAAAATATCCGTATAGTACAAGTACCGTATAGTATCCGTATAGTAAAAGTACATTTATATAAGAAATCAAAATTACAAGTTATAACAATATTTAAATTTCATTTTTTTAATTTAATATCACTTGTATTAAATGTAATTTTGAGATTTTTAATGAGTAATATATTTACTTGTTTAATATTGGTTTTACCTAAACTGTTTTTATCAAAATCTCTTAAAAATTATAATAAAAATTATTTTGAAAGTTTGTGAGACCAAATAATTATGATTTTATAAATTTTTAGTAGAAATGACATATTTTAATTTTCTCTCGTTTCATATACAAATTAAGACAAAGTATACCAGATTACTACCAACGATGTGGATGCAAAAGAGATTGTATTGGACATTTAAATCATATTTATACCTTTTAATTCATATAAAGTACACACAAAAATTTCCCAAATGACTTCAAATATATTATAGTTCTAACAAATAATTCCTGTGCAATGAACAAAACATTCAAAATTTTAATATTTTCTTTCTACTTTCCAGAACAGAATCATTTTATGTACTACACCATTCGCAATGCATGATCATTCATATTTTGTGTATGGTTATGCATAATAATAAAATTGTAGTTAGAATATAATGTATTGACAGTATTGAAAGTTTTTGTTCTAAAATTAAAATTAAGAATGTGTAACTGTTCTTCAACTATATTTTACATTTTATTTACTGTACAATATGAAACACTTGTAAGAAAATGATAATGAATGTCAATTAAAGTGCATTTTCCTTTTAAGAGTAAATAGTGCATTTAGAAATTTTCGTTATAAAAGAGATTTTGTAACAATTATTTTGTGCACATAAAATATTTTTATACCTCAATTTTTTAGAGCTTGAAATCAAAGATGGATGTAGTTTGTTATCAATCCGGAATGCTCACCTTTTCGAGGAACAAAACTCTCAAGGAAATATGATATGTTTTTCTCTTATGTCCATAAAGAGATTCTACTTTGTGTAAGTATATCTTCTGTGTGTAAGTATGTCTTCTGTGTCTTCTGTTCTTTGTGTAAGTATGTCATTTTATATAACATTGCGCAAATATCGTATAATAATAATAAAATAACTACTACCCAATATTTTCCAGACGAGAGGTATGTTAGAGTTAATATGGCGATGAAAAACAGTGATTGAACCATTTCTATCTCCACTGAAAAATTTTATAACATTTTACATTTCGTATATAGAACGTCAGAATAATCGTTCTTTTGTCAAATTAGGTGTATATCCCATGAGCTTCTAAATCGATTACTACAGTTGGATAATTTATTTCTTGTGTCCAAGTTCTTTTATTTTGTTATTAGCATCTTTTTTATCTTTTACATCTAATGTGATGATTTCTACCCAAAATGTTAGTTTCAGTCTGCTGTTTCTGGTATTACATTAAATGTCCTTTTCCTACTAAAATTTCAGGAACGATGGCCGAATGGTAGATTACTGCTCTGCAGTACAGTGATTCGCGATTTGGAATCCCGCTCATGGCATGGGTGTTCGCAGCCATTAGGAATCGGCTTTAAGCAGTAGGTCCAGGTCTCATTAGCCCTCGTGTAGTCAAACAGCAACCCTTACAGCTCCAAAACTAACCTAATAAAACTTCCTAAACTTTGAAAAATGTATATGAAATTCATTCCGGTATTTAACTTTCTTTATTAACTGTTTATATGACAAATTTGTATCATTAATTATGTATACTAATACATAGCAAGGTAATTTAAAGAATTTTTAATCAATAAGGGTTTGTAATTGTGGGAAATGTTTAACAGCAGTCATTCGAATGAAATGTTTTCCTATGCACATAACTTCATACTCTCTTTCTGAAAATGTTATTTTCCGAGTGATTCAATATTCAGATAAATGTTTAAAATAAATTATTTACCAAAATAATATAAAATATATAGTTATAATTCTGAGTATTTCTGACATAAGCAAAAATTAAACTCTTTTTTTCCTTAACCTTTAGATAACATTACCATATTCTGCATCGGATAATACGTTGCAGTAAATGCTATAAAAGAACAATTGTATGAAATTCTGGCAGTCTAATCTGCGTATTTAGAATTGCTGTATTTAAAAAAACTTATTTACTTAAACTATACATTAAAAATGATTATAGTATAATTTCCGTATCCTAGACAAACCGTTACATATTCGATGTTATAATGAACCATAGCTTGTTCTCCAATGTCCAAGACGCTTCAGAAAATTTAAGATACAGGTTCGTTAGTATCACATGATTGAAGTGAATGTTTCTAGGTAACATGTATATGGTATACGCAAGAAATGTCCTTTACTGCTGTAAACATTTTAACTTCTTATTTTCGATGCTGAACCACTTTATTTTCTAAGTTCATTTAATATTAATAAACAATTATCATTTATTGTTTAAAAGTTATGGATGAACAAGTCCATTTAACATTATTAAATAAGTTGTATCACTACTAAACAATTTTAATGTAACTATAAAGCAATAACCAACTTGTAACATGTGAGTCAAATAACAAAACTTAACGCCTTGTTAACCAATATTATAAAGTTTTGCAAACAATAGGATTGCTCTAGCATTTTATCTTACATTTCAAATAAATCCAACATTATTTCCACCCTATTGTACAAACCACACCAGTTAATTTTTCTTCTTTGTCAAATTATTCAGTTTCAAACATTTTCTCCACTTTTTGACCACCCACTTCATCAATTCGATATATATTTCTGTTCTCTAAATTCAGTGTCTAACTTTAATTTTCATATTGACGAAAATAAACTTATTAACCGCCTTCAATTATTAAAAAATTACTGCATTAAATTCATTTTTAAAGGTATCACATTTTAAAGTACACCTAACTTACAGTTTAAATGCTTTATCGAGTTCAAGCAGGATATGGTATTATCAGTGTTATCTTTATTTCTGAATACCTTCCATGTAGTAATCAATCGTATAGAAGTCTTTTAATGGATATTTCATAATCCTACACTGAGACTTCGTAGTTCGGAGTGATGATGCTAAATGTAGACTAAATCTTATACTTCTTTCTGAAGAAAACATTTAGATTTCTTTCACGCACTACCGGTTTACCACAAAATCATGTTAGAAAAGTTAATGGAGATTATAATATTTTATATCTTGAGAGGTTTTATTTGGTAATATTTTCTCCGAGCATAAAAAAACTAAAATATTGATGTTTTCTTTGATACCTTAATGACTATCTCTGTTCATGTGTATTTCGCATTAATCCCTACTAATAAAAATTATGCTTAATCAGGAATTATAATAATGTGAATATTGTGGGTCATTGGAATATATATGTAACTAGGTTTTTAAAGTTATACTTATTCTTTTCTTTCATTTCTTGTCATTCATTTCTTGGAATAGATGAAAAAATGCATTTATAGCCACATCAATATGTTCTTCTGATTGAAAACGACGTCCACGTAACTTCTTTCTTAGATTAGAGACTAACCAAAAGTCACACATATCTCGATCAGGTGAATAGGGAGGATGATCTATCGCTTTAATTTGTTTTCGTTTTAGAAACTCAACTGTTAAATCGGCTGTAGGTAAAGATGCATTGTCATTGTGAAGCATTAGTCCCTAACATTCACTTCTTGTAGAATTTGTGGAAGACATTTAGTGGTATACCAGTTTACTGTTACTGTCTTCTGTCCTTCAAACTTGAGGGTTTTGACCAATCCCGTACTTTTGAAGAAAACAGAACAGCATACATAACTTTTTCAGAGCGTTTTGTCTTTTCACCATTGTCGGCGTGGTATCATCTTCAAACACCCATACTTTGCTTACGTGACATGTTGAAACGTCAAAAAACTGTATGTACGTTTCATCACCCATTATAATTTGGTGTGGTGGCCACCATCATTTAACTATTTAAGAGTTTCTTTATTGATTCTGAAACGCTTTCTTTTTTTGGTGCACAGTTATGGTTAACCCAAAGGCAAAATGCTTTTTTCATATATAATTCTTCCTTAATAATTCTGTGTATAACTGTGGTTCCAATGTTAAGTTCCTTTTGTATAATTTGATAGGTACAGCTGTTATTACCCATTAAAATTTTTCGTATGGCAGACACATTACCCGGGATTATTGCCGACGGCGGCCTTCAAGTGTGTTCTTTATTCTGAAGAAATTTGCAACCTCTGCTAAATTTTTTAAACCATCTGAATCCAGCTCGTTTTACTATGCACCAGTTGGAGATTCAGCAACCGTTGAAAACATATTTCTTCATCTAATCCTGCTTTAAAATCGTAGAAAATCATAGTGCAAAAATGTTCTCGAGTCAACTCCTTTTTTTCTTCTGTTTAAAATTTGTTCTACGCTACACAAGTAAAAGTAAGCCAGTAAAAAATTATCTACTCTGTTAAAATACTTTGTAATTTAAAATGAAATTTTTATTTTGTAAATTCTAGTCTGTGCGTATCTCAAAACTTTCAGAGTAACACTCGCATATATATATATATATATATATATATATATATATATATATATATATATATATATATATATATATAAATTCCCTATATAATAATAAGACCTACAGGAATTTAAAATTATACCTATTAATTATATAAAGATCTTCATGACCTCTTAATGATTATATATATCGAATATTTTTATTTTGTAATGCAGTTATACTAATATTTTCTACATTAGAAATACATACTAAATTATATATGTAATGAACTATGTACTTAATATAAGTTTTTTCTCCTCTTTAAGGGAAACTTTCTAACAATCTTAAGCAATTTTAAATAAATATTTGCTATCTATTTAGCTCATATTTTCAATAGAATATTACTGTTTCCATATAGATAGATTGTGTTGCAAATAATAAATGGATTTTCTCAAGATCAGAATACAGTCATAACATCGGTATTTCCAAAATATTTCAATATGACTAGACTTGATACATTTTCTCGAGATAAACATCATGTACTTCCACATAACTGTATTCTTCTCTTTTAGAGAAGATAGGGTAATTTTTACATATTGAATGAGATAGAGTAATGTTTGTCTTTTAATGTTTGTTCCCATAATAAAATAGCAAAAATGTTTGATACGGGAAAAGGCAGCAGAAAAAAATTTGAATAGCAATTCATATCGTATAAAACTAAGAATAAATACCAACAACTTTGAAAAATAAAATACAAACGATGTATTTGTTGATCTATTTAAAGCTTTAAGCTTTTTAAAACATTTT
>CM063498.1:129215750-129240771 GCA_032207245.1 Pardosa pseudoannulata
CATTTGAACCAAAATTTTTTAAATAAAATGAGTGCAGCTCATGTCATTAAAATATATCTCAATGATTGATTGGAAGCATAGTGAACTGAAAGGAAAATATGAACGAATTTTAACAGTCAGACAAAAAGGTAAAATTAATGAGATAAAAAAGCAGGAGTGGTACAATAGTTGCCAAAACTATGTATGTCATAAAGGTGAAGTCTTTTTCCAAAGCCCTGACAACATATGATAAAATATGTAAAGTAATTAATTGGAAACAACTCAAACAAATTGGTTAAATGGTGGAGAAAAAATATGGGCGTAGAAGCCACCAAAGTATAATAGAAATAAATCAGAAATGTTAAATTTAGTAGAATCCTGTTGTATAAATTAAAATTGGAAAGTAATTAATTTTAGGCAATATGGAAATGGAAGATATAGTAAATAATTTTATAATTAATGCACTTAATAATATCAATTTATTAATAAGAAATATATAAAAGATTTTAAAAGGTATTTTATTACAATTTTGAAAACTTTTAATAAATATTTGTTATTATTAATATCACTGAAGGACAAAAGATATAAAAATTAGAAATTAAAAAAATATCTCTTTTAAACATTAATTATTTAATTTATATTTTTAGAAACATATGATTTATCTAGGGTGAATGAATAGGGTGAAGATGTAAAAAAAGGTGGCAAATAGTTTATCAAGAACAATTTATTTTCAGTAGCATTAATAGAGAAATCAATAATAACATTATATTAATAACATTTTTTACATCTGAAGATCAACATTCTAGTAGCAGACTTATTATGTTTATGTATATATATATATATATATATATATATATATATATATATATATATATATATATATATATATATATATATATATATATATATATATATATATGTGTGTGTGTGTGTGAGTGTGTGTGTGTGTTATTTATTGTTGCCTTATGTTTTCTAATATTCTAGATCATTCTTTATTATATAAATCAGTTATTTCTCAAATATTCTCTTCAGGTTTAAAAGTTGATACCCACTAGTTGTAGGCAACTTATCGATCTTGTAAAGTTTCAAGTTGCTACTTTGCCTCACTAAATTTATCTGTTAGGCTAAACGGTGTGTTCATTTGAATCTTTGTGACAATATATACACAAGCCTTTACATAATATGAGTATTAATATATATACATATATATACACACACACATATATATATATATATATATATATATATATATATAATATATATATATATATAATATATATATATATATATATATATATATAATATATATATATATATATATATATATATATATATATATATATATATATATATATATATATATATATATATATATATATATATATATATATATATATATATTTTATATATTATATATATATATATATATTTTGAAGTTAGAACAAAAAAATTTCGGTTAATTAAATATTTTTCTTTGAAGTTTCTTTGCCTTATTTCGATGCTAAATAGTGTGCATAATTATACTAATTATAATTTATGAACATACGATAAATATGACTTATGATAAAGTATTAAATTCGTTAACTGTGACAAAAAATATGTTAAGCTAAACTCTTTTATAAATTAAACATTATTGTATTCCTGATTTAAACGAATTAAATATCAATTTGTCTTTACACAACATCTTTTTTTTACTCTGAACTAAAGTATGCAAGTGAACAATCAACGCTCGAGTGCTCTATGAGTTTAAGTAATTAAGAAACGTTGTATAATATTCCCAGATATCCCTGTTTGGTTTGGTGTGTTTTGGTTTTGGAGCGCTACATCTGCTTTTTGCAACACGGGGGCTAATGAGACCGGGACCTACTGCTTAAAGCTGATTCCGAACGGCTATGAACATCCATGCTATATTGGAATTCATACCCATGAACTTCGGTTCCGAAGGCCAGCACCCTAACCACTCGCCATCGTTCGGCTGCCGATATCCCTGAATATCATATTTTGATACTTAGCAATGTTGGTTAACATTCCCCAATATCCCGGAATCTCAATGTTTGATACTTAGCAATGTTGGTTAATATTCCCCGATATCGCTGAATATCATTTTTTGATACTTAGGAATGTTGATTGACATTCCCCGATATCCCTGATTATCAATGTCTGAAACTTAGCAATGTTGGTTAACTTTCCTTGATATTAATGAATATCATTTTTTGATACTTAGCAATGTTGGTTAACATTCCCCGATATATCTGTATATCATTTTTTGATACTTAGCAATATAAGTTAGTATTCTCCGATATCTCTGTATATCACTTTTTGATATTTAGCAATGTTGCTTAATAATCCCCGATATCCCTGAATATAATTTTTTTATACTGAGCAATATTAAACAAGTGGCATGTATTAATATTGATTTGGTATGACAATACAAGTTTCAAAGTTGAAAATGTAAATCTTTCGGGCATAGAGTGAACATTTAATATGTCATACACACGACCAAAAAACTTATAGGCATGTAATTGAAGTTTAATATAATGTGTAATCTATTCTACACACAGATAAATCTATAAAACGGCACTTTAAAAATTACTAATTTCTTTGCTCATAACCTAATATTATAACTACAGATTTGCGTCTTTTCTCATGTCTAAATGCATTTATTTTTCACACACATTTCCTCCCGGGATAACGTAAAGTGTATAAGACAATAGGTTAGAAAGGAAACGAGAGGTACTTTTTATCAAGGCCAAAGAAGAAGATTCCATCAGCATACAAATTGAAAGAGAGAAAAAACATATACGTAGAGAGAGATTTTAATGCACACCTGTGAGTTTGTAATGTTTTTCCAACAAATGTTTCTTTCTCAATTGAAAATTTAAATGCTCTCATTTTTGAGAACATATCTCGTCCATCGACTATGTTTGAACAGTGAAGAAGTGCCAGTCTTTTAACTTTATTAAAAAATTGTGTTTTAATATTAATATAATTTCCAACAAACTAATTAATTTTCTCTAAGATTCTAAAGTCCACTGTTTGTTAGCAAATATGCTTAATAATTGATATTCGTTCATTTTCCTATCTTGCTTACTTATGTAATAACGATGTGTGTATAACACTCAGACAAAATGGGAGTGTCGAAATTGAATATACTACCATTTTAATGAATGCAGTAATTGGATTAAACTTAAGCAGAATTTAATCAGTTAAGTGTTAATTAGTTAAGTTTTAATATTCCTCTATTATATATTAGACAGTTTCTGATACTCCATTTCTGAATTCAGGAGAGAAAATCTTTTCGACTGATTCTTAATTCATAAATCGTGTATTATGGCTTCTGAAAACATAATTCTTATGTAAATGCTTTCCGCCAAACCGATACATTTAGAGCAAAAGTTTTCCCCGTGTCGCTCTGCAAACACATTGTGCTTGTGAAATCCATTACAGTTACATAATGCCGTAATTAAACATTCCATCAGTGTGAGTAGCAACTGATGCAACTCACTTAGTTTCGAATAGTGTTTCATGTGAAAGTAAATTTATCATTTCCTAACTCGTGAAATGAATGTAGTGCAGTACATACTATATTTACCCTTGTGCTTAGATTTTACAGCAAATAAGTTAATTGTTGCTACAAACTTGCATTTCTGGAGAAAACAGGTAGCACACGGGTGTTGTTATAGATGATGAACATTGTCTTACTATTGCTTAAGCGTTCAGAATCTTAAATAACACAGTTAAACTATAGTATGGTATGATAATGTTGAAATGCAAATTAGAATCTAAGTATCCATTGATAAATAAAATAAATATTTTAAAGTATAAATAATATGAGTACAATGTATATTTACATGTTATGTTAAAATAGTCAATATTTTATTTAAAAAATATTTTGGATTATAAAAATGAAATGCATTGGTTAACCGTCTTAATTCAACTGAAAAAATATTTATTCTTTATAATAAGTTTCTATGTACTACATTGTGAGTAACTTTCTCCTTAAAATGAATTAAGGAAGGAGTGTTCTCATTTGATGTAATTGATTCAGTTAATAAATAAATATTACTTTAATGCTGAATCACACTTTATTTATAAAGTTTCAGTATTTTGTGTAAAATGTTAGTTAAGAAATTATAAATAAATATATAAATAATTAGTTTAATATAAATAATTTTGGTTAGTTTAGTTACAATTCAATTTACACAATATTACTAATCTCTCATATACCCGACAGTATGACGTTGGGGTGTTTAGATAGCAAGGGTTCCATGAGTTTGCTCATAAACTTATAACAGAAAGATCTTCAGTATCAAAACATCGAGAGTGAAAAAAAGCGTGCAATACATGGAGGGACAAACGAGGAGTTTGTCCCTCTACGTATATGGATATTTTTTCTGTCAATGTTGAAAAAATTTCTAAGCTTTTCGTTGCTATTCTCTAATGTTTCTATCAATTATTTTCATTTTGAATAGGAAGTTCATAATGGTATTTCTTCTGTTGAACTCTCTATCTAACATTAGATAAAATATATCCTATTTTCCTTAATAAATCATTGTTTGGCATTTCTTCATGACGTTTACACTTTATGTGCCTTAGGTTATGCGTAAAAGTTTAATGCTTTAACTATTGAAACTGAACTGATGTTTTGAAAACTGCATGATTTGTTGTTTTACAAATACATTTTACGTAGTAGGGATTGAAATTTTTTATTGTAGTGTCACTGTAATCTAAGCTTCTTTGAGAGAATCGAATGTACTCCCAATAGTATGATTTGGGGTTGTTAAATAGATAGGGTTCCAAGAATTTACTCAGAAACTTATAACAGAGGAAGATCTTCAGAATCAAAACTTTACGAGTGAAAAAAAGGGTGCAATCGGTCGAGTGACAAACGCGAAGTTTAGGGCTTTCTTATAGTCTTTTGATTTTTTTTCTGTCAGCGTTGAAAGATTTCTACACTTTTCGTTCCTAAACACCATTCTCTAGTGTTTCTGTCAATTATTTTCATTTTGCATATGATGTTCATTATGATATTTCTTCTGTTGACCTCTCTATCTATCATTAGATAAAACATTTTCTAATTTCAGTAATAAATCCTTGTTTCCCATCTTATCAGGATGTTTACACTTTTTATGTGCTTTAAATTATGATTTAAGTTTATTGCTTTAATTATTGAAACTGAACTGACGTTTGGAAAATTGCATGATTTGTTGTTTCATGAATATATTCCACCTAGTAGGTATTGAAAAGATTTATTGTAGTGTTAGGGTAATTTAAGTTTCTTTGAGAAAATCGAATGTACTCCAGATAGTATGATTTGGGGTTGTTTAGATAGCTAGGGTTCCAAGAGTTTGAACAGAAACTTATAACAGAAAGATCTTGAGAATGAAAAATTCGCGAGTGCAATCCATCGAGTGACAAACGTGGAGTTTGCGGCTTTCTTATAGCTTATGTTATCTTTTGGATTTTTTTCTGTCAATTTGGAATGAATTTCTACGCTTTTTCGTTGATAAACACCATTCTCTAGTGTTTCTATCAATTATTTACCTTTTGCATATGAAGTCCACAATGCTATTTCATCTGTTGACCTCTCTATCTAACATTAGATAAAATATTTCCTTTTTTCTGTAATAAATCATTGTCTGAGATTTCTTCATGACGTTCACATTTTTTTATGTTCTTTAAGTTATGCTTAAAAGTTTAATGCTTTGCCGATTGAAACTGAAGTGACTTTTTGAAAACTGCATGATTTGCTGTAACGTATATATATTCCATCTAGAAGAGATTGAAATTTTTTATTGTATTGTTATTGTAATCTAAGCATCTTTGAGAGAATCGAATGTACTACCGATATCAGATTCCATTTCTGAACCAAACTCATTGAGATAAATTTCCAAAACTCTCAGAATATTTAGAAATTTATACCAACTGTTCTACAAAAAATAATACGGAAAAAAATATACATGCGAAGATATGGATGTTGTTTAAACAGTAGTGATGATAGTAATAATATAACTCTATTATTTAAAATCATTAATTCTAACACATATGAAACTCTTAGACATTGCGCAAAAAAATCACACAGTTGTTTAACATCCTCTCTTCCATCGTTTTTATATGACACTGCAGACTTCAAATGTAAAGAAACTAAACTTTTATGGCCCATGACTACGAAATCAAATAAACAACCATAAAAACAATGGGGAAAGTGAAAACAATTTGGATACTGTCAAAATGACCATTAGCTCTTATTTTAGCTTGCAGATTGTTATTATCAAAAATAATTATTTAGGGTAAATAAGCGTAAACAAGTTTATGCAATACGCGTAAGATTTCAGAATAGTATACAAAAATATGTAATACAATTAAAAAATATATTTGTTCCACTAAAATCGATTTACACTTAAATAAAATATAATATATAATTTTACAAAATTAATGTTAAAATATCAAGGGAATTATTTTCAAATAAAATAAATTAAATTACGTAAATTATTTTATGTGTTTATGACATGAAATACTATACATCGTATGGATCCTTTTGAAATCTTCTTACTGTGAAATATTTTTCTTAATTATTTATTAATAAACATATTATGCATTAGACATTGCATCAAATTATATTTCATGGTTTATAAATTAAGTGTTTGAAGTATATAATTATCATTATAAGCCATGCTTAATAATTATTTTTCTTAAGAATTTATGAATAAATTATTAAATATGTATTGCTTTATTTATCACTTAATCGTTAAAGTCTCTAATACTTTTTTAATATATGTGATAAAATAAAATTAACTACATGCCCAAATAAAAACTGTTCGCATATATTACATACGAGTAAAAATAATAAAATATGTTTTCTTTTTTTTAAAGGTCAAACTAATTATCATTCAAATAAACAATTTGGTAAATTAGGAATAAACAAATTAAAGCTGCCAAGAAAAATAATTAGCAGCCTCTTTAACGTATTTAACGGGGATCAAAGCTCCAGTGCTTTAATTTGCAATTACATTAATATACCACTTTAGAGACATTTGAACGTTTAAAAAAAGATAAAAATAAACTTCAATCCCCCTAAAGCACGAATTCTGCAGTAATTTCATGTTAATTTTATCTTAAATTTTTAGAAAACATTTTCAGCAATTTAGTCCTGAAGCTGTTAAAAATCATCAGGATTTTTATTTAGTTTTATTCTTGTATTTTTGCCACAAAATATTACTTTTGATTGTGTTTGTTTCTTTTAATAAATAGTAATTAAAATATTCTTATTTCTGTAAGTATAGAGGGAGTGGCTTTTAGGACTACATAAGAGTAGAACCGATTTATTTCCATATACAATCCTTGTATTGGTTTGTATTTTACGATATATGCATATACACTGGAGACAAATTTTTAAATACGGTTGAAAATAGTAGAAACAGCAAAGATAATATAAAAGGCATGGAAATTTGTAAATTATCATAAATGAAGTATACAATAAGTCTTGTTGGGTCTATGAAAAATTTGGATTGCTGAATATTTTCGCCATGTGATACCACGTATAACAAATAGAAGAATTTGACGCGTATTGACGGTTGATGTTCAATATAAAATTTCAGCGGGAAAGCATCAATTTCCTAACTTGTAATTTTCAGTATGTCTCCTCGATATTACGTAGAAGATTTTACGGGTGGGTGGATTTGTTTTGAAGTTTGGAGAAAGACAAAAAATAACAGATAATGTCAGGTAGTTCCACGTCAACTACAGTGTCTTCTTAGGCTTTGAAACACATTTCAGACGAACGTCATCTGTGTGGAAAACCAAGGGGGAGATTGTGATAGCAATACCACTCATGGAAGTTATACGTAGGCCTTTCGAAAAAAGGAACGGACATAGTACAGGTATTGAGTTTGCAATCGGTTTCTTGCTACAACTGACCATAAATCACCCTAAAAATAGTAACCATAAGTTTGCATAAAGGAAAAATATAAGTTACCTGGACATCAACATTCCACTCGATTTAAATGATGTCTTCAGTATCATTTTTGGATTGCAGAAGATAGCCTGATTTGTAAATAAGTTTTGTCTATTGTCTAACTGTGTTGACTGATCAAACAGAATACAACATGCGGTAAAAAACCGATATCCGGCATGCAGCGTCTGGGTATGATACATATGTTGTGATCACGATCATTAACCGTACATCACTCTATGCACTTTTTAGATGGTAAAAGTATGGACGGCCAACAGCAAGGGCGTTTCTGTAACTCATATTCACATGATCCTTGGTGTTATTAGTTGTAAATTTCTCTTCAATGAAAATAAACAAAATGACTTTAAAAATTCGCTGTCCTTGACGATCTACAGATCAAAGATACCCCAACGTTTGGAGTCTTACATCGATTTCCGGGGTAGCCTTATTCCTATTGACATCTTACAACTGAATAATATAAAACATATTCTACTTTTCCCCGTTATGTATTCCTCACAAATTGACCATTTTAACCAAATCCCATTTTCCAATGCTCATACATTTCATAGCGATTACCTTTTCTGTTATGAGCTAGAAATATTGTATTTTCTTATTTCATTTTACACCGAACCACACCTATCTATCTATTTATCTATCTATCTATCTATCTATCTATCTATCTATCTATATATATATATATATATAAATATATATATTCATATATATTTACATATATATATATATATATATATATATATATATATATATATATATATATATATATATATATATATATATATATATATATATATATATATATATATATATATATATATATATATATATATATATATATATATATATATATATATATATATATATATATACATATATATATATATATATATATATATATATATATATATATATATATATATATATATATATATATATATATATATATATATATATATATATATATATATATATATATATATATGTGTGTGTGTATATATATGTATGTATGTATGTGTGTGTGTGTGTGTGTCTGATTATCTGACTCACCTTCAGGTGGTTGCCTGAGTTAGATTGTAATACAAAAATTAATTTTCTTTTTCATACCACCAGAAGCCTGCACGTCGCATGATAACTTTCCGATTTGTCATGCTGAGCAATGTTTTATTTATTATAAATTAAGAAATATTTTCTACAATAAATTTGTCTATAAATTAATTCATTAAATTTCTTTTCATATTGATAATCATTATCGTTCAATACTTATCACTATCAAGTTTTAACAAGCATCTCCATAATATATTCTTTGTATAAAAAGCCCTTTCCTGTTTTTTATAACTCTATATGTTATTATTTCACAAAAGTACCAAGCATGCGGATGTACTGTTTTATATTACAGTTACTTGTATCCTAGTGTTTTGTGCATGTAGTTTAAAATATTTTACGCATGCATAATAGTGTATCTTTTGTTATATCTTTAAAAAGAGTTTTAGATTATATTATGTTTTCTTACATAAGTTTCTAGATTAATAGGGAACTTCATTAAATATAAGTGTATATACGGTATTAGAACAGTTAATCCATAAAATGTTAAGTACAGTAAATTATCTATAATAATAATATATGTAAATAATGAAATGAACTACTGCACAGTGGCACATATTGAGATACATCAAAAATTAGAAATACTTTAGTAACGTTTGATATTATATCATCTTCATTTGATTTTATTTAGTATTATTTTCCAACGCTATGTATTCATAAATCCTCTAAATGTCTACATATCTTTCCTATCTTATGCAATCTTTTTAAAAATAGGTTATACTTCATATTAAAAAAAAGAATGTTTTCAGTCTTATAATTTTTTAAGCTACTTATTCCAATGAAAACGTGAATTGTTTTAATTTAAAAATAACGACTATTTTTATTAACTGTAAAATATTAAATTTTTATTTTAAATGGCTCATTTGTAAATTTTTTTCTTAATTATTGATGGGGATTTAAAATATAAAAGTGATTAAACAAAGAATTATTGTAAAGTGTTTTGCATAATTTAAAAAATCTCAGTATTCGAACTTCGAAGCATAAGCACTTTACTCTTCTTTCCGGAAATAATTTTCTCTCCAATTTTGAACAAATATTAAGACTTCAGGTTAGCTCATTTACATTTCTGATTAATATGTGTGGCAAAACTAATTCTTCATTTTATGTGACACTTTAAAGTCAGGATTTATATAAGTGATCTTAAGAAATTTCTCAGAGGTAAAGAGAGATAGGCAATCTATCATTTCAGTAATGTACGAATTGGGAAAAGAAGAAATGAATTTGTGGTTTTTAATTCAGGATTCAGAGATTGACATCTCTTTCATTTTCGTACCTTAAAGATTAATGACATATTCATTCGAAGTTCTGACGTATGGCATAATAAAGACTTTGTAACGTTTTGAATATATACAATTTTTATTGTTAATGTAATATAAAATTATATATGCGTATCTGCAAGAAGAAACTGTTATATAATAATGATAGAATTTCTGCAGCACAGTAAGGTAAATAGCTTAAAAATTTTCAGAACTTAATATGTAATTTAAAATTTTGAGATTTAGAGGAGATTTATTATAGTTTTTTTATATCTTTAAAAATTCCCTAGATACATTTGGATTTCTTAGATAATTTATTCGGATTTATTTCCTTTAGATTTTTTGAAATATTCGAAATTCAAACTGGCATATAGGAAATTCTCGTAGGATTTAATGGGAAATGGATACATTTATCTGTCACCCATTTGAGATATATGCATTATAAAGATATTTTGAGGGAAAGATAAGTGACATATTTTAAAGTGCGATATCATAACTTAAGAGGAATATGTCTAAATAGAAATATTTCTATTATATCCATTGTAGATCACATATAATACCCTTGTACATATCTGAGTCAATAGAATAAAATAATTTTATTTTTTTAAACAATATTTTAAGACATGAACACGTAATTTAATTTATATAACTGTATTGAGTTTAATTTTTCCGTACATATTATTATATGCTATTAAAAATATAATATATGTTAAAGTCTTAATTTGAGGGGGTGGTTAAAAACAGGTTTCAAAGCCCGTAGTGAAATGTGCACTTTTCATTTTATTAAACCGGTACAGTTTGATATCAAAACAAAGTAACTCCACCAACTTGGAAATAAAGGTCTAAACATGGTAGTCTAAAATTTTCTCCTGGTCTCCCCGTGTCCAAAGAGTATCAAAAATTCTTTGTGCAACAATTTTCTTGACTATTAAACATTTTAAAATTTAGCAATAGTAAGCAATTAATGGTATATTTGATATTTTGGGAATTGATGGTATATTTGGTAATTTTCTTTAATAATTTCGAACTATTAGGTTTGTAAGCTGTTGAGAAATTAATCACACATAATCACACATAATCACACATAATGAGATATTAATCACACATAACATCACAAATAATTAATCACGCCCAGTTTCTGTATGGATTTGGTTAAATAAGAATATATATAATTTTATTATAATGATCAGTCTGCTTCAAGAAAAGTGTGTTTTGCAAACATATTGCATATTAAGAATGTTTTGTGTTTTGTAAACTTATGCAGTTATTTTGCCAAATTCGACGAGTGGTACCCTTTTCTGAAGTAACCATTGGTACAGCCAACTGATATAAGATTCCCGTTTTTCTACTTGATTAAATATTATTTTAGTTACAAGTGCTGTCGTGAAATAAGTTTGAATATCCTATTCAGTTAAATACCCTACGTATGTGCGTTAAGCCACAACGTTACGTATTGTTTCGCCATTTTCTCTAAAGCAAGTTACTTTCTTCCTAGATGCTTCTTGAAGAAATGAATAAGGGGAAAATTATATTATATAAAATTTAGACATTATTCAGGGAAATGCTGGCGCTACATACTCTAGTTTAATCTGTATGAGATGAAATGAATTGCCCCCAGAATCTGAATTACTGGGCAGATATCTCCATGACTAGTTTTAGAATGAAAAATGTCCTGTTACTTTTTCCCTTTTCCTGTTAACCTTAATAATAACTGTAGGTTTCTGTTTTTTATACCTTAAAGAATCGAAATGGATGGCTAAGGCCGGGGCAGGGTTTTACCACTCATACCTTAAAGAATTATTGGCAGTTAGTTTTAATGATACTGGATACTATAAGTTCCTCTGAAACAAATAAAAATTTGGTATTGACTTTGAAATCTTACTTTTTAAACACCTATTGTTAGTGTATAAAATCTTATGTATTGGAACTAAATAACTAAATCTTTCCAATTATTCCTTTTTATATTAGTTACACAAGACAATGATTTATATATATATATATATATATATATATATATAGCAAACGGAGACCAATCAGTGCATTAAATAAAGAACAAAACCGTTAATTTCTTACCAAAACTTTCATACACGAAACAAAAATTGCGAGAAAGCTAATTACTTGAAAATATATAAAAATGCAGAAAACATAAATCTATTTATAATATAGTGAAGATTATAAAATGTTTTAAATTATGATAATGTTTTAAATTAGTTTGGGTTAATTGATGAATTTAAGGAGTTGCAATTTAATATAGCATTAAGTTTAAATAAAAATATATATCGACTGATTTCTTCTCTCTAAAATGATATAATATTAATACATTTAAATAGATTCAAAAGTAAATAAATATATATTTACTTCTTGACCATTTACATTTTGTAACTAATGTTTAAAGTTCTGATGCATTAGTAGTTTAAAACAATAAGGTGATATACTGTTGCAAACGCTGCTTTAGATTTGGAAGATAAGTTTCATATAATTTAGGTTTTATAACATTAAATCAAGAAATGTTGTTATATATATTTTATATTGTTACAAATAGAATTTTAAAATGTTATCATACTTTCTCTCCTGTATTTAATGCATTATAAAAACTTCTGACAAATATTTGAAAAACGTTGAATTTATTTTTTCAACATCATTTTCTTTAAATGTTTCCATGTATGTCATACGGTACATGTTCTAAATAGATCGTAAACAGCTTATAGCAGGATTGGATGCACATGCATTGATAATTGGTAGAGTGAATTTTAGCGTTTTCGTATATATAAATTATTTTAAATATATTTGTGTGAATATAATCTAAGATTTCCTATTTTTCCTTAATATATTACACTTTTAAAAATATTGAATCACTCTAATAAGTTTCAGGATTAATACATAAGTCCATTATTTATAATGAGACATGTTTGTGTTAAGAGTAAAAATTGAATTGATTTTCTGATAGGATGGTCACATATTTTAGTAGAAATAACTCTGGCAAGAATATAAACTATACAATATTTGACTGTTGTATACGATTAAAACACCATGAGTCGTTCACCATGGTATCACAAATATTTTGATTTATTCAACAATATTTACAGCAGTTTATTGATATTTCTTCATGGTAATCTTGGATAAGATGTTCTTTCTTGAAACGTTTTTAAAAGGTTACTTATAACAGGAACATGATTTAATAATTATTTTTTATACGCTGCGACGACAATCTCCGAATTAATCATTTAGAATCCCGATGACTGAGCTATAATAAAAAAATTATCTCTTTAAGTATAAGCGTTTTAATTTAAAGTGTCTGTGATATACAAATTAAACTGAAAGCATAAATTATAATACAATAACTCATAATACACACTTTTAAATATACATCCTAGATAAAATATTACATTATAAAACAAACATTAATATATATATATATATATATAAATATATATATATATATTATATATATATATATTATATATATATATATATATATAATATATATATATATATATATATATATATATATATATATATATATAATAATAATATATATATAAATATATATATATATATATAATAATATATATTATATATATATATATATATATATATATAAAAATGTAAATGTATATATTATATAATATATATATATAATATATATATATATATATATATAAATATATATATTTTATATATATATATATATATATATATATATATATAATATATAATATATATATAATATATATATATATAAATATATAATATATTTATATATATATATATATAAATTATATATATATATATAATATATATATAAATATATATATAGATATTTATATATATATATATATATATATATATAATATATATATATATATATATATATAGAATATATATTTATATATATATATATATATTATATATAATATATATATAATATATATTATATATATATATACTATATAATATATATATAAAAAATATAAATATATATATATTTATATATATATATATATATCATATTACATATTTTATATATATAATAAATAAAATATAATAACATTATAAATTCTGTATAATTATTTGTGATATCATTTAATATTTTAAAAAGAAAAATTATATTTTAATATCAAAAAAATTTTTTAATGTTGAAATGTTTAATCAATTATATTTCAAATATATAACAACAAATTTAAATTAAAATATAAGAATTAAGACATTTACTTAATTTAAACTAAAACAATATCTTATATTAGATACTGGTGGTTTATATATCTTAATTTCTTGTCGATTCCTATGCTCAAATTAACAGTTACATTAAAAGGCATTAAGAAACACTTTCTTTATTCTTATTTTAATTAAATAAACAAAATTATGTAGTTAGAGACATCTAAGGAAACCGGAAATCATGCGAGAAATTAGCAAGAGTAAATACTTACACCGTGGATCGGAAATCCGATCTCTTAACAAATAGATCTTATTCATTTGAGTGAAGAATAATACATTCAAATCAGTATCAAACAGTACCTATATTATAAATCTGGAAATGATAATTTTGCAACATGCAAGTTATAATGACGAAGAGTCTACCAATTCGCGAATACTACCCAGACTAATATGGAAGACATGATTCGTCAAAAATCTGCCTTTAAATTTCTTAGAGTAATAATCCGCGAAGAAAAAACTTGAATCACAAGTATAAAACAAATTTATGAAATGTCAGAAAGAAAAATATATATATATATATATATATATATATTATATATATATACCGTAAAGGAATATTTTAGATTATAAATAAGTCCCACCGTTTTTTAAAATTTAATACATTTGAAACTTTGACACATTTATATAATTTTATCTTTGTTAAGCAAAACCGTCTTTTACAGATTTTGAAATATAAAAAGATTTTGTGAAATAATTCTTCCAAAATTTTCCATAAACAAAATAGTTGGTATAACACATTCGACTCTGTTCAAACAGTAAAGAAGAGTAATGTGTGATCATGGAAAAAGTAATTTAAAATTTAAATAATCTCAGCGAAAGATAATGATTTAGGATAAAATCTTTTTATACAGCATTTAAGTAATTTTATTTATTTGCATAATATTTATTTGCATTTATAGCATTAAGACAGTAAAAATACATTTAATTCTCAGAATACTAAGTAACTATGATTACTGAAACTTTAACGACGATGAAAAAGTGACTTAAAAGTACTGTAGGACATTCTTTGTTGCCTTTATTATAATTTTAGTTTTAAAAAAGGATTCTAGTCTAGTTTTTATCAAACATTCTTCAAAATATCTTGCATGTAAACTGCTTGGGATGAAAAAGGATTAAATATAGGAAATAAATTAGAGTTATTTTTACTTCAAATCATGACTTTTTCAAATGATATTGTGGTTATTTATTTAAAAAACTTATTCATTGAAATAAAATAAAAATGCTATTACATTTTTTTTTAATTTCATAACAACATAAATATTTACTAACGATTACTTGTGCTATGCTAACATCCTGTCAACATTCTTCAATTCTTTTCAAATATAACTGGATGAAACAAAAGTTACTGAAATATATAGTATTTTTTTATTATTTTCAACGAAAATTATTAAAGAAAAATAATTCTTACCTTTTATTTTTAGTTATAAAATTTAATCCAAAGAACGTTACCATATGTTGAAAAATAAGTCATGTAATTAAATGTACCTCATTTGTTTTATAGATTGTTATAAATAAAAGTAAAAATTGTTATAAAATTTTTATTTACAACAATCTATAGCCCTATAAATTTTTATATATTTTTTTTTTTTATTAATTGAAACTTTCAGTTAGAACACAATAACTGCGATGGCTATTATAACATCTAATACAATCTAAATAATTAAAAAATATTAATGATTAATTCGAATATGCTGTTTGTTTTAGTTATAAAATTTAAATTTAACTCATAGAACGTTACCAACAGTTGAAAAATGAGTCATGAAAAATGAGTAATTAAATATACTTCTTTTGTTTTAAAGATTGTAATAAATAAAAGTCATAATTGTTATTAAATGATTGTTATAAATAAAAATTATTTTTTACTAATTGAAACTTTCAGTTCATACACGCTTAATAACTGCGATGACTTATATTAAAATGACCTTCATTGCAGATATTGTTGTCTTAGCAATGTATAATTACCAGAATGCGCTTTTAAGGAGAGATTACGCAGAAGTTTATTTGGAATTTTTCTTGAAGCACTTCATAGAAACAAAACCTTAAGTACAGCACTTCCGAAAGTACTCTAGCAATAACAAAATTAAAACTTTAGTTATGAAAGATGTAATTAAAAATTAAAACAGTGTGAGAAAAAAGACAATAGGTTGAAAAATAAAAGCGTTACAACAGTATTCAGCTTTAATACAGTATTGAAGTAACTGCAGTTAGTTTATTTCCGTTTATGATTTAGAAAATACAGAAAACACAGTTAATTCACCAGACGTTTGTTAGGAAAATAATTCAGGGTATTGAAAAATAAGGACAAACAAAAAAGTGATTAAAATAGTGTAGGAAATTCTTCCTTTTTTATTTTTTTAACGTTTTGAATAGCTCTCTCACTTTTAATTTTCGTCATGTATTCTCCAAAATATCTTATCAAATTACTTCTTAAGAAGAAAAATACGCCTCGGTGAATTAAATGTAGGGTAAAAAAATTAGATGTTTTATCGCATTTTGCTCTTTTCAATAAATTTAAGTCTTATTCAGTTACAGAATATAAAAAAAGGAAAGTTTTCTCACAGTTTTTTGTTAAACATAAAAACACTGGCATTAACGACTGTTATGTTTAAATTAAGCCTTTTTTGATTTTTTGTATACCAGATTTTTGAGTTAAATAAGGAATAAGTAGAAACGTAATTTTAAAAAAATATTTTACATGAATCTATCATGAATATTCTTTTCAATTCTTAAATAATATCGTGGGGACTAGGTAAATATTTAAACTATTTTTTATGTTAAGTTTGTAGATAATACAATTATTGTTGTCATAAATTGAAAATTTATAGAATATTGTACTATCCATTTTTTTTTACTTTTGCTACACACATATAATTTGTTATATTTAAAAACTGAAATTTCTAGGATAAAAGCTAATGTTCTATTCTATAACTGCGATATAGACTAAGAACAAATTAAATTTCTTCATTATTTTATAATAAAGATTATAAAATTTCCTGATTTTAAGCATAAAAATATTAATTAAATTTATAGAAAAATATTTATTTAAATATACAAATTTATCTGAGTTAGAAAAAAAATTGATAATATTAAAATTCCTTTCACAGGAAATAGTGACACATATTTGCAATATTTTCAAATTGTTCTTTTAGATACTTTTAAACATTACACAGAATTTGTTATTAAATGAATAGTATTAATATCAAGCAAAAATATCGGCGTACACACCAGATTCTACTTTGTCATGCATTTTCGATCGATTTGTATAAATTTGAAGCCAGTTATTCTTTGGATACTTGGTATAAATTGACTTTCGAACAGCTGCATTTAATTCATCCTCGCTTGATGATCATTTTGTTATGGTATGAATCAAAAGACCTTCTTTTGGTATAGATCCGAGAAGAACGGAATGGGTTGTTGGTTTCAAAATTTCTTCTGTAGGAACATCCAGAACAGCATAATCCGTTTTTTTTGGTTTGGTTTTTTTTGGAGTGCTATGGTCTACTTTTTGCAGCAAGAGGGCTAATGAGACCAGGCCTACTGCTGAAAGCCGATTCCGTACGGCTACGAACATCCGTGCCATAGTGGGATTTAACGAACTGCGGTTCCCTAATTCCAGCACCCTAACCATTCGACCATCGTTCGGTTAACACCATCATCAGATTTCAGTTTTATTTATTTATTTATTTATTTATTTTTGTAAAAATCCATTTTGAATTTTTAATGTTCGTGGTTCAAAAAAATCTGTCAATGATTAACTTATTAATTTTTCATATAGTAGTAAAGTTCTATACTATATTATTTCTTCAAATAGTTTATTAACTGTAAGAGCAAGCATGGTCTGTAGTGGAGTAGTTTTTACTGTTCCTGTAACGAACTTGAGGGCTTCATTATGAAAGACATTAGGTTTCGAAATATATATGTTGTTTCAAGTAATCAGGGCCTCGAAGAAATAGCAAAGATAAAGGATTTAACAGATAAATTATATGTTTGGTTTAAATTGTCTCTTCTACAACCCCATTTTACCCTTATGAATCTTGTAATTTTGTGTAAGACTTTTACGGGATTTGTAAATTACCTTATCAATGTATCTCTGCCAACTGAGCTTTTTAATCAAACTTCATTGATAAATAAAATGCTTTTTATGTTTCTTGGACACTAGTACTATTATATTTCAAGTAAATTTCTGTTGGCTAATGTTTAAAGTAAAAGCTTCTTACATGGTCTTGTCAATATTTAGTTATATTATTTATATTTGTTATTATTTTATTTGATTTTCTGTTAACCATTTAAACAAAGCTTCTAAAACATGGTTATACTGGCCACTAATTTACTGGTTTTCTAGGTACTGAAGTCCATATTACTAAGTCGTTAGCAAAAAAAGATGTTCAATGTTCTTTATTGTTTTTAAATTTTCTCACAAAGATCGTTAATGTAAACTAAAAAAGTTGTACTTTTCACCCTGAAGACTAAAATGAATGTCTTTGTATCTTGATATGTCTAATCCATAGTACACTGCACAAAATATTAGAGAAATAGCATTTTTAATCTATTGGATCATTTTCAGTCCAATTCCCAACATTTTTAACATATAAATAAATTTATTCGTCGAAATTAGATCAAATGCTGCTTTGATAAATGCAAATATGCTATTCAATATTAATTATTTTACAATTAATTTTTTAAATTTTTATTGTTAAAATTAACTTATGTGTATATTATACTAAGTGCGAAACTGAAAGTTGTTAATAAATAAGAAAATGTTAAATATACAGACTTATAAAGGGCTATATATAAAATTAATAAATGTTGAATAACATTTAATTTTTAGGAAACATTACTGCCATACTTGCGATATAAAAAAAATATATTAAACTTGTATTTTAAATGCATTGTTTTTAGTTGTATAACTGACATTACTATTTTTGATAGTGATAATCTAAACATAAGTGTATATTGATTTGATATATAGAACCCACCTATTAAATTTCTGAACTAAAATGTATTTGCTGTAATGTAAATTACCTCACCTTTTCATAAAAATCCTTACATTATTTAAATTTTATAAGTAAGAGATATTAACACGTGCTTCCAATGTTATAGCAATAAGGCTTCAGTATATGATGAAAGAACATTTTCTTATTAAATTATTCTTTCATCTATTTAAAAGTTATTTTAGCTAACTATACTTTAATACTTAAGAAAATTTTGTTTTGCGTGAGAAAATATTCTTTCAACTAATTTATAGAAACAAATCATAAAGGTTAACACATCTGAATATTTTCGAAAAAGAAATAAAATAGATTGAATTCATGAAAGGAATAATTTAAAATTAAAAGAGAAAGAGAAGACAATAATTTTGAAAAAAAAAATCTTTTACTACAACATTTAAGTAATTGCATTTTGTTTATTGGCATTTATGAGTTTTTAAATTTTCAAAAGATTTAATTCATTGTCTCCTAAGAAAATAATTCAGGGCATAAAAAATTAATGAGGGAAGAAAATAGAGGGTTACAGAAAATATGTAGATTCCTTTTTTTATTTTTTAGGAATTTGAAAATTTGACACGGTTTTAGTTTTCGTCGCCGATTCTTATATGCAAATTACTTCTGATGAAGAAATGTACGCTTCAGTGAATTAAATGGAGAGAAAGAGGAGTTTGTTCCTTAACATATTCTATTTTTTTAAAATAGAATCATGGACATTTAAATTCTCTTTTCGGTTACAGAAAATTAAAATGATGAATCTGTTTTTCAGATATACTTTAAAATTAAAATCAACACAATATCTTTACTATAGTTTAGAAGGTATATGTATAAATTAGGTATTTTTAATTATCTTTTATTTTTTTGAAAGTAACACAATGAAACAAAAGTTTAAAAAATTAGTTTTGAAAAACAAATTTATGTGTGATTTATTTGAAGAATTTTGAATAATAGGAGTAGAAGAAATTTTTCGAAAAATATTTATTCTGAGAAATTAAGGATTGAAGTATTTTATCCAGTGAATATTTTTAATCGTTTGATTTATTTTGCAATTTTATTTTTGTTCTATATCTGAGAGATTTTATTCGTAATTATGTTATTGTATATTGAAACATAACTTTTTTAATTATTACTCTTAATTGGCAGACCTATAAAATGTAATATCACACATTTTTAATAATTTCAATACTTAATAATTTCTTAACTGTTTTATTAAACAACGAACTATATATTGTATGTAGTGCCTACAATGATTTCTTTATTATTTATAACCTATACAGTGTGACTACAAAATACAATGGGTCATCCAATTAACTACTAAATGTTAATACAGCGATCTAGTCAGGATTATAAACAATTGATTGGTGTCATTTGATTAGCTATTTATTAATCATTAGAACAGCACATGATACTTTGAGACGCAATAAAAATTTTTATTATTATTATCATTATTACTATTATTAATATATTCAATTGTACGAGTATCAAATGTATCATCAGCCTAGTATTTTTATACGGTAATAATTTATTTTTCAAACCCAAATTAATTGGTGGCTTCTTTCAATAATTTAATATTTTTATTATTTTTGTATCTTGTATACCATTTAATTCCTCGATATATGACATTTTATGTATTTGTGTTTCTTTAGAATAAACAATAATGTCCCCAAATCAAGAAGTTTTGTACATTATAGGCAAAACATTTGTATAATCATAAAAGCTGTTTTTATATATTATACAAATTGACAGAAATAGAATTTCTAGAATATATTGATTTGAAGAAAAAAGGCACAGAAATTAACTGTATATGTTTGCCAGCCAAATACATCAGTTTGAATGAATATGATCTGTAATTATTTCAAATACCTCACTCTCTGATCTCAAATTTCTACTGACATTTTTTTTTAGTTTAAAAGATTTGTTGGGCAGTGAACTTTCTTGAAGGATGAAGGAAATGTACGGAATAAAAATTTAGATAAGGAATACTAAGAAAGCGTGTTACAGTATTAAACAATCTAACACGCTTACTTTCTAAAGGACACAAAATTGTGCATGTTGAAGATCAAAATGAACGTTCGCATGTCATTACATTACTTCAGAAGGAGGTTTACAATTTTAACTGTAATAATTAAATTTTATATCATAATTGGGTTTCAAAATAAGTCTTTTATATAAATTTATCACAGAATTTTTTAAGTCTCTCTCCTGGAAATTACTGAAAATTTCGACTGAGTCGATAAAAAAATAAGTTTAGCCTCAGCTAAATTCGATGTCCAAATTCAATGAGGTTTTTATTCAAAATCTGTTACCCGATATTAGAACATAACTATTACTTAAAACTACGTTGTAATGTAGATTAAAGTAAAGGCTTTGTATTAAAAGTAAAATTGAATAAAACTGTGCATTTGTTTGGGTTTTAATTTTAAAACAGCTCTTACTTAAAGTTCTCACTGGGTGATCTGAGGTAGCACAATCCACAAATGCGTCGAACGCATAAGTGGACAGTCTATAGATCGAGGTTTAACCCTCCTAAAGAACTGCCTTGTTCATAAAAATAAAATAGATGAAAAAAATACATACATGCAGTAAAAAAGATTACTTAAAACATCTAAATGGAATAGATACTGCATAATTGAAAAGATAATAAACATATTATACAGGAAAATGGCATCGTTAACATTAAAAAAAAAAACATGTAAATATATGTCTAAATAATGAAAAAAAAATCTGTTAAAAATATTAAAAATAAACAAATTTTATTTTATAATGTATTCCTTATTTTAAAGAAGTATTAAAGTTGAAAACAATTTGTGTACATTAAATACCAGTGTTTTTCTGTTGAACAAAAAACTGTGAAAAACAGTTTTTTTTTTCACTGAAAGAATTTAAATATTGAAAAAGAGCAAAATATGCTACTAAACATATTTAAATTTTTTTTCGCTAATAAAAATTTTAATTCTTTGTTGCGTATTTTCTTCTAAATTTATTAATTGAGAAATTTTAAATAATTAAAATTAAACAAATCTTTATTCACTATTTTATAATAAATAATTTCAAATATTTCAAATCTTAATTTGAATTTGATACCCTTTTTTCTACAATGAACAGTATTTTTTATATTCTAAACAATAGACTACTATAACAATATGAAACATCTTTTTTTAAATACATTTAATTAATTTTTATTTTTCTAAAATAATTTGATAAGATATTTAAGAATATATTTTAAGTGAGTTTTTTTTAATAAAATTTCTATTATTTTAATCACTTTTTTTTTTCCTTTTTTAATACATTTATTTTCTAACAAATATAATTACAGTATTCAAATATAAACAAAAATATAACTGCAGTTACTTCAAAAAATGAATTACTTTTTATTTTTTAACTTGTCTTTTCTCACACTGTTTTAATTTTTAATTACATTCATAATAAATTTAAATATTATTGCTAAATCAAGTGTTACTTAAGGTTTTTTTTCAAGAAGTGTTTAAAAATTTTAGAATCTTCATAATCTTTTTAGAAATTCAAAGAATAGTAATATTACAATATCTACATGAATTTTAATATAATCATTTTTAACTTGGATATTTTTAGTAAATTATAAAAAATAATGTATGTCATACATGAGATGTTATACTTTTAATGATCAACCCATTAATATAAATATTTGTAATACTAAGTCTAGAAGTTTAAAATATTTTTCAAAGATCATAATTATGAAGGTAATAAATCAAAAATATTATTGTCTTTTGAAATATTTTTTTTCATAATACTTATAAGTCTATAAATAAAAAAGGCTAATACAAAATTGTGTTTTTTTTTGTTTTGTCTTAAAACACATACATTAAATAATTAATTTAAAAACCTATTTAAATTCACCCCAAAAATAAAATAAGATTTATGAAATGCTTATATCATTTCTCTCAAATGATTTTCTAAAAAAACATTCTAAAATGAT
Organism: Pardosa pseudoannulata; assembly: GCA_032207245.1. Lineage (NCBI taxonomy): Eukaryota > Metazoa > Arthropoda > Arachnida > Araneae > Lycosidae > Pardosa > Pardosa pseudoannulata. Next base: position 129,239,211 of record CM063498.1, read on the forward strand.
TTTAAAAAATTATTTATAATATATTTTTTATATTTGTTAGTTAAATTTGTGAATATGCTGCTAATATTTTGTATCACTGATTTAAAATTTTTCAGAAGAATTAAAAATTTGTAATTTACCATAACGTCATCTAAAGTAAACATTCTATAAAAATTTAAATTAATATATCTTAGTAAAAATGATAAAAATAATATTAAATATAGTTAATCGGATTTAAATGAATATCATACCATTTGATCAAGTTAAACGTGAAGTAACATCTCATTTTGTACCTAAATTTAAATCACTGTAATTTTCTTCAACTCAAATGGCATAAATATAGTTATTTCGAAGACTTCGAGGTGAAGATTAATGAAAATTTTACTTTTCAAATTGATAAAAAGTAAAATAATAGTAATGATAATAACTCTGTATACGGTTTAGAAATAAATTTCTTTGCGGTTGTTGGAATTGAATATTAGTACTAAGAACATTTCTTTAACGAATTCCCTTTGAATATTTTATAAACAGTAAATACAAATAAACAAGATTCATCTACTTAAACTCGGTATTATGTGATTTTCTCACAATATATCATCTTTCTCTCGCACTAATTTGATTTTAAATTATTCTCTAATATACACAATCTAAATTTATTTATTGTTAGAACACATTGTGATGTATCTAACGTAGACTTAGTTTCTGAACAATTGATTCCGTAAGAAGATTTTATAATTAAAATTGTATAGTGCAATTTGCTGAGAAAAGTTAATGCTATTTCATGATGACAGTTTAATATTACAGATTCTTTTTTTTCAGCAAACAACTTATAAAAAATTGAATGAGTTTGTTTTACACAGTTTTATTTAGATTTATTAAATTATCATAATCATAAAATGAATATATCGCTACACAAATATCGTTTCAATTTAACATTAATATTTTTTAGTTATTTATATGTTTATCTTACGTTATATGTATGAATGAAATATAAATAATTTTTATAAATAAAATATATAATCATCATTTTATAACAATTATGACTTTTATTTATAAAATCTATAAAACAAATAAATATTTAATACATGACTCATTTTTATATGGTAAGATATAAGTAAATTTAAATTTATAACTAAAAATAAAAAAATTAATTGTATAAAAAATTTACACTTGATGAAAATATACTGAAAAAATTTTTTTTCTTTTATAATATTTATTGAAATATTAAAAAAATAAATTACTATCAACTTCAGTAACTTTTGTTTCATCCAGTTATATTCGAAAAGAATGATTTTTACAGAAAGTTACATAGCACAAGTAATCGTTAGTAAATATTTTTATTGTTATAAAATTTAAAATAAATTTGAAAAAAATAGCTTAACACTGAATGAGATATTAAATAAATACCCACTATATCATTTGAAAAAGACATGATTTGAAGTTTATTTCATAAATATAATTATCAGGCGGTTTTTTATCCCAAGCAGTTTACATACAAGATAATTTGAAGAATTTTTGATAAAAACGAAAGCAGAATCCTTTTTTACTGAAATATTAAGAACGGCATTAACAATATTTCTAC
>CM063498.1:129240871-129243371 GCA_032207245.1 Pardosa pseudoannulata
ATTTATTGAAAAGAGCAAAATGGGATGAAACATCTAAATTTTTACCCTACATTTAATTCACAGTTGCGTATTTTTCTTTTTAAGAAGTCATTTGATAAGATATTTTGAAGAATTGATGATGGAAATTAAAAGTGAGCGAGCTATTTAAAATTAAAAAAATAAAAAATAGGAAGAGTTTCCTTCATTATTTTAATCACTTTTTTGTTTGTCCTTATTTTTCAATACCCTGAGTTATTTTCCTAGCAAAGGCCTGATGAATTAACTGTGTTTTGTGTATTTTCTAAATCATAAACACAAAAAGACTAACTGCAGTTACTTGAAAAATGTATTAAACGCTTTTATTTTTTAACCCATTGTCTTCTTCTCACACTGTTTTAATTTTTAATTACACCTTTCATAACTAGAATCTAAACTTTATTATTGCTACAGTACTTTCGGAAGTGCTATACTTAAGGTTTTGTTTTCAAGAAGTGGTTCAAATAAAATTTCCTTAGAATCTTCTGCGTAATCCCTTTTTAGAAGCACATTCAGCTAAGAATACATTGCTAATATTACAATATCTACAATGCAGGTTATTTTAATTTAATAACATATTTAACTTGGATATTTTTTGGCAGTAAATCAATTTCAAAAGTTTTCAACAACTTGTATGTTTCATACATGAGATGTTATACTTTTAACTTAGATCAACCCTATCTAAAATGAAAATGAACGTATTAGAAATGTAATACTAATGTCTAGAAGTTTAAAATATTTTTCATAGATCATAATTATGAAGGTAATGCAAATCAAAAATATTATTTGTCTTTTGAAACATTTTTTTCTATATAATACTTTATAATTCAATAAATAAAAAAGGCTAATACAAAATTGTGTTTTTTGTTTTTGTCTTACAAACACAGGGCGTACATTAAATATTAATTTAAAAACCTAAAATTTAAATTCACCCCAAAAATAAAATAAGACTTCTATGAAATGCTTTATCATTTCTCTCAAATGATTAATTCTAAAAAGACAGCTCTTTCTACTATAATAGTCTTTAAATATTATTATTATAATGATCTTTAAAATTTGTTATACTTTGTAATTTGTTATATTTGTTTGAATATGCTGCTTTATATTTTGTATCACTCATTTAATTACTTTTCTGAAGAATTCAAAAATTTGTAATTTACACATATCGTCATCTAAAGTAACTATTCTATAAAGATTTTAAATTAAATATATCTTAGTAAAAACGAATAAAAATAATTATTAAATATAGTTAATTGGATTTAAATGAATATCATACCATTTGATCAAGTTAAACGTGAAGTAACATCTCATTTTGTACCTACATTTAAATCACTGTAATTTTCTTCAACTCAAGTGGCATAAATAAAGCTATTTCGAAGACTTCGAGGTGAAGATTAATGAAAAATTTACTTTTCAAATTGATAAAAAGTACAATAATAGTAATGATAATAACTTTCTATACGATTTACAAATAAATTTCTTTTCTGTTGTTGTCGTTCAATTTTAATACCAAGAATATTTCTTTAAGAAATTCCCTTTGAATATTTTATAAACAGTAAATACAAATAAACAAAATTCATCTACTTAAACTCGGTATTATCTGATTTTCTCACAATACGCCATCTTTCTCTCGTACTAATTTGATTTTAAATTACTTCTCTAATTTACACAATCTAAATTTATTTATTGTTAGAACACATTGTGATGTACCTAACGGTATACTAAGTTTCTGAACCATTGATTCCGTAAGAAGATTTTGCTCAACCTCTAAAATTGTATAGAAGTGCAATTTGCTGAGAAACCAGTTAAGTCCGTGCTATTATGTCTCATGAATGACAGTTTAATATTACAGATTCTTTTTTCAGCAAACAACTTTCATTTCAAAAATTGAATGAGTTTGTTTTACACAGGTGCTTATTTGATGATTTATTTAGATTATCATAATCATAAAATGCTAAATATATATCGCTACACAAATATCGTATTCGAATTAAACATTAATATATTTTTTAGTTATTTAGATTGTTTATCTTCGCCATTGCAGTCATTATGTGTGTATGAACTGAAAGTTTCAATTAATAAAAAAAATTTTATTTATAACAATCTATATGGCTATAAATTGTTATAAATAAGAATTATATAACAATCATTTTATAACAATTATGACTTTTATTTATAACAATCTATAAAACAAATAAGGTATATTTAATTACATGACTCATTTTTCAACTTATGGTAACGTTCTTTCAAGTAAATTTAAATTTTATAACTAAAAATAAAAAAAATTAAGAATTGTATAAACAATTTACAATTTCTTGATGAAAATTTATGCTGAAAAATTTTTGTTCTTTTATAATCTTTATTGAAATATTAAAAAAAGAAATTGCTATCAATTTCAGTAACTTTTGTTTCATCCAGTTTTATTCTAAAAGAATTCAAAATATTTTTACAGAATGTTAGCATAGCACAAGCAATCGTTAGTAAA
>CM063498.1:129248371-129253371 GCA_032207245.1 Pardosa pseudoannulata
GCAATTTTTTCTTGGAAATGAACTATACGCACATATAAATTTATATTACATTAACAAGTAAAATTGTATATATTCAAAAAGTTACAAAGTCTTTATTATGCCGTACGTCAGAACTGAAAATGAATATGTCATTAATCTTTTAGGAATGAAAATGAAAGAGATGTCAATCTCTGAATCCTGAATTAAAAACCACAAATTCATTTCTTCTTTTCCCACTTCGTGCATTACTGAAATGATAGATTGCCTATCTCTCTTTACCTCTGAGAGACGTCTTAAGATCACTTATATAAATCCTGACTTTAAAGAGTCACATAAAATGAAGAATTAGTTATGCCACACATATTATTCTGAAATGTAAATGAGCGAGCTTGAAGTCTTAATATTTGTTCAAAATGGGAGAGAAAATTATTTCCGAAAAGAACAAAGTGCTCATGCTTAGAAGTTCGAATACTAAGATTTTTTAAATTATGCAAAACACTTTACAATAATTCTTTGTTTAATCACATTTATATTTTATATCACCATCAATAATTAAGAAAAAAATTGTACAAATGGAACATTTAAAATAATACTTTAATATATTATAGTTAATAAAGATAGGCAACATTATGTAAATTTAAACAATTCACATTTTCATTTGAATAAGTCGATTAACAAAATATTAATAATGAAAATAATCCTTTTTTGTTACTATGAAGTATAACCTTTTTTAAAAAAAAGATTGTTTAAGATAGGAAAGATATGGGCACATTTAGAAGTTTTATGGATACATAGTGTTAGAAAAGAACAGTAAATAATATCAAGGGAAGGTCGCATAATTTCAAACGTTACCAAAGTATTTGGGCTTATTCATGTGTCTTAATATGTACCAGTGTTAAGTAGTTTGTTTCCTTATTTATATACTTTATTACTATAGATTATTTTCTGTACTTAAGCTTTTCTGTATTAACTGTTAAAATATCGTATATACACTCATATTAAATGAAATTCGCTATTAATCTAGAAATGTATGTAAGAAATCATAATATACTCCAAGACTTCTTCTAAAGTATAACAGAAGTTACATAAATATGTATCAGCAAATTATTTTTAATTACATGCTCAAACACTGGGATACTAGGAATAGTAATAAAAAAACGTATATCAGTAAGCCTAGTAATTACTTTTGTGAAATAATAACATTAGAATTATAAAGACAAGAAAGGGCTTGTTATGCAAAGGATATATTATTGGGATGTTTGATATAGCTTAATAGTGATACGTGTTGAACGATAATGTTTATCAAAATGAAAAGGAAATTAATGAAATACTATATAGAAAGTTTTATTTCGGAAAATATTTCTTAATTTATAATAAAAATAAACATTGCTCAGCATGACAAATAGAAAGTATTTATATATCTATATATACCTAATAAATAAAACACGAATTTTATGTTATTAGATGAAGGTTATATAATAAGAATTTAATCTTGAATTATTATAATATAATATTTTTTATTTTGAATTAAGAATATGTTCATTATATTACACACGAAACATGTTTACATATAAATTACGTAAGGGCGATACAATTTATGATATAAAAAATATCATATTTATAAAATAGTCAAAAGTATTTTTCGAATAAAAGCATTGAATTAATTACACCAAAATTCCAAGAAAACATAGTTAATTGATTTTAAATTAATTGTTATAACTATAATAGGAATATATATATATATATATATATATATATATATATATATATATATATATATATATATATATATATATATATATATATATATATATATATATATATATATATATATATATATATATATATATATATATATATATATATATATACATCACATTGGTCACTTATGTAACATTTGTTATTTATTTATTTGATTATTTTTTTCATTAAAATGTTTAGTTACTCTTCTATTAACACCTTTTAATTTTGACACTTGGCAGAATGGTTAGGGCCCTGATCTTCCGTACCGGAGTTTGTGGGTTCAAATCACATATTGGCATAGATGTAACAGATAGCCATTCGGAAAGGCCTTTAAACAGTAGATCCCGGTCTCAATAGACATCGTGTTGTAAAAGAAATGTCCGTAGCGTTCATAACCAAACAAAGCCTAATTTTGACATTTTTCTCATTTTTTTTCAAGTTTCTTAAATTTAAACATAAGCAGTAAAATCATTTCCTCGTGTAATCATTTAACAGTGCATCCTGAAATCGATAAAAGAAAAATATAGAAATTCATTTTTCCTGTATTAGAAAATTTTACGAATGATCTGTAAATTATTTACCAAATATGACTATCACCAAACAGAATTTCTACATGTTTTTTCATGTGAAATGAAACATTTAATCATAAGTAGCATCCTAGAAATCTGCCATCGTTTGTAATCATTAAAGAAACTTTAAAGGCTGTTCAAATTGTTTGATTCATGATATGATTTGCATAGATTTAATACAATACAAACTGATGCCTATTTGTTAAACTTATGCAATTTGTGTAAATTTAGAGTAAGAAATGTATAAATCATTGATAAAGTCAAAATATATGAAAAAATATATTATTTTTACATAAAGATATAATTTAAAAATAGTATGAAATATATACAAGATATATACTTTATATTCATTTATAAATGTACATCCTCTTATGTATAGACTATCTCTTTCTCTCTATATACACAATATAGAAGAAATTCACCTTCGAAAAATAAATTTTGAACTAAGTAAATTAGAAAATAGTTTCTCGTTTTAAAAGTAATCTTACTCATTTCAGTACAAGCAATATATTTTATTTCATCGTAGAGAAATGTTAATTTTTTAATGTTTATATTTTCTAATTTTTTAAAAAAAGATTTAAATACTAAAATGTAGTAAGACTTCAAAATGGTCTAGTTGTATTTTATAATAAAAAAGTATTTCATTCAAATTTCATTTAAAAAAATGTCCATATATATATATATATATATATATATATATATATATATATATATATATATATATATATATATATATATATATATATATATATATATATATATATATATATATATATATATATATATATGCATATATGTTTATATTTTAAAAGTTATATTATGCTTTCTATATGGTGCAATTTTATATCTAAGTTTCATAACACAGCAGTAAGTTTTGCATATATAAGTTTCATATACATCGCTAAATTATAAAACTAAATATATTTTTATATTAAAGCCATCATTATGTTACTTGTTACATACCTATTGTAAAAGTTATAGAACATATTATTTTGAGCTGAATCTAATCAAGGTTGTCAAAATAAAAAAAAAAATTATAAATCTCACCTTTAAAGTCATAGTTAAGCTATAATTAATATGTTTAAACTATAATTAATTTTCAACTAGACTTAAATATGTATGCATCTTTATTATATAACCCTTATAGAGTCATGCAGATTTATTATTATATTAAAATATTTTTCATTATTATTTTACATTATTTTAATGATTTTATGTGAAATTAGACTTTAAATTAATCATTTTTATATGTTTCTTATTCTTAAAATGTAAAATTATGCTTTAAATTTTCTTCAGTAATTGCATGTAAAATTTAAGTCTTTAATAGACATTTCCTAGATGTTTACTTAAGACCCATTGCGTTTAATATACCTTAATCAGGTTTTCAAAGTATAGTTACATCCTTGTTTCCAGAAATTTAATTTCATTTGATGAAATACTATCTACCTATGCCATCATCACAGTTAACATCGGAGCAGGGCAAATTAGTGAAATTAGCAACGTGACTAGATACATTTTCATGGTAAGACATATACGAGTAAGGAACGTTATTCGTTATACACATATACGGTACACTTACAAGTGTAAGAAAACAATTATTTTCTCATGACATTCCAGTCTACAAAATAGAAAATTGGTTATTTACATCTTCATTATTAGACATGCCAGATCCAAATGTGTTTTGTGTGCTTACACTTTTGAAACGCAGAATCACAGAATATGCTGTCGTAAAAAATCAACAGAATCATTTTCTATAAATGTGTTAAATTAGAGTGTATTAAATTATTAAATTGAGTTATATCAAAATGGTAGGAATTCTATCTAAAAATTTTACTTGAAAATACGTGATAGCTAAATGTTTCTTAGAAAGAAATATTTAAAGAAAGATAATATGAATCTGTGCAGTATTACAATAAAAAGGTTTAAAATTATCAGGAAATAAATGTTATATGGATTAAAGTGTCAGAATGCAAAACTTAGTTTCAATTCATATTACTGAATATTGGGAAATTGTCTGGAAATTTAAATGAATATATTCACTTTAGCAAAGAGGTATAAAAATATATCTGTCAATTTTACTCATGTATTAGGCCAAAAAGAAGTAAACAACCCTTACCATGCTTCGGAAAAAAGCATTATTATAAGATAGTGCCTCCAGGCTGTTTAATAAAAGAGACGCCCGTCAATAAAACGTCGGGAGATTGCCAATATATGGGGTTGACAATATTTTTGGTCTTAGGAAACGTAAATTAGGATTCAACGTATGATAAAATGGAAAGAGGATGCACAGATATGTACTGTTTTCGTTTGAAAATAAACTACTATGAAATCATGTAGGCCTGAAAGTGTACTGATTCCAATTAACTAAGTAAACGAATCCAGATAGATATATTTGCTGTTATACTATAGATATTTTTTAATAATGTCTATATCTCATAGCCAGTGACAATTTAAATAAATGTTGCCATTACCATTTAACTTATTTCCTACACCATTTTTACATCATATTACACGTTGTATAGATTTTAAATTATAATTATTTTTAACAAACTTATATTATACTATAAAAAGTATATTATAAAAACTATATTTCAATTCAATTAATATAAATCCCAAATATTTTAATTCATATATATATATATATATATATATATATATATGTGTGTGTGTGTATATGTATATATATATATATGTGTGTGTGTGTGTATG
>CM063498.1:129258371-129268371 GCA_032207245.1 Pardosa pseudoannulata
TAAATTAGAAAGCGTTTTTAAGGCGTACAAATAGCTTTTCAGGGATAAACAGTTGTCGATAGTACAAATATAAATACTTAATGGTGGTAGTAAAACATTCAACACATCTAAATTGTAATGAGATTAATATACAGATTTTAATTTACTCTAAGATTCATATTTTCTTTTCAGTTCAATGATTCTAATACCTCAAGATAAACTAGTTATTAAGTTTTTTATATAAACCAGAAACTTATGTAGAACAGTATTTACTGAATTATTTTCAATTATTTTAGGAGGCAAAATATTTCTGCTCATATTAAAATCTTATTTTCTGTTATCATGCATTCTTAAAATACCTTAAAATGAATTTTGTTTCAGTATTGGCCACAAAGATGCGTTAACTCATACTACTGAAAGTTCTCATAAATATTAAAACTGAAAACTTTTCGAAGCCTTTATATATTTTTCAAATTCTAATCTTTATTTTTAATCCTCTTTATATCATTAACGGATGGTGGTAGAATCAAGCCTCAACCCTCGTGAAGATCTTACTTGTTCATTAATGTTGTATAGGGCAAGTAAAATAGATTCGTGGTTACAATGTATTCCACAAGTACTGTACAGGTATTGTACATGTTCTCAATCAATAAATTTGTAGGATGCATATCAGACCTAGGAGACTATCTATTTCATCCCTACTTTTAAATTACAATTACCCACTATGTTCTTTGGGGTTTTTTGGCACTGAGATTTAATGCAGACCACCTATAGATGTCCCATAATTTAAAATATGTTCAACATAATCATCGGCATTCTACAGGAAAATCCTTAACAGTCAAGTGCTTTCACGTTAATAAAAAATATTTTTTACATGTAATATTCATGTAATTTTCTTCATAAAATGTTTTCTTCAATCATGAGATCATTCTCTGTTTAAATAATATGCACTGAAAACTAAACAAATCAGGTTACTGCATATATTTAAATTACGTTTCTGTTTACAAAGGTGTATATATAAAATTAAATGACATCAACAGAGAAAAAAAAACTTGAAATTGGAAAATAAAAAATCCTACAATAAAATACTTTTAGACATTTCATATCTAGATTTTTGAAGCAGAAACTGCCAATAACCATTTAGATGCATGTGTATTTTACAAAACCCTTCAGGTAATATTTCATCCATTGTATACATATTTATAAACTTTTATCACACTCAATATTTTAAAAATAATAAGGAGAATTTGAGAGATATATAAAGGGTTCGAAAAGTTTTTAGTTTTAATATTTATGAGAACTTTCAGTAGTATGAAGTAACACATCTCTGTTGTCATTACTGAAACAAAACGCATTTTAAAGTATTTCAAGAATGCATGAACTCAGAAACCATGATTTTAATATGAGCAGAATTATTTTGCTTTTATTTGCTTCCTAAAACAATTGAAATAATTCAGTGGATATGGTTTGAAGTGTTATTAAAGATAAGTTTCTTGTGTATATTAAAAACTGAATTCCTAGTTTATCTTGAGATATTAGAATCATTGAACTGAAAAGAAAAAACGAATCTTAGAGTTCATTAAAATCTGTATTTTACTCTCCTTACAATTTAGATGTGTTTAATGTTTTACTACCACCGTTAAGAATTTATAATTGAAGTATCGACAAAAGTTTATCCCTGGAAAGCTATATGTACACCTCAAAAAAGCTTTTTAATTTAAATAATATACTGTAGAAATAAATTCTAAATAAAAAATTGTAGTAATATAATAAATATTCAAAATCTAACAGTTACTCTCATGTGCAACAACCTATTATTTTAAATGTAAAATTTGCATTTTTCCAAATTTTATTAAATTATTAAAACATAATTATTAACAATATTCTCAACAGTTGATAAATTTGAAAAAATAACCAAAATATCTATATAAGAACATTAATCTACCTAGGATTCAATGGATTATTTATATAGGCAGTAAAGCAGCCAATTTTAAATGTACAAAAAAAATCATTTTTATATGATGTATGAGCGTAAAGAATGTAAGCTGCATTATTTTTTCAGTAATTGTAGAGGCATACGGTAATAACACAGTGACTCACCTGCGTTTTATTTTGTATACATTTTAAATAAGTACAAAAATCAAATTTTAATAAATGCATTAAGAAGAGATAAGTTTTTAATCTGCACATATCCAAACTATACTTTAATAAAGTGTTTTATGACGAAAAATAACAAATATTGTTTACTAAACAAAACGTGATATATTTAAGCAGTATATATAATCATACAGAATTCAAATAATATTGATTTGAGAGTAGTTAAAATATGAGTTATTATCTAATGACATTTTTTGTTTCATTAAACAATTTTTTATTGTCAATAATCCGAATATCCGAGAACTTGATTATATCCATCGTTTCCAGTATAAATAAAATTATCTTTAAAAAAATTTTGAATTTTAAAGTGATGATATCAATTATGAAAAAGAAAGTAATATATATAATTAAAGAAAATTCTGAAGAATATACATCTTTTTACTATTTATAACAATATATATTAAATTTAACAGCTTGCAAGTGTTATTTCAATAAATTATTCTTAATGAAAAAAAATACCGATAGATGATATTATTCATTAATTAGAATAACATGATTTGTATTTATAGAGGATTTTTAAAGGAAAAACTATTTTCAGATATAAAATAAAAGTATAAAGTATAAAAGTAATGTATTTTCTTAATTTCTTGAAAATTAATTTTATTCAATGAAAACTATAAGATATATAATTTATTAAAACCTTCTTTTTGCATATTTGTTACAAAAGACATTTTATCATTAATTCTAGTGCATTATTCTGTACTATAGATTTTTGTTGTAATTTTTCTAGATTCTTTCAAGACCAAAAACTTTGAAATCTGCAGTGTTTAATATAATAAAATGAAATATTTTTCGAAAATTGTTAAATTTTATAGGTAAAATCATTTTTAACATATATTTGTAATATATTATATTTTATTTTATTATGTAACTAAATTTAAATAAATTACTTAATATACTATTAATGTAAACATATTATTAATATAATCATAATATTAATGCAAAACTTTAAATATATTATTACGCATTAGAAGTAATTAATTCAATTTTACTTTACTAAATACAAAATAAATAAATAATACATAATAATAAATATACTAAATTGAATTTATATAATTTAATTATTCTTTAATAATTGTATTGTTACAGTAGAAGAACATTAATAAATTCTAGATGATATTATGGAAAGGTGTTGAATAAATTATCAGTCAGTGTAAAATATTTTTCTCACTTCTTAAGTATTATGTATTGCATAAAATGTAATTAAAACAAAAGTACAATGTATAAGTATTAAAAAGAATTGAGCAAAGCAAATGCCACCTTCCATAACATACGGTATATGATAGTATTCTTATAATGAAATTTTACATAGTAGATTTTCTAGTTTATCAATTAAAAAAAATCAAATGCAACAATTTTAATACATGAAAAAGAAACAAAAGACCACTTTGCTGCGATATATATATATATATATATATATATATATATATATATATATATATATATATATATATATATATATATATATATATATATATATATATATATATATATATATATATATATATATATATATATATATATATATATATATATATATATATATATATATATATATATATATATATGTGTGTGTGTGTGTGTGTGTGTACATATATATACAGAGCGAAAGAAAATTGTGTATGATCTTAGAAATACAAAATTTATTAAATATCTGGAAGATAAAATATACCCTGATTACTATACAGGACGACCAAATGAGCATTCCCAACTAAAATCTTTGTTATGTTTGTGGTACTTGTCATACGTTATTAGTATGCGTTTTCACGATGTGAGGAATAACAAGTACTCATAAGTATCAGAGTGTTTTGATTATTTATGCATTCAGAAACTTTTGCTTAAGACGTCAAGAAAGAAGATGCAAGTGGAGTATGCAAGTGGACAGAGGTATCTCTCTGCATATTTGCATTACCTAGGTATTTGTATTACAAGGTAACTGGTAACCACTGGCAGTAAAATTGAAAGCATGAAATGATAGATCTCTATGAAATTCGAAAGAAATAAAAGTTTCTGATTGCTATCTTGTGCAGGAAAACTGATTATATTAATATTAACAGTCTGAAGTAATATATTTTGAGCTATGTACTTATTTATAAAGTAATAGCTTTTTTCTGGTCAGCTTTCATTCATATGCATTTTTGTATATAAAAGCAATATTAGTAAATCGAGAATCTTATATTAGTGTAAAAATAGCTAGCGGTATATTATAGTCCTATATCTGAGGAAAGAATATGTATGCTCGTCAAAGGTGTAAACATAAATCTAAGCTGATAAAAACATTTTTTATACAGTAAAGATAGACTAGCAATTAATCTAATTTCAATCTTTCATTAAATTTGCATAGTAAATTCAATATTGTATACATGACTATTAGAAGAAATCTTCAAAAATATGTTATTTTCACACAACTCTTTTTGTACCTTTGTTTTCTACACTTCCAGATCTGTATAAAAATTTAAAAGGTTCTTAACATGCGAAACCTACACTCTCGAATTTTCTAATAGAAATGTAAAGTCTCATGTACTTCATTGATAAGAAACATCCAGTTGGAAAAAGACCTCATAGTGCAAAATAATATGATGTATTAATCATATTATGTAGAGACTTAAGATATTTTTCTCATGATGTTTCGAATATCCATGCAAAAGAACTCGCTTGTTAAACTACAAAATATATATTTTTCAATTGTGGCCGATTTACGTTTTTGAAAATTAAATAATGTCTCTAAAATGTATGTTTCTCTTTGCTATCTTTATTTATCCACTTTTGAAATATATTTTTCAAATATATTTTAATCTTGTAGTTAGTATTTTTAAGTCAAAAATAGATTCAGAAGTATCAAAACTCTGCATTAAATTATAAATATGTACCATTTTAAACATAATTACAGTTTCAAAACACTCTTTTTTTTAATCTAAAGTATTTTTTAACAATTTCCAAAGCTATGTGTCGAATTACACTAAGCTATTTCCTGGTTTAAGTATAATGTATGTTGATATCCCTACGTGCATTGACGATTAAACAAAAATTCTCTTTCTTTTGAACGTGATTTTCATACCTTACAACCAGTATATTACTTCATGGAGGCGTCTTAGTATTTACATATTATTGTATATACATATTATATTTCTCTGCTTACTATAACTCATTTGCAGTGGGTACAGTTATTTGGAATTTCAGCCAAATAATTAAACATTTCATTTGTTTTTTCCACTTACATTTAACCGAATAGTTTCCATGAAATGTCAAAAGAGTTGTGGGATAAAGGAATACAACTGAAATTATTTTCTTTTCTGCGATATGAATGCGAAGAATAATTAGGTGGTCCTAATGTCAGGTTGTTATCATGTACTACTCTAAAACTATTTTCGTGACTTGGTTTTATAAAGTGGTTCTAGCTGAAGTATCATGGGAAAACAGCATGTGATAACATAGTTAGGAAAATTAAATGTAAAGGGAAATTAAATAAAAACGTTGTACTTAGGAATTTTAATTTGATAATGCATGAAATAAGAATAGTGATGAATTGGTTAATAATTTTCATGTTTCCAAGCGTCTCTTCAATAATTGTAAGAACTATATTTCTTATGTATATATATATATATATATATATATATATATATATATTATATATATATATATATATATATATATATATATATGAATTAAAATAATTGCGCTTTATATTAATTGCATTGAAATATAGATTTTGTAACATAACTTTTATAGTATAATATAAATGTTGGTGAAAATACTTCTAATTTAATCTTTACAAAGTGTAATATGATGTAAAAAGTGTAGGAAATAAGTGAAATGGCAATTCCAAAATTTATTTAAATTATCACAGGCTATGAGAGATGGACATGATGAAACAAACTCTATAATATAGCTATAAATATATCTATTTGAATTTTTTTTAGTTAATTAGAATCCGTATACTTTGAGTACTACATGATTTAATAATATTTTATTTTTAAATGAAAACAGTACTTATCTATTCATCCTTTTTCCATTTTATCTTATTACATTTTATCTTTGAATCCTAAATTACGTTTCCTGAGACCAAAAATATTGTCAACCCCATATATTGGCAATCACCCGAAGTTTTATTGACGGGTGCCTTATTTATTAAACAGCCTAGAGGCACTGTCATATAACAAGGCTTTTTTTTCCGAAGCATGGCAAGGTCTGTTTACTGCTTTCTGGCCTAATTCATGTGTGTAAAATTGACACATTTATTTTTATCTCTCTGCTAAAGTGAATATATTCCTTTAAATTTCCAGATAATTATCCAATATTTAGTAACAGGCATTGAAATTAAGTTTTGCATTCACTCATTTGAATACATATAACATTCATTTCATGATAACTTTAAAACTTTTTTAGTGTAATACTGAACAATTTTATATTATTTATCTTTAAATAATTTTTTCTTAGATACATTTAGCTATCAAGATATTTCAAGTAAAACTTGTGAACAAAATTCCTAACATTTTCAAATATAACTCAATTTAATAATTTAACACACTCTGGTCTAACATATTTATAGAAAATGATTCTTTTGATTCTTTATGACAGCATTTTCTGTGATAGTGAGGACCAAAAACACAATTTGATATGCCATGTCTAATACTGAAGATGTAAGTAACCAATTTTGCAATTTATAGACTGGACTGTCTTGAGAAAATAATTGTTTTCATACAAGTGTAAGTGTACCGTATATGTGTATAACGTGCCTTCCTCGTATATGTCTTACCACGAAAATGTATCTAGTCACGTTGCTAATTTCACTAATTTTCACTATTCCGATGTTAACTGTGATGATGGCATGGATATATAGTATTTCTTCAAATGAAATTAAATTTCTGGAAACAATCGATATAACTATAATTTGAAACACTAATTAAGGCATATTAATGGGTCTTAAGTAACCATCTTGGAAATGTCCATTAATGACTTAAATTTTACATGCAATTACTAAAAAATTTAAAACATAATTTTACATTTTAAGAATGAGAAACATATAAAAATGATTAAATTAAAGACTAATTTCACTTAAAATCATTGAAATAATGTAAAATTATAATGAAAAATATTGTAACATAATAAATATGGCTGTTTAAAGGTTATATAATAAAACTGCATATATATTTAACGCTAGTTAAAATTAATTATAGCTTAAACATACTAATTATAGCTTAATTATGGTTTTAATGGCACGATTTTTTAATTTTTTTCTTTATAATAACAACCTTGTATAGTATTGTTTATTATAAAAAACTTGTTTGTGACAAGTTACTTAATGATGGTTCTAATATAAAAATATAAATAGTTTTATTATTTAGCTCTGTATATTTAAGAAAGTTATATATAAAATCGCACCATATAGAACCCGTAATATAACTTACGAAATACAAACATATTCGCATTTATATATATATATATATATATATATATATATATATATATATATATATATATATATATATATATATATATATATATATGTGTGTGTGTGTGTGTGTGTGTGTGTAATTTTTTTTAAATGAAATTTGAATGAAATACTTTTTTTATTATAAAATACAACTAGACCATTTTAAGTCTTACTACATTTTAGTATTTAATTTTTTTTAATTTAGTTTATGTAAGCATTAAAAAATTAATATTTCTCTAAGATAAAATAAAATACATTGCTTGTACCTAATTTACTTAATTAAAAATTTAAATTTTGAAGATGAATTTCTTGTAATTTGTATATATTTATATATATATAGAGAGAGATAGTCTATACATAAGAGGATGTACATTTATAAATTAATATAAAGTATATATCTTGTTTATATTTCATATTATTTTTGAATGACATCTTCATATAAAAATACTAGATTTCTTTTTAAATTCACACAAATTGCATAAGTTTAACAAATACGAATGTGATTCTATTGCATTTAAACTATGCAAATCATATCATGAATGAAACAATTTGAATAGCCTTTAAAATTTCTTTATAATTTACAAACGATGGACGATTTCTGGATGATAAAATGTTTCTTTTCAAATGAAAATACATATAACAATTCAGTTTCGTAATAGTTATATTTGGTAAATAATTTACAGATCATTCTTAAAGTTTTCTAGTACAGGAAAAACGAATTCGTATATTTTTCTTTTACCAATTTCGCGATGCAATGGTAACACTTTTTTAAGATTACATGAGGAAATCATTTTACTGCTTATGTTTAAATTTAAAAAAACTTTTCAGAAAAAAATGAGAAAAATGTCAGAATTAGGCTTAGTTTGGAACGCTACGGTCATTTCTTTTACAACACGAGGGGTAATGAGACCGGGACCTACTGTTTAAAGGCGTTTCCGAATGGCCATCTTTTACATGTATGCCAATATATGATTTGAACCCACAAACTCTGGTACGAAAGATCACTGAACTAAACATTCTGAAATGTGTCAAAATTAAAAGGTGTTCATAGAAGAGTAACTAAACACTTTAATGAAAACAGTTAATCAAATAAATAAGTAACAAATGTAACATATGTGACAAATGTGACGTATATATATATATATATATATATATATATATATATATATATATATATATATATATATATATATATATATATATATATATATATATTAAACATTACAATATTAACAGTTTAGAATTTTTACCCATGGTTTCTGATAGACAGTAATTCAGTAATATTCAGTATTATTTAGTAGTAGTATTATTCGAATATATTTCTGGAAATCTATGCAATAGTTACATAAATATTTAGCAAAATAATTAGCACTTTATATATTAAAGTGGGCAAACAACTTCATTTTTACAAATTTTTCTGATAGTTAATTCTAATTTATAATATATTTATTATTTAAACTATAAGTGTTTAAGTTTTTTATTAACTTCGTTAAATCAAAGCATTTAATTATTTCCTCAGGTTAATTATTGCTGAAGTTTTATTCGTGGAAATCTTATGCTTCCTTTTAAGCAATCTATTAAACATGTTCTTGGAATTTTGGTGTAATTAATAATGCGTTTAAGAAATAGAAGAAAATATCTACTGGAAAATACGATAAAAATATCCTGATTAAGAAGTGTTTACAAGACTTAATTAACATTTCCAGCATTCTAGACATAATGGAAAGAAATTTTTCACCAGCACTAATTTTGAACTATTCCAAAGATCTAAATACATCATTCACTACAATTAAAAATATGATTACTTTAAACAGGCTTTTTTTATTCTCTCCATATATATAATTTCTTATTATTGTTGCTTTAATAATTTTATGTACATTTATAGTATTAATATTTATATATGTACTGTCTGTATTGTTTTTTTGTGTATAATACAAAATTAATTTGTAATGTAATTATGAAGTTACAAGTCAAATTTGTTTTATTATTATATTCCTATACATTGAAATCACTATAATTAAATTATAAATTCAAAATTATGTTTTTACTCTGTACAATATTATTATTCAAGTGCTTTTATTCATTGTAAATTTTTTGACTATTTCATAAATAGGAAATTTTGTATTTCATAAATTGTATAGCCCTTACGTACTTTATATGAAATGAAGATTCCTGTGTAATTTAATGAACATATTTTTAATTCAAAATAATAAAAATATTATATTATAATTATTCAAGATTAAATTCTTCTTAGATAACCTGCATCTAATAACATAATATTCATGTTTTATTTATTAGCTATATATAGATTTGTAAAGACTGGCATTAAGTTTAAAAGATTTTATTTCTTATTAGTACATCAATGTAAATTATTTTAAACGGAAACATTTTTAAAAGCTAATCAAGAATCCAATTAAGTTACTCCTTAAA
>CM063498.1:129275871-129358371 GCA_032207245.1 Pardosa pseudoannulata
TAGATGTTGAGAAATTCAGTTGTTAAAAGGAATAGGAATTTAATTTTTAACCTTAATTAAGTTATAGTATTGTTTATCTAAAAAATACATTTTAAACATTCCGTACACATTTATAATTAGTTTCAATTGAAATTTGCTTGTAAATGCAATATTAATGAGTAGCGTTGGAAGAATTTGCATTCGATAAATTCAGACATTTTTTGCTCCTTCATTTTTACGTGTAAGATAATTCCAGTTGTTGTTTACTTAATTTATAATAACTATTTTCTTAGAATTCTTCTTCCTGCTTTTCGAATCGATCAGTATTCGAATTTATCATATGCCAGTCTAATTAACTGCTTTAAAGAAACATCTAGAAGAGGATGCTTAGAAAACAAAATATTTCTCTGAAATTTACTAAAGAATTGATTTAAAATTATAATGCACTGAAAACAAGTCTTCCAAAAGAATAATTTAACTTCCTAATGAACATTTTTTTATCTCTAAACAGAATATTTATTTCTTACATTAGTTTCAATTGAAATTTGCTTGTAAATCAAATATTAATGAGTAGCGTTGGAAGAATTTGCATTCGATAAATTCAGACATTTTTTGCTCCTTCATTTTACGTGTAAGATAATTTCAGTTGTTGTTTACTTAATTTATAATAACTATTTTCTTAGAATTCTTCTTCCTGATTTTCGAATCGATCAGTATTCGAATTTATTATATGCCAGTCTAATAATTAACTGCTTTAAAGAAACATCTAGAAGAGAATGCTTAGAAAACAAAATATTTCTCTGAAATTTACTAAAGAATTGATTTAAAATTATAATGAATTGAAAACAAGTGTTCCAAAAGAATAATTTAACTTCCTAATGAACATTTTTTTTTATCTCTAAACAGAATATTTATTTCTTACATTTTAAATATATTGAATGAGAAAGTTATAGACACGGGAAATAATTTAACTTCCTAATGAACATTTTTTTATCTCTAAACAGAATATTTATTTCTTACATTTTAAATATATTGAATGAGAAAGTTATAGACACGGGATAAAAAAAATTAGCATTATTTATTCCAGAAACAATAAGAGTTATTATATTGCTTTTTATACAACATTTAGTGTCCCATTAGAATATTGTTTATTGTCGTTATAATTATGTGTATATAATAAAAGACTAGTTTTGTGTATTTGCCTATAGAGAACAATAGTTGAAGAATGTTCTACAGGTTTTTAAAGATTTAAGACAAAAAATTTATGTAAAAATCCATTTAGTAAACAGGATAAACAAATATATTTCCAAGCAAATATATAATTATTGACTGTAAACTCTAAAAACGAATGTAAAGTGTATTTAATATTTTAGGAGAAACTATTAAAAACAGGTTTTTACGTTTATCCCACTACAGGGTAGTGTTGAATTTCAGCGAATATTTAAGCCATGAATAAGTAATTTACTTTAAAATTTTAATTCGCAAAGACTCGCACTTGGTCTCTGAGCCGGAGCATTATAAAAATATTCCACACAAAATCATATAATAGAAACAAACTTCTTATAGGTCTTCTAAACCCTATTAATATGCATTTCCAGAATTTTCTCTGAATATTCTTCTAGGAAAGATTACTTTTAACTTAGTCTGGGAACAGAGACTCACATACACTTTTTACTTTTTATTTTTTTGTTTTTTATTCGTGAGAGAAATGTCTTAAAAATCGTTATATGATTAAAATTATAATATATAATTAAGATTAATAAAGGTGTGATTTTAACTTGTGAAGAAATTTTTAACTTGTGTCTTAAGCTTGTGCTTTCAGAATGCTAATAAATCGAGATCTACAGTCCAAAACAATTTTGAAAATTAATATTTCAAAGTAACCGGAATATATTTTTAACTTTTAGTAAAGTATATTTGACAATACAAACTTTCTGCTCAACATCAAAAGCAATTTTGTTTGTTTTAGGCTCAGAAAATTTGCATCGGGCCTCTGAGACCAAGAACGCTTTCTCGTATAATTGCAGCGCACGTGCTACTGGGTTTAAGTTAATATTTGTGCTGTTCTTTCTCTTTAATACTCACACAAGTCTGGGTATGGTATAATTCCTCAGAATGTCCTTATAAAATGTTAATACATCCTGGGAATCTGAAAGAAAAAAATTCAAAAATATTTAGTTTTCACTCTGTTTAGCCTAGATTCTTGTTGTGACGATCAGTATAAATTTTATCTTATTTTAATTTTCACTAATGATTATCCAAATTAATATAGAGAAAAGGAATGATATTAAGAAAAATATATCAACATTTCAATTTTGTTTACAAAACAAAAATAAATTTATGATACCATGGTAAAATGTTTTAATTTCTAAATTTCATTTACAAAAAAGATTTTGACATCCTACACATGACATCACAAAGTATATGAATAATACAAAACCATAAATGGTGATTCAAATTCATGAAATTAATATTATACACAAGACTTGCTGCAATCCCAAAATTATAAATGTAATAAAATCTTAATAATATGTATATACTATTCATCAATCAAATCATTTTATATGATTTAATTCATAAGTAGTATATACATATTATTAAGATTACGAAAGATTAATCATAATTAAGATTAAGCATAACAAAAGTTAAAAACTTATATCATTTCTTTATATTTCACCTTTATATTTGATTATCTTAATCACATAAATGTGTATTACTGACATCATCTCTCCTCCGACCACACACAATAACTAAAAATACAAAAGTGCATGCGTGTGCCCTTGGTGTCTGGAGCTCGAATAAATTGAAACTATCTCTTTATGAGAAAAATATTTATAGAAAATTATGGAATTCCATGTTATTGGGGTCTAGAAGACCTATACGTCAGCTACTGAAAATTTGGAAAATTTATTTCTATTAGATGATTTTGTGTTTAATGGTTTTAGAACGCTCGGACCTCCGAGGCCTGGCTATAGTCCTAGCTGTTTAAAACTATGCGGATATGGGAAAAATGAATCATTACTAAACTTTCAAGAGTTAAAACATTATTGTAGATATTTTTTCGAGCTGTAAAATATGTAGTAATGAAAAATGTGTAGAAAATGTACAAAATACGAAAAAAAAATTGCCTAAACTGTGTAAAAAATCATTGACTTGCATGAAATTAAACAATAAGATTAAATTGGTTTATATCTATTTTTATAAGTATCTATCATTTTTGATATTCTAATCTCTTATTACTTTTTAATCAATTAGTTTAATAATTTAATCTTTGAAAATGAACTAATGAGCTCTTCTTTTAAAGTAATGTAATTTTATTTTATTTTATATGGAGAAATATAAGGGTTTGTCCTTGATAAGTAATTAAAAAGTATGGATATATGTTTTTACACTATTTTTATAGTTTTTACATAAAACTAGTAATTTTATGTAAAACTTTTTTTATATAAAAATCATAGTAAACTGTATTTATTTTTATTATTCTCAAGAAAACTTACGCAGTTCTAGTGTTAAAACATTATCAAAGAGCACCTTAAATAACTCGATTTATTGAGGGATTTTCTTCAAAATGTAAATTTAAAAACATAAGTATAATGCTTTTATAAGATGTGAATAAGAATATTTCTTATAAAAATAAAGCATTTATAAAAATTTAACATTTTTGTAGTTTTTTACTAACGCAACAGGAAATACAGGCACTATATGCCTTTATGACACTACAAGGCTGCAAATCTGTTATCCATTTAGCACCACCTGAGAAGCACATGTAGCTTAAGTTATCCAACGGCTCGAGCAACATTACCTCCAATTGTTCCAAGGGGAAGTCCTATCAGGGACCAAGCAGAAGACCCCAGTCTTATCCTGTCACCCACCAGAGGTATCATTCGAGAACTTAGAAGATATTTTGACCACAAACATATTTTACTTGCCTCAGTTACCTTTATCTAAGACCTCGGAACTTAGGCCGACTCGAAGCCCAAATCTGCAATCTTTTATTTACGAGATCCCTGGCTTTGCCAACGAAGTACATTGTTGAAGTAGTTGCAATTCAAAAATAGGAAAAATTGATACAGTAGAGTGATTAGTTTAAAAATATAATCTAGTCATCCCATTTAAATAAATAAGAGGGGTTTCTGAACGTAATATTTCTTGTGAGTCAAAAGGCATACTTTTGATCTGTACCTAAAATAGTTTAACAAATATTGATTATTAATGAAACAATTTATTCTTTTATATAATTTTGATACAAAAGTATAATCTTCCATACGAAAACCAAATCACAAGATGTTAATCGAAAGCTTTTAGGAGATAGGAGGTAAATCAAAACCAAAGTCTTCCAGAACCACATGTCCAATGAAAGGATATAGAATTTCTCATTTAAATATAGCAGAATTATGAATTTATTAGAACATCAATGAATTAAAAGAATATTTTAGTGCTGATACAGCGAAGAATGCTAAACCGGCTGAATCATGTTGTTAAATAAGCATAGAAGTTCAAATTTAGTTTTTTTATTTTTCAATAATGCAGATTTTTTTATACTATGAGTATTTAACTATCATCTAACCTATCTCGATTTGGGAAAAACTTGCCAAGATTCGTCAATGAATTAGATTAGTTATTCTTGTGATGCAACTGGCAATTTATTTTCAAACAACCTATTTGGAAAGGGTAAAAAATCTGTCGAAGTTATGAAAGGAGTTTAATCAGCGATTCTTAGTATATAACCAGAAATTAATTATCACTGAACCTATCTCGAAAAGTGAGAAAAACTTCCGATGATAGGAAATGGATTTGGATTGCGATTTTTGTGATACGATTATAAATTATCTACCTAACGTATCTGGATAGAGGAAAAACGTTGATATTAGAAAATAAATTTAATTATTTTATTTATTATTAAAATTCTTGTTAATAGAACTAACTATGTTAAACAGAAGTATGAGAAATTTAGTTCTACATTGGATAAGTAAAGAGCGCAAGAGAAATAAATACATTTTTCAAAGCTTTGAATGCGAAAATTACAATATTTTCTGGGAAACATACTATAGAAAAGAAACAGGACCTCAAAATGATACCATTATTTAAAAAGTTTTATCAAATAAGTAAAGATCTACTGTTTGAAACTGAAGAATACAAGTCGATTCGAGTGGCTAAATAGCACATCACAAAAATTATGAAATATCTCATTCTACTATGTGGCGACTTTTAAAGTCAAATGCTTGTAATGATAGTCCTACACTTATGTAAAGGCTTTTCTATTAAAACAAAAATTGATTGGCCGGATTAAGCAAAGAATTGCATTGCCTAGTTTAGTAAATAGGAAAATATATTACTTTTGGATTACATAATTATTTACTTATTTGGTTTCTAACACAGTTATCCCTAAAGATATAAGATGATACAATAATTTCTTAAATTCTACACTAGGCAAATTGCAGGAATGTAAAAGGCAGTTCCTTTAACGTAGGGTCTATTGCTTAATGCAATAACACTACAAATTTCTATAGATAAATCTACTGATATATTTATCTTGTAGAATACTGATAATCAAACATATGATTTTTCAGCGTATTTTGACGGACTAGTAACTATAAAATTATTGCAATAGTAGCCATGTTGGAAAGTAGTCTTTTAAATGCAACAACTTGTGGAATAAACCGTTGTATGTCAATTCTTCACAAAACGAATATTGGATAATCCATAACTTACATGAAAAAAGTGTAGGAATACTGTAAACTAACTTATACAAGCGAACAATCAACTCCCCAGTGCTGTATGAATTTAAGGAATTAAAATATGTTGGTTAATATTCCCCGATATCACTGAATATCATTTTTTTTATACTTAGCAACGTAAAAGACGTGGTATGTGTTAATATTGATTTTTTATGACAATACAAGTTTAAACGCAGAAACTTTAAGTCAATTGGGCATCAGCTGAACGTTTAATATGCCCTAAGGCGTCCAAAGAATGTAGAGACATAGAACTGAAATTTAATATAGTGTGTACTCAATTCAACACACAGATAAAACTACAAAACGGTTCTTTAAACATTATTAATTTCTTTGCTCATAACCTAATTTTATAACTTGAGAAATTCATCTTTTCACCTGTCTAAATTCGTTTATTTTCCACAAAAATTTCCTCCTGTGATAACGTGAAATGTATTATAGAATGGACTACACAAGAAACGAGAGCTATTTATTATCACGGCCACAGCAGCAGATTCTATCCGCATACAACTGGAAAGAAAGGAAACACAAATACTGAGAGAGAAATTTTAATGCACACCTACGAGTTTAATTTTTTTAAGAAATATTTTTTTCTCAATTGAAAATTTAAATGCTCTCAATTTGAGCAGATATCTCATCTATCTATTATGTTTGAACAGTAAAGAAGTGCGAGCCTTTTAACTTTATTAAAAAGTGTGTTTTATTAATAAGTGTGTTAATATAATTTCCAACAAACAAATTAATTCCTTCTAAGATTTTAAAGTCCTCTGTTTGTCTAGCAACTATGCTGAATAATTGATATTCGTTCATTTTTTAATCTTGTTTACTTATGGAATAAGGATGTGTATATAACACTCAAACAAAATGGGAGTGACGAAATTGAATATTCTACCATTTTAATGAATGCAGTAATTGGATTAAACTTAAGCACAATTTAATAACTTAAGTGTTAATTAGTTAAGTTTTAATATTCCTCTATTATATATTAGACAGTTTCTGATACTCCACTTCTGAATTCAGGAGAGAAAATCTTTTCGACTGATTCTTAATTCATAAATCGTGTATTAAGGCTTTTGAAAACATAATTCTTATGCAAATGCTTTCCGCCAAACCGATACATTTAGAGCAAAAGTTTTCCCCGTGTCGCTCTGCAAACACATTGTGCTTGTGAAATCCATTACAGTTACATAATGCCGTAATTAAACATTCCATCAGTGTGAGTAGCAACTGATGCAACTCACTTAGTTTCGAATACTGTTTCATGTGAAAGTAAATTTATCATTTCCTAACTCGTGAAATGAATGTAGTGAAGTACATACTATATTTTCCCTTGTGCTTAGATTTTAGAGCAAATTAGTTAATTGTTGCTACAAACTTGCATTTCTGGATAAAACAGGTAGCACACGGGTGTAGTTATAGATGATGAACATTGTCTTACTACTGCTTAAGCGTTCAAAATCTTAAATAACACAGTTAAACTATAAGATAGTTTGATATGAGAATGTTGAAAATGCAAATTATAATCTAAGTATCCATTGTTAAATAAAAGAAATATTTTACAGTATAAATAATCTGAATACAATGCATATTTACATGTTACGTTAAAATAGTCATTATTTTATTTTAAAAAATAGTTTGAATTATATAAATGAAATGCATTGCCTAACTGTCTTAATTCTAATGAAAGAAATATTCAATACTTATAATAAGATTTCATGTAATACATTGTGTGTATAGTTCTACTTAAAAGGAAGGAAGGAAGCAAGGAGAGTTCTCATTTAATGTAATTGCTTCAGTTAATAAATAAATATTACGTTATTTATAATGTTTCAGTATTTTTTGTATAATGTTAATTTACGTATTATAAATAAATAGATAAATAATTGCTTTAATATAAATAGTTTTGGTTAGTTTAGTTATAATTCAGTTTACACACTGTACCTCATTTCCCATATATCCAAACAGTATGTTTTGGGGTCGGCTCGATCGCTAGTGTTCCAAGATTTTGTTCATAAACTTAAAACAGAAAGTTCTTCAGAATCTAAACTTCGAGAGTGAAAAAAAGAAGAAACGTGCAATCCATCAAGTAAAAGCGAGGTATTTGGGGCTTCCTTATGGTTATGTTACCTTCTGGATATTTATCTGTCAATGTTGAACGGATTTCTACGATTTTTCATTGGTAAACACCATTTTCTAGTATGTTTAACAATAATTTTCCTTTTGTATATGAAGTTCATAATGCTATTCCTTCTATTCAGTGTGTGCAGTGTGTGTGTGCTGGCCTTCGGTACCAGAGTTAGTGGGTTCGAAACCCATAGTGGAATGGATGTTTGTAGCCGTTCGGAATCGGCTTTAAGTTGTAGGTCCGGTCTTATTAGCCCTCTTGTCTCAAAAAGTAGACCGTAGCACTCCAAACCAAACCAAACCATAAATGCTCTAAATGTGCACATATTTTTCCTTTCTTATACAATCTTTTTAAAAACAGGTTATACTTCATAGTAAAAAAAAGAAATGTTTTCATTATTGATATTTTGTTAATCGACTTATTCAAATGAAAACGTGAATTGTTTAAATTTAAAAATCACAATTATCTTTATTAACTATAAAATATTAAAGTATTATTTTAAATGTCTCATTTGTAAAATTTCTTCTTAATTATTGATGGTGATATAAAATATAAAAGTGATTAAAAAAAGAATTATTGTAAAGTGTTTTGCATAATTTAGAAAATCTCAGTATTCGAACTTCGAAACATAGGCACTTTACTCTTCTTTCCGGAAATAATTTTCTCTCCAATTTTGAACAAATATTAAGACTTCAGGCTCGCTCATTTACATTTCTGAATAATATGTGTGGCAAAACTAATTCTTCATTTTATGTGACACTTTAAAGTCAGGATTTATATAAGTGATCTTAAGACGTCTCTCAGAGGTAAAGAGAGATAGGCGATCTATCATTTCAGTAATGCACGAAGTGGGAAAAGAAGAAATGAATTTGTGGTTTTTAATTCAGGATTCAGAGATTGACATCTCTTTCATTTTCATTCCTAAAAGATTAATGACATATTCATTTTCAGTTCCGATGTATGGCATAGTAAAGACTTTGTAACGTTTTGAATATATACAATTTTTACTTGTTAATGAAATATATAGTTAAGTGTGCGCATAGTTAATCTGCAAGAAGAAACTGTTATATAATAAAGATTGAATTTCTGCAGCACAGTAAGATAAATAGCTTAAAAAATTTCAGAACTTAATAAGTAATTTAAAATTTTCAGATTTAGAGGAGACTTATTATAGTTTTTTTATATCTTTAAAAATTCCCTAGATACATTTGGATTTCTTAGATAATTTATTCGGATTTATTTCCTTTAGATTTTATTAAATATTCGAAATTCAAACTGTCATATAGGAAATTCTTGTAGGATTTAACGGAAAATGGATACATTTATCTGTCACCCATTTGAGATATTCGCATTATAAAGATATTTTGAGGGAAATATAAGTGACATATTTTAAAGTGCGATATCATAACTTATAAAAGGAATATGTCTAAATAGAAATATTTCTATAATATCCATTGTAGATCACATATAATACCCTTGTACATATCTGAGTCAATAGCATAAAACAATTTTATTTTTTTAAGCATTATTAGAAGACATGAACACATAATTTAATTTACAAAACTATATTGAGTTTAATTTTTCTATACATATTATTATATGCTATTAAAAATATAATATATGTTAAAGTCTTAATTTGAGGGGTCGGTTAAAAACAGGTTTCAAAGCCAGTAGTGAAATGTGCACTTTTCATTTTATTAAACCTGTACAGTTTGATATCAAAACAAAGTACCTCCACCAACTTGGAAATAAAGCTCTAAATATGGCAGTCTAAAATTTTCTCCTGGTCTCCCCTTGTCCAAAGAGTATCAAAAATTCTTTGTGCAACAATTTTCTTGAATATTAAACACTTTAAAATTTAGCAATAGTAATCAATTAATGGTATATTTGATATTTTGGGAATTAATGGTATATATGATAATTTTCTTTAATAATTACGAACTATTAGGTTTGTAAGCTGTTGAGAAATTAATCACACATAAGGGTGAATGCCCAGTTTCTGTATGGATTTGGTTAAATAAGAATATATATAATTTTATTATAATGATCACTCTGATTCAAGAAAAGTTTGTTTTGCAAACATATTGCGTAATAAGAGTGTTTTGTGTTTTGTAAAATTATGCAGTTATTTTGCCAAATTCGACGAGTGGTACCCTTTTCTGAAGTAACCATTGGTACAGCCAACTGATATAAGATTCATGTTTTTCTACTTGATTAAATATTATTTTAGGTACAATTGGTTTCGTGAAATGTTGGAATATCCCATCTAGTTAAATATCCCACGCATGTGCGTTTAGCCACAATGTTACTTATTGTTTCGCCATTTTGTCTAAAGCAAGTTACTTTCTTCCTAGATGCTTCTTGAAGAAATGAATAAGGGGAAAATTTCTTGTAGCACATTTAGAGGTGTAAGATATTTGGCCAATGAAACGATGGGTGATTTTGTCGTCTTTGACAGTTATTTTCCAACTGAAAATTTAGACATTATTCAGGGTGTAGCATCACGCTACTGGAAAATTATTTTTATTTGTATTTGTTTGTGTATCAAGGCTCGCTCTGACGTCAGTCGAACATGTTCTTTGCTATCTGGAGAACCCATGCCTCCATTCTCTCCTCCATAAAAGACAGAGAGTTGTGTGGGAGTTTTTTCGAGTGACGTCACGAGGGCCAAGCGTCGTTTGGTGTGGGAGAAAACGCTGAGAGTTGTTTTCCGGCGGGAGAGCATGAATGAGCAGGTTCCGAGAACGTAAATGATGTAAATATTTGTATATACCAGAATAAATCCTTCTTTCATCTCCACCTCGCTTGTGTTCGATGTGCCATCCTCATGAGGCCTATGAAGAACCATTCTCGACCATAACGCTACCAAAGTTATTTTAGAGCTGTGACGTTACAAGAGAAATACTGGCGCTACATACTCTACTTTAATCTGTATGACATGAAATGAATCGCCCCCACAATCTGAACTACTGAGCAGATATCTCCATGACTAGTTTTAGAATGAAAACTTTCCTTTTACTTTTTCACTTTTCCTGTTAACCTTAATAATAACTGTAGGTTTCTGTTTTTTCATACCTTAAAGAATTACTGACCGTTAGTTTTAATATTACTGGATACTATATGTTTCTCTGAAACAAATAAAAATTTGGTACTGATTTTGAAATCTTACTTTTTAAACACCTATTGTTATTTTATAACAATATCGTATAACAAATTGTGTAGTGGAATTAAATGACTAATTTTTCCCAAATATTCCTTTTTAAATTAGTTACAGAAGACAATGATTAATATATATAGCAAACGGAGACCAAATAGCGCATTAAATACAGTACAAAACCGTTAATTTCTTACAAAAATTTTCATACACGAGACAAAAATTGGGAGAGAGCTAATTACTTGAT
This sequence comes from Pardosa pseudoannulata, assembly GCA_032207245.1. Taxonomy (NCBI): domain Eukaryota; kingdom Metazoa; phylum Arthropoda; class Arachnida; order Araneae; family Lycosidae; genus Pardosa; species Pardosa pseudoannulata. The sequence goes on from CM063498.1 coordinate 129,287,112, forward strand.
AATATATAAACTATTATACAGAAAACATAATATAGTTAAAATTATAAAATGTTTTAAATTATGATATATTAATTAGTTTGGATTAATTAATGAATTTAGGGAGTTATAATTTAATAGAGCATTAAGATTAAATAAAAATATATATCGGCTGATTTTTTCTGGGTAAAATGATGTAATATTAATAAATTTTAATAGCTTCAAAAGTAAATAAATATATATTTCTTTCTTGGGAAAAGACCATTTACATTTTGTAACTAATATTAAAATTCTGATGCAATAGTAGTTTAAATCGATTAGATAATATACTTTTGCGAACTCTACTCGTGTTTTGGAAGATAAGTTTCATATAATTTAAGTTTTATAACATTAAATCAAGAAATGTTGTTATATATAATTTATATTGTTACCAATAGAATTTTAAAATGTAACCATAGTTTTATCCCGTATTTAATGAATTAAAAAAATTTCTGGCAAATATTTGAGAAAAGTCGAATTTATTTTTTTCAAAAACATTTTCTTTAGATGTTCCCATGCATGTCATAAGGTACATGTTATAAATAGTTTGTAAACAGCTTATAGAAGGATTAGATGAACATGCATAGACATTTGGTACATTGAAATTTAGCGTTTTCGTAAATATAAATTAATTTTAAACACATTTTTGTGAGTAAAATCAAAGATTTCGAATTTTTCTGAAATGTATTACATTGTGATAAATATTGAATCACTCTAATATGTTTCAGAATTAATATATAAATCCATTATTTTTAATGAGACATGTTTGAATTAGGAGTAAATATAGACTTGATTTTATCATAGGATGGTCGCAGATTGTAGTAGAAATAACTATGACAAGAATATTAAAGATACAATAATTGACATTTAAGTACGAATAAAACATCATGAGCCATTCACAACGGTATTACAAGTATTTTGATATATTGCACAATTTATACGCTGTGACGACCATCTCCAAATTAATCATTTAGAATACTGGGGAATTCCATATAATAAAAAAAAAATCTCTCTTAAAGAGTAAGTGTTTTACATCACAGAGTCTGTGATATACAAATTAAACTGAAAGCATACATTACAATGCAATAATTCTTAATACACTCTTTTAAATATACAGCCTAAATAAAATATTAAATTATAAAACATATAAATTAATATATACATACAACTATATAAATAAATAAATAAATAAATAAATAAATAAATAAATAAATATATATATATATATATATATATATATATATATATATATATATATATATATATATTTGTGTATGTTGGTAAAAATAATAAAATATTGCATTCTAAAACTTATTTATTTTCTCATACAAACTTAAAGTTTTACTGTTATTTAAAATTTATAAAAAAAATAGTCTGCATTTTTTAACTAAAATATTAATCTTTAATATTAAAAATGTGCTTTTGTTTTTATATTGTTTTTATAATGTATAATCTTTTATGTTGTGATGGTATCGTGTTTAGAATTTTTATCGTGAAGTGGAGACATAGATTAAAAAAGTAAATTTTACTTTTTATAACTAAATTTAAAACTTGAGTTTGCATTTGCTTGAAATAGATGTGCATCATTATATTTTCAATAGATAACATCAAATGTTGAATATTTTAAGTTGTATAAATTGGAAGACAAAAGTTATTTATTTTAAACTAAAAATATCCGCTTTCATATATTAGTATACCCGTGGTTTATATATTTAGAAGTCTTGTCGATCGCTATGTTCAGAATAACGGTTAACTTAAAAGAGATTAAGAAAAATTTTCTTTTTGTTTGTTTTAATAAATTAAACAAATTTATGTAATAAGAGACATCATAAGGGGAACCGTACATTATGCGAGAAATTAACCAGAGTAAATACTTACGTCGTTGTTCGGAAAGCTGATATCTTAACTAAAAATATTATTCATCTGAGTTAAATAGAATATATTCAAATCAGTTTCAAAGATATTTTTCTATTATAAATTTTAAAATAATAGTTTCGCTTGATGCAAGTGATAATGACGAAGAATCTACCAATTAGCGAATACTACCCAGACGAATGTGGAAGATATGCTTCCTCTTAAACCTGCCTTTCAATTTGTTAGAGTAATAGGATACTAAGAAAAAAATTTGAATCCCAAGTATAAAAAAAATTTATGACAACTCAGAAAGAAAAAAAAATATAATATATATATATATATATATATATATATATATATATATATATATATATATATATATATATATATATATATATATATATATATATATATATATATATATATATATATATATATACCGTAAAGAAACATTTTTTAGGTTGAAAATAAATCCCACCGACTTTTAAAATTTAATCCATTTGAAATTTTGACACATTTATATAATTTTTTCTTTGTTCAGTAAAACGGGCTTTTACACATTTTTAAATATAAAAAGATTTTGTGAAATAATTCTTCCATACATTTTCCAGAAACAAATTAATTGGTGTAACACATTCGACTCTGTTCAAACAGGAAGGAAAAATAATGCGTGCTCATGAAAAAAGTAATTTAAAATTTTAATAATCTCAGCGAAAGATAATGATTTAGGATAAAAACCTTTCATACAGCATTCAAGTAATTTTATTTATTTGCATATTATTTATTTGCACTTATAGCATTAAGACAGTAAAAATATATTTAATTCTCATACTAAATAACTATGATTCCTAAAGCTTTAACAACGATAGAAAAGTGACTTTAAAGTATTGTAGGGCATCGTTTGTTGCCTTTATTAATATTTCAGTTTTAAAAAAGGATTCTGGTCCCGTTTTTGTCAAAAACTCTTCAAAATATATTGCATGTAAACTGCTTGGGATAAAAAAAGCCTCGAAGATTTAAATTTATGAAATAAATTAGAGTTATTTTTACTTCAAATCATGTCTGTTTCAAAACATATAATGGATATTTATTTAAATACCTCATTCAGTGACATAAAATAAAAATACTATTATTTTAGAAATGTATTTTACATTTCATAACAACATAATTTTTTTAACGATTACTTGTGCTATGCTAACAGTCTGTAAACATTCTTGAATTATTTCGAATATAACTAAATGAAGCAAAAGTTACTGAAATAGATAGTATTTTTTTCATATTTTCACTAAAAATTATAATAGAAAAAAAATTTTCAGCATAAACTCTCATCAAGAAATCGTAATTTTTCTATACAATTCTTATTTTTTTATTTTCAGTTATAATTTAAAATTTAATTCAAAGTACGTTACCATAATATTAAGAATGAGTCATGTAATTAAATATATCTCTTTTGTTTAAAAGATTGTTTTAAATAGAAGTCATATGTGTTATAAAATGATTGTTATAAATTTTTTATTTATAACATCTATAGTCCTATCTATATTTTTCTATAGTCCTATAGATTTTTATATAGAAAAATTATTTTTTATTAATTGAAAAGTTCAGTTCATATTTCCTTAATAGCTGTGATGGCTAAGATGAAAAATCTAAATTAAAATATATTAATGTTTAATTCGAATTCGATATTTTTGTAGCGATACATTTTTAGCATTTTCTGATTATGATAATCTAAATAAGAAATCAAATGACCCTCTGTGTAAAACAAAAATCCAATTTTTGAAAGGAAAGTTGTTTACTGAAATAATCCTATGTCAGTTTAAAATAAAATATCTGTAATATTAAACTGTCATGCATGAGACATTTAGCGCTGACTTAACTGGTTTCTCAGCAAATTGCACTTCTACACAATTTTAGAGATTGAGCAGAATTTTCTTGAGAAATCAATCGTTAAGAAGCAAAGCCTACAGTTGGATAAACCATAATGTCTTCTAACAATAAATAAATTTAGATTGTGTACATTAGAGAAGTAGTTAAAAATCAAATTAGTGCGAGAGAAAGTATTGTGAGAAAATCAGATAATACAGAGTCTAAGTAGATGAATTTTGTTTATTTGTATTTACTGTTTATAAAATATTCAAAAGGAATTTGTTAAAGAAATGTTCTTGGTGTAAAAATTCAACGCCAAACACCGCAAAGATTTTTTTAAATGATATAAAAACTTATTATTATTATTATTATTATTTTACTCTCTATGAATTTGAAAAGTAAATTTTTCATTAATCTTCACCTTGAATTCTTCGAAATAACTTTATTTATGTCACTTGAGTTGTTGAAAAGCACAATGAATTAAATGTAGGTACAAAATGAGATGTTACTTCACGTTTAACTTGATCAAATGATATATTATTCATTTAAATTCGATTTATTATATTTAATAATACTAAATTATTTTTATTCATTTTTACAAAGACATATTTATTAATTTATTTAAAATTTAAAATCATTATATAATATTTACTTAAGATGACAATATGAGAAAATTAAAATTTTGTAATTCTTATAAAAAGTAACTACATCAGTCATACAAGATATAAAGCATCATATTTGTATAGCAAATTTCAAAGGTCATTATATTAATGATTTTAATGACGATTATAATAGAAAGAGGTGTTTTTAGAATAAATAATTTGCGAGATATGATAAATCATTTCATACAAGCCTTGTTTTATATTAGGGAAGAATTTACATTTTAGGTTTTTGAATTCATATTTAATGAAAGCCATGTTATTATAAAATAAAAAATGAAAAATGAAATTTTGTATTAACGTTTCTTTACTTATGGACTTATATAGTATTATATAAAAAACTATTTTGAAGGAGAAATAATATTTTTGATTTACCTGACCTACATAATTGTAATCTAAGAAGAACAAGCTAAACTTCTAGGCATTTCGAATACGTTGATTTTTGTCATTTAACAACCATTTTTAATTTAGATAAGGTGGGTCTAAGTTAAAAGTTTAACATTTCACGTATAAAACTGACAAACTAATGAATATTTTTAAAAATAAATGAGTTTACTGTTATAAAAATATCTAAGTTAAAAATTCTATTATAATAAAATGACCTTCATTGTAGATATTTTTATCTTAGCAATTTATTCTTAGCAGAATGCGTTTCTAAGGAGAGATTACGCAGAAATTTATTTGGAATTTTTCTTTGAAGCACTTCATAGAAACAAAACCTTAAGTATAGCACTTCCGAAAGTACTCTAGCAATAACAAAATTAAAACTCTAGTTATGAAATATGTAATTAAAAATTAAAACAGTGTGAGAAAAAGACAATGGGTTTAAAAATAAAAGCATTTAATACAGTATTCAAGTAACTGCAGTTAGTTTATTTGCGTTTATGATTTACAAAATTCACAAAACACAGTTAATTCATCAGGCCTTTGTTAGGAAAATAATTCAGGGTATTGAAAAATAAGGACAAACAAAAAGTGATTAAAATAGTGTAGGAAATTCTTCCTTTTCTATTTTTTAACGTTTTGAATAGCTATCTCACTTTTAATTTTCGCCATGAATTCTTCAAAATATTTTATCAAATTACTTCTCAAGAAGAAAACTACGCATCGGTGAATTAAATGTAGGGTAAAAAAATTAGATGTTTCATCTCATTTTGCTCTTTTCAATAGATTTATGTTTTATTCAGTTACAGAATATAAAAAAGGAATGTTTTCTCACAGTTTTTTGTTAAACATAAAAACACTGGCATTAACGACAGTTATATTTAAATTAAGCCTTTATTGATTTTTTGTATACCAGATTTTTGAGTTAAATAATGAATAAGTAGAATGGAATTAAAAAAAATATTTTACATGACGCTATCATGAATATTCTTTTCAATTCTTAAATAATATCGTGGAAACTAGGTAAATATTTAAACTATTTTTTATGTTAAGTTTGTAGACAATACAATTTATTTTGTCATAAATTGAAAATTTATAGAATATTGTACTATCCATTTTTTTTACTTTTTCTACACACGTATAATTTGTTATATTTAAAAACTGACATTTCTAGGATTAAAGCTAATGTTCTGATGTATAACTGCGATATAGACTAAGAACAAATTAAATTTCTTCATTCTTTTATGATAAAGATTATAAAATTTCCTGATTCTACGCATTAAAATATTCATTAAATTTATAGAAAAATATTTATTTAAATATAGAAATAAAATTTGACAATATTAAAATTCAATTTCACAGGAGATATTGACACATATTTGCAATATTTTCAAATTGTGCTTTTATATACTTTTAAACATTACACAGAATTTGTTAGGAAATAAGAAGTAGGAATAAAAAGTAAAATTCTCGGAGTACACACCAGATCCTACTTTATCATGCATTTTCGATCGATTTGTATAAATTTGAAGCCAGTTATTTTTTGGATACTTGGTATAAATTGATTTTCGAACAGCTGCATTTAATTCATCCTCGCTTGATGATGACTTTGTTACGGTGTGAATCAAATTACATTCGCTTGTTGTAGATTCGAGAAAGCAGGGTGGGTTTGTTAGTTTCAAAATTTCTTCTGTGGGAACATCAAGAACAGCATAATCAGATTTCAGTTTTATTTTTTTGATTGTAAAAATCCATTTTGAAATTTTAATCTTCGTGGTTCAAAAAATCTGTTGATGGTAAACTGATTAAATTTTCATATAGTATTATAGTTCTCTGATATATTATTTATTCAAATAATTTATTAACCGTAAGAGCATTGTCTGTACTGGAGTAGTTTTCACCACTATTGTAATGAACCTTAGGGCTTCATTTTGGAAGACATCAGGTTTCAAAATATATGTGTTGTTTCAAGTAATCAGGGCCTCGAAGAAATAGAAAAGATTAAAGATTTAACAGATAAATTATATGTTTGGTTTAAAGTGTCTCTTCCACAACTCCATTTTACCTTTATGAATCTTTTAAATTTATGTTAGACTTTTACGTTCTTTGTCAATTACGTTATCAATGTATTTCTGCCAACTGATCTTTTTATCATACTTCATTGCTAAATAATTTTTCTTTCTTTTTCTCGGACACTAGTACCATTATATTTCAAGTCCATTTCTGTTGGTTGATAATTCAAAGTTAGAGCTCCGTACATGGTCTTGTCAATATTCAGTTATATTAATTATATTTGTTATTATTTTATATGGTTTTCTGTTAAGCATTTAAACAAAGCTTCTAAAACTTGGTTAGTCTTGACCACTAATTTACTGGTTTGTTTTTAAAGTGCTGAAGTCCATATTACTAAGTCGTCAGCAATAAAAGATGTTCAATGTTCGTTATTGTTTTTAAATTTTCTCAGAAAGATCGTTGATGTAAACTAAAAAGAGCTCTACTTTTCACCCTGAAGAACAAAATGGATTTCTTTGTAGCTTGACGTGTCTAATCCATAGTACACTGCACAAAGTCTTTGAGAAATAGCATTTTTAATCTATTGGATCATTTTCCCTCCAATTCCCAACATTTTTATAGTATATATAAATTTATTCGTTGAAATTAGATCATATGATGCTTTGAAAAATGCAAATATGGTACTCAATTTTAATTATGTTATAAATACATTTTTTAATTTTTTAATTGTTAAAATTAATTTCTGTTATAATGTACTAAGTGGAAAACTGAAAGTTGTTAATAAATAAAAAATGTTGAAATTTACAGAGTTATAGAGGGTTATATATAAAAATTAATAATTTCTGAATAACATTTAATTTTTACGAAACATTACTGCCATACTTGCGATATAAAAAGGTATATTAAACTTGTATTTTGAAAGAACTATTTTAGGTGTATGACTGGCATTACTATTTTTGATAGTGATAATCTAAACATAAATGTATTTCAATATAATTTATAGAACACATTTATCAAATTTCTGAACTGAAATTTGTTTGCTGTAATGTAAATTAACTCACCTTTTTATAAAAATCTTTACATTATTTAAATTTTATAAGTAAGAGATATTAACACGTGCTTTCGATGTTATAGCAATAAGTCTTCAGTATATGCTGAAGGTGCATTTTGTTATTAAATTATTCTTTCAGCTACTTAAAAGTTAGCTAACAAGACTTTAATACTTGAGGAAATTTTGTTTTGTGTGTGAAAATATTCTTTCAACTAATTTATAGAAAACAATTGTAAAGGTTAACATATCTGAATATTTTCAACAAAGAAATAAAATAGATTGTATTCATGAAAGGAACAATTTGAAATTAAAATAAATTAATTTAGAGATTAATTTTGAAAAAAAAAACTTTTAATACAACATTTAAGTAATTGCGTTTTGTTTATTGGCATTTATGATTTTTAAAATTTTTAAAAGACATTTATTTCACTGGGTCTTAAGAAAATAATTCAGGGTATTGAAATTTAATGAGGGTCGAAAATAGAGGGTTACATAAAATATGTAGAAAATGGTTCCTTTCTATTATTTTTTATCAATTTGAAAATTTGACACGGTTTTAGTTTTCGTCGCCGATTTTTATATGCAAATTACTTCTGATGAAGAAATGTACGCTTCAGTGAATTAAATGCAGAGAAAGATGAGTTTTTTTCTTAACATATTGTTTTTAAAAATAGAATCATGGACATTTAAATCCTCTTTTCAGTTACAGAAAATTAAAATGACGAATCTGTTTTATAGATATACTTTAAAATTAAAAGCAACACAATGTATTTACTGGAGTTTAAAAGGTCTATGTATAAATTAAGTATTTTTTTTTACTTTTAAGTGTCTTTTATTATTTTTGAAAGTAACACAATAAAACAAAAGTTTAAAAAACTAGTGTTCCAGACAAATATCTGTTTGAATAATAGGAGTAGCAGAATTTTTCTGAAGAATATTTATTCTGAGAAACAGAGGATTGAAGTATTTTATCCAATGAATATTTTAAATCATCTGATTTATTTTGGAATTTCCTTAGTGCTATACATATGGGAGTTTTTATTCTTAATTACGTTATTTTAAATTGAATATATTTTTTAATTATTACTCTTAATTGGCAGACATATGAGTGTAATGTCATACATGTTTAAATAATTTCAATACTTACTAGTTTCTTAACTATTTTATAAAACAACGAACTAAATATTGTCTCTAGAGGTTATTGGGATTTCTGTTTTAATAACCTGTATAAGTGACACTACAAAATACGGTGGGGCATCCAATTCAGTACTAAATGGTAATATAGCGATCTCGCCACGTTTGTGAGCAAATGTTTCTTGTCAGTGGATTACCTGTTTGTTAATCATTGGTACAGTACATGATACAATTTAGGACCCAAAGAAAATTGCTGTTATTATTATTATTATTATTACTATAATTAACATCCTTAATTATATCAACTGTATCATTATCCTAGCTTTTTGATACAGTAATAATTCAAACTTCAAACCCAAATCAAATGATGAATTCTTTAAATATTTTATTTATTGTCATTATTTTTGCAGCTTGCAGAGCATTAAATTAAGCGGTATATAACAGTTTACATATTTGAGCATTTTTTACCATTGACAACAATTTCCTCAAAAACAAGCAGTATCTTACATTCTAAAGAAAACCTTTGCCATGAAAGTTGTATGTATAGTTAAAATTGCCAGAAAATTAATTTCTAAAATATGTTGATTTGATGAATAAATGCACAAGAAGTAATGTTATTTGTTGTCTATCTGAAAAATTTTGGATGAATTTGATACATGTTTATGATTGTATGTATTTGAATTACCTCATTCCGAGCAAAATTTCTACTAACCGACATTCATTTTCTTAGCGTTAGAGTAGTAAACAATCTAACACTATTCTTTCCAAAGGCCACTCGAATGTGCATGTTCAGAAGCAAAGTGAACGTTCTCATATCATTACTATTTACAATTTTAACTCTAAATATTATATTTTATATCATACTTGGTTTTAAAATATGTTTTTATATAACTTTATCATAGTATATTGTAAGTTTCTCTCAAGTTAATTACTGAAAATTTTGACTGAGTCTCTCGAAAATAAATTGTAAGCGACTGCTAAAACTGATGTCAGAATTTCAATGAGGTTGTAATAACAAATCTATTACCTGATACTAGAACTGTTACTGAAAACTTTATTCCTCTTACTGAAAAGTATAATATGATATAGATTAAAGTACAGAATTTTTATTAAAAGTAAAGCTAAAGAATATATGAATTTGTTTATATTTTAATTTTAAAACAGTACATACATAAAGTCCTCCCTCGGTAAACCTTGGTACCGCAATCCACAAAGACTTTGAAGGATATTTTTAGAAACTTATTTTTAGATTTTAAATATTTTTTATATTACTACAATTTATTATTTAGAATTTATTTTTACAGTATATTATTTAAATTAAAAAGCGTTTTTGAGGATTACAAATAGCGTTTTAGGGATAAACAATTGTCGATACTACAAATATAAATTCCTAACGGTGGTAGTAAAATATTCAACACATCTAAATTGTAATGAGAGTAAAAGACAGATTTTAATGAACTCTAAGATTCATATCTTCTTTTTAGTTCAATGATTCTAATATCTCAAGATAAACTAGGAATTAAGATTTTAATATATACAAGAATATTAAGTCAGAAACTTATCCACTGAATAATTTTCAATTACTTGAGGAAGAAAATATTTCTGCTCATATTAAAATCTTATATTCTGAGATCATGATTTCTTGAAATACTTTAAATGCATTTTGTTTCAGTAATGGCTACAAACATGTGTTAACTCACACCACTGAAAGTTCTTATAAATATAACAATAGAAAAGTTTTCGAACCCTTTATATATCTTTCAAATTCTCCTCATTATTTTGAATTCTCTTTATATCATAAGCAGATGGTGGTAGGATCAAGGCTCAACACTACTAAAGATCTGACTTGCACATTAATGTCGTATGGGGTAAGTAAAATAGATTCGTGGTTACAATGTATTCAACAAGTACTGTATAAGTATTGTACAAGTTCTCAAACAATACCTTTGTAGGATGCAGGTCAAACCCAGAAGACTATCTATTTAATTCCTACTTGTAAATTGCGAGGATCCACTATGTTTGTTTTGGGGTTTTTTGGCAATGGGATTTAATGCAAACCACATATAGATGGCCCATAATTGAAAATATGTTCAACAAAATCATCGGCATTCTATAGTCAAATGCTTAACAGTCAAGTGCTTTCACATTAATAAAAAATATTTTCTTCGTGTAATATTCATGTAATTTTCTTCATAAAATGTTTTATTCAATCATGAGATCATTCTCTATTTAAATAATATGCCCTGAAAAAAAATCTGGTTACTGCATATATTTAAATTACTTTTCTGTTTATAAAGGTGTATATATAACATTAAATGACATCTAACAGAGAAAAAAAGAACAAGACAAAAAAAAACCTACAATAAAATACTCTTAAACATTTCATATCTAGATTTATGAAGCAGAAACTGCCAATAACCATTTAGATGCATGTGTATTTTACAAAACCCTTCAGGTAATATTTCATCCGTTGAATACATATTTATAAACTTTTATCACACTCAATATTTTAAAAATAAAGAGGAGAATTTGAAAGATATATAAAGGGTTCGAAAAGTTTTCAATTTTAATATTTATGAGAACTTTCACATCTCTGTTGCCATCATTGAAACAAAATGCATTTTAAAGTATTTCAAGAATGCATGATCTCAGAAAATAAGAATTTAATATGAGCAGAAATATTTTACTTTTATTTGCTTCCTAAAGTAATTGAAAATAATTCACTGGATATTGTTTTGACATAAGTTTCTTGTGTATATTAAAAACTTAATTTCTAGTTTATCTTGAGATATTAGAATCATTGAACTGAAAGGAAAATAAGAATCTTAGACTTTATTAAAATATGTATTTTACTCTCATTATAATTTAGATAAGTTGGATATTTTACTACCAAAATTAAGAATTTATATTTGTAGGATTGAGAGATCTTTATCATTAGAACACTGTTGTACTCCTAAACGCTTTTTAATTTAATTAATATATTGTGAAAATAAATTCTAAATAATAATTTGTAGAAATATAATAAAATATATAATATCTAAAAATAACATTCATTTGTGACAAATTATTATTTTAATGGCAATTTTTTTAAATTATTAAAAATAAGTACATTGTTATATATATATATATATATATATATATATATATATATATATATATATATATATATATATATATATATATATATATATATATATATATATATATATATATTGCTTGTTTCCGAAGAGCAATGGTTGATAAATTCGGAAAAACAAGCAATATATATATATATATATATATATATACATATATATATATATATATATATATATATATATATATATATATATATATATATATATATATATATATATATATATATATATATATATGTATAATAAAAACATTAATCTACCTATGATTCAATGGATTTGATATAGACTGTATAATAACCAGTTTTGACATATACAAAAAAAATCATTTTTATGTGATGTATGAGCTTACAGAATGTAAGCCTCATTAATTTTTCAGTAATTGTAGAGGTATACGGTTATAACACGGTAAATCATCTGCATTTTATTTTGTATATATTTTAAATAATTACAAAAATAAAATTTCAGTAATTGCATTTTTTAGAGAAAATTTTTGAATGTGCATATATAAAACGTAATATATTTAAGTAGTATATATAATCATACAGAATTAAAGTAATATTGATTTGATAGTAGTTAAAATAATGCTTTATTATCTAATGTCATTTTATGTTTCATTAAACAATCTTCAATTGTCCATAATCCAAATATCTGATAACTCAATTATATCCATCGTTTCAAGTATAAATAATATTATCTTTAAAAAAATCAGAATTTTAAAGTAATGATGGTAATTATGAAACATAATTATATATAATATTCAGAAGATACACCCTTTTACTATTTAGAACAATATATATTAAATTTAACAGCTTTCAAGTGTTATTTCAAGAAAATCTTCCTAAACAATATAAAATACAGGTATAGGATACAATTCATTAATTAGAATACCATGATTTGCGTTTATAGTGGCTTTTTAAAGGAAAAACCTATTTTCAGATAAAAATTAAAAATATAAATATAAATATATATATATATATATATATATATATATATATATATATATATATATATATATATATATATATATATATATATATATATATATATATATATATATATATATATATATATATATATATATATATATATATATATATAATATATATATATATATATATATATATATATATATATATAATATATATATATATATATATATATAAATATATATATATATATATATATATATATATATATATATATATATATAAATATATATATATATATATATATATATATATTATATATATATACATATATAAAAATTTTTATATATATAATATATATATATATATATTATATATATTTATTCATATAATATATTATTATCATAAATATATATATATATATATATATATATATATATATTATATATATAAATATATATATATATATATATATATAATATATATATATTATATTATAAATATAATATTTAAATATAAATTTTTTATATATATATATAAAATATATATAATATAAATTTATAAATATATTATAATAAACATATATTTGTATTAAATTATTATGTAATGAGTAAATTTAAATAATTGTTTCTATAAAATAAATTAATATAAAATATTTTAATGTAAGATAAATAATATAAAATATTTTATAAATATACTATTACGCATTAACAAATAAAAATATTATTTATATAAAAATAAATATTACATAAAATAATATACTAAATTTATATAAAATAAAATTCTTTTAATTATAATAATTGTATCATCTTAAAATAAATTATTGCTGAATTTTCAAGGGCACGATTTTTTAAATGTTTTCTGTATTATAACAGCATAATATAAAATGTTTTAAATCTTTTACAATAAGTATATAACAAGTTATATAATGATTTTTTAATGTAAAAAATATTGGTCTATTATATGAAACTGCATGTTTATAAATCTGAACCATAAAATTGAACTATATAGAATGAATTCACTTACCTGAAATATAACTTTATGCATGTATGTATGTATGTATATATATATATATATATATATATATATATATAAATATATATATATATATATATATATATATATATATATATATATATATATATATATATATATATATATATATATATATATATATATATACAGATAAAGAGAATATTGTGTATGGTATTAGAAATATAAATTTTATTAAATATCTGGAAGATGAAATATACCCTGATTACTATGCAGGACGACCAAATGAGCATTCCCTACTAAAATCTTTCTTATGTTTGTGGTACGTGTCATATGTTATTAGTATGCGTTATCACGATGTGAGGAATAACAAGTACTCATAAGTATCAGAGTGTTTTGATTATTTATTCATTCAGAAACTTTTGCTTAAGACGTCAAGAAAGAACAGAGTATGCAAGTGGACAAGTATCTCTCTGCATATTTGCATTACCTAGGTATTTGTATTACAAGGTAACTGGCAACCACTGGCAGAACAATTGAAAGCATGAAATGATTGATCGCAATGAAATTCGAGCATATTAAAAGTTTTTGTCTGCTATCTTGTACAGGAAAAATGAATATCATAATATTAAGAGTCTGAAGTAATACATTTTTAGCTATGTACTTATTTATAAAGTAATACCTTTTTCTGGTAAGCTTTCTTTCATATGTACTTTTGTATATAAAAGCAATATTGGTAAATCGAGAAACTTATATTTGTATAAATATAGTTAGCAGTATATTATAATCTTATCTCCCAAGAAAGAATATGTATGGCTCGCCCAAGGTTTAAGCTGATAAAAACATTTCTCGTTTAGTAGAACTAGATTTGGCATTTAATCCACTTTGAATCTTTCATTAAACTCGCATACTAATCTCAACAAAGTATACAAGCGTGTAAGAAAAAGTTCGCAAAAATATGTTTATTCCAATGAACGCAACTATTAGTGTATCTTTGTTTTTACACTTCTTGATGTACAAAAAAAATTTAAAAGGTTCTTAGAATGAGCAACCAACACTCTTGAATCTTCTCATAGAAGTTTACATTCCGATGTTCTTAATTGATAAAGAAAATCCAGTTGGAAAAAGACGTCATAGTACAAAATAATAGGATGTATCAACCATATTAAAAGGTGAATTCAACTATTTTCGGCACAATGTTCTGAATATCCATGTGAAAGAACTCACTTTGTTGAACTACAAAATAAATATTTTTCAAATGTTGACGCTTTATGCTTTTGAAAATTAAATGATGTCTCTAAAATGTATATTTTTCTTTGCTATCTTTCTTTTTCCACTTTTGAAAAATATTTTTCAAATATATTTTAATCTTGTAGTTTAGTATTTTTAAGTCAAAAATAGATTCAGAAGTATAAAAATTGTGCATTAAATTATAAATATGTGCTGTTTTAAACATAATTACAGTTTCAAAGCTGTATTTTTTTTTAATCTAAAGTAATTTTTAACAATTTCCAAAGCAATATGTATAGTTACACTAAGCTATTTCCTGTTTTAAGTATAATGTATGTAGATATCCCTACGTGCATTGACCATTAAACAAAATTTCTCTTTCTTTTGAACGTGATTTGCATACCTTAGCACCAGTTTATTATTTCACGGAGTCGTCTTAATATTCACATATTATTATATATACATATTACATTTCTCTGCTTACTATAACACATTTGCAGTGGATACAGTTATCTCTAATTTCAGCAAAATAATTAAACATTTCATTTGTTTTTTCCACTTCCACGTACATTTAACCGAATAACTTCCATGAAATATCAAAATAGTTGTGGGATAAAGGAATACAACTGAAATCCTTTTCTTTTCTGTGATATGAATGCGGAGAATAATTAGGTGGTCCTAATGTCAGGTTGTTATCATGTACTACTCTGAAACTATTTTCGTGACTTGGTTTTATAAAGTGGTTCTAGCTGGAGTGTCATGGGAAAGCAGCATGTGATACCATAGTTAGGAAAATTAAATGTAAAGTGAAATTAAATAAAAACTTTGTACTTAAGAATTTTAATTTGATAATGCATGAAATAAGAATAGTGATGAAATGGTTAAGAATTTTCATGTTTCCATGAACCTTCATGTAATACTAGACTCAAGACTCGAGTTGGTTTTACATGTCCCCTGGATTTTTTCGGCGGCCGAAAACGGACACCCCGATGGAAGACTGGCAAGGTTCAACAGGAGGGGGCGTTGGATGCCACCCCCGCCCTATATATATATATATTTATATATATATATATATATATATATATATATATATATATATATATATATATATATATAATATATATATATATATATATATATATATATATATATATATATATATATATATAATATATATATTAAAATAATTCGGATTTATATTAATTGCATTGAAATATAGTTTTTGTAACATAACTTTTATAGTGTAATATAAATGTTGTTAAAAATACTTCTAATTTAAATGTTTACAAAGTGTAATATGATGTAAAAAAGTGTAGTAAATAAATGAAATTGCAATTCCAACATTTATTTAAATTGTCACAGGCTATGAGAGATGGACATGATTAAAAAATCTCTATACTATAGCAATAAATATATCTATTTGAATTTTTTTACTTAGTGAATTAGAATTCGTATACTATCAGGCCTACATGATTTAGTAATAGTTTAATTTCAAACAAAAACAGTACATATCTATACATCCTTTTTCCATTTTATCTTTAAATCCTAAATTATATTTCCTGAGATCAAAAATATTGTCAACCCCGTATATTGGTAATCACCCGAAGTTTTCTTGACGGGTGCCTCTTTTATTAAACAGCCTAGAGGCACTGTCATATAATAAGGCTTTTTTCCGAAGCATGGCAAGGTCAGTTTATTGCTTTTTGGCCTAATTCATGTGTGTAAATTTGACAGATTTATTTTTTATACCTCTCTGCTAAAGTAAATATATTCCTTTACATTTCCAGACATTTTTCCAATATTTAGTAACAGGCATTGAAACTAAGTTTTGGATTCATACATTTTAATCCATATAACATTCATTTCATGATAACTTTAAAACTTTTTTAGTGTAATACTACACAATTTCATATTATTTTTCTTTTTAAATAAATTTTTCGTAGATACATTTAGCTATCAAGCTATTTCAAGTAAAATATGTGAACAGAATTCCTACCATTTTCAAATATAACTCAATTTAATAACTTAAAACACTCTGGTCTAACATATTTATAGAAAATGATTCTTTTGATTCTTTATGATAGCATTTTCTGTGATTGTGAGAACCAAAAACACAATTGGATATTCCATGTCTAATACTGAAGATGTAAGTTACCAATTTTGCAATTTATAGACTGGACTGTCTTGAGAAAATAATTGTTTTCTTACATGTATAAGTGTACCGTATATATGTATAACGTGCCCTACTCGTATATGTCTTACCACGAAAATGTATCTAGTCACGCTGCTAATTTCACTAATTTTCCCTATTCCGATGTTAACTGTGATGATGGAATGGGTAGATAGTATTTCTTCAAATGAAATTAAATTTCTGGAAACAAGGATGTAAGTATACTGTGAAACACTAATTAAGGCATATTAAACGTAATGGGTCTTAAGTAAACATATTGGAAATGTCCATTCATGACTTAAATTTTACATGTAATTACTGAAGAAAATTTAAAACATAATTTTACAATTTAAGAAGGAGAAACATATAAAAATGATTAATTTAAAGTCTAATTTTACTTAAAATCATTGAAATAATATAAAATTTTAATGAAAAATATTGTATTATAATAAATATGCATGCGTGTTTAAAGGTTATATAATAAAACTGCGTATATATTTAACGCTAGTTAAAATTAATTATAGCTTAAGCATACTAAATATACCTTAATTATGGTTTTAATGTCACGATTTTTTTTTCACGATTTTTTTCTTTATTATAACAACCGTGATAAGATTCATCAGAAAATAAAGTGTTCTACAATTTTTACAATAAGTATGTAACAAGATACTTAATGATGGTTTTAATATAAAAGTATAATGATTTTTATTATTTATCTCTGTATATTTATGAAACTTATAAATAAAATTACACCATATATATATATATATATATATATATATATATATATATATATATTATATATATATATATATATATATATATATATATATATATATATATATATATGTGTGTGTGTGTGTGTGTGTGTGTGTGTGTGTGTGTGTGTATGTGTGTGTGTGTGTAAATTTTTTTTAAATGAAATTTGAATGAAATACTTTTTTTATTATAAAATATAACTAGACCATTTTAAGTCTTACTACATTTTAGTATTTAATTGTTTTTAACATTTAGGTTATGTAAACATTAAAAAAATTAATAATTCTCTAAGATAAAATAAAATACATTGCTTTTACTGAAATTAATAAGATTTTTAAAACGAGAAAAATATTTCCTAATTTACTTAATTCAAAAATTATATTTTGAAGATGAATTTCTTGTAATTTGTATATATATATATATATATATATATATATATATATATATATATATATATATATATATATATATATATATATATATATATATATATATAT
Source organism: Pardosa pseudoannulata (assembly GCA_032207245.1). Taxonomy (NCBI): domain Eukaryota; kingdom Metazoa; phylum Arthropoda; class Arachnida; order Araneae; family Lycosidae; genus Pardosa; species Pardosa pseudoannulata. The sequence continues at coordinate 129,305,800 of CM063498.1, forward strand.
ATACAGAGAGATAGAGAGAGAGATAGAGAGAGAGAGAGAGAGATAGTCTAAACATAAGAGGATGTACATTTATAAATTAATATAAAGTATATATCTTGTATATATTGCACACTATTTTTAAATGACATCTTCATATAAAAATACCAGATTTCTTCTCATATATTTACAATTTTATCAATGATTTATACATTTCTTATTTGAAATTTACACAGATTGCATACGTTTAACAAATACGCATGATATTGTATTGCATTAAAACTATGCAAATCATATCATGAATCAAACAATTTGAATAGCCTTTAAAATTTCTTTAGTAATTACAAACGATGGACGATTTCTAGGATGTTACTTATGATTAAATGTTTCATTTCAAATGAAAATACATATAGCAATTCGGTTTAGTAATAGTCATATTTGGTAAATAATTTACAGATCATTCGTAAAGTTTTCTATTACAGGAAAAACGAATTCGTATATTTTTCTTTTGTTGATTTCGGGATACACTGGTAACCGTTTTATAAGATTACATGAGATAATTATTTTACTGCTTATGTTTAAATTTAAGAAACTTTTCACAAAAATATGAGAAAAATGTAAAATTTAGACTTGGTTTGGAATACTACGGTCGTTTCTTTTACAACACGAGGGCTAATGAGATCGGGACCTACTGTTTAAATGCGTTTCCGAATGGCCATCTTTTACATGTAGAAAGATGAGTGCCCTAAACATTCTGCAATGTGTCAAAATTAAAAGGTGTACATAGAAGAGTAACTAAACACTTTAAAGAAAATAGTTAATCAAATAAATAAATAACAAATGTAACGTATGTGACAAATGTGATGTATATATATGTATATGTCAAGTATAAGAAAAAATCTTAAAATTTTAAACATTATAATATTAACAGTTTAAAATTTTTACCCATGATTTTTGATCGCCAGTAATTACGTATTATTCAGTAATAATTAGTAATATAATAATTATAATATATTTCTGAAAATCTGTGCAACAGTTACATAAAGATTTAGCAAAATAATTAGCACTTTATATATTAGAGTGGGTAAAGTATATAAATTTTTCTGATAGTTAATTCTAATTTACCATATATTTGTTATGCAAACTATAAGTGTTTAAGTTTTTTGCTAACTTCGTTAAATCAAAGCATTTAATTATTTCCTCAGGTTAATTATTGCTGAAATTTTATTCCTGGAAAGCTTATGCTTGCTTTTAATTTTAAGCAATCAATTAAACCTCTTCTTGGAATTTTGGTGTAATTAATTATGCGTTTAAGAAATAGAAGAAAATATCTACTTCAAAATACGATAAAAATATTCTGATTAAGAAGTGTTTACAAAAGTTAATTAACATTTCATGCATTCTAGATATAATGGAAAGAAATTTTTCAACAGCGCTAATTTTGAACTATTCCAAAGATCTAAGCATATCATTCACTACAATTAAAAATATGATTACTTTAAACATTACTTTAAACAGGCATAATGGAAAGAAATTTTTCAACAGCGCTAATTTTGAACTATTCCAAAGATCTAAGCATATCATTCACTACAATTAAAAATATTTATTCATCGTACATTTTTGGACTATTTCATAAATAGGAAGTTTTGCATATCATAAATTGCATCGCCCTGACGTACTTTATATGAAAATAAGTTTCCTGTGTAATATAATGAACATATTTTCAATTCCAAATAAAAAAAATATTACATTATAATAATTCAAGATTAAATTCTTATTATATAACCTTCATCTAATAACATAATACTTGAACGTCAAAGAAAATTATTTTAAACGAAGGACATTTTTCAAAGCTAATCAAATATCCAATTAATTTACTGCTTAAAAAATACTTTTTATTTAAAGATACAGTTAGGGTATTATATAACTAAAAATAACCACTTGCAAAATTTTTGACAAATCATGTTAAATTAAAAACTTAAAATTCTGTAACTACCATTTTCTATATGTAGAATCGTATTATTACAACATATCCAATTTAAGTAAATTTAAATTGATGGACATATGTTTTGTTAAATTATAATTATTAAATACGTCAAAGATATTGAACATAAACACAGAAAAGGGTTTGAAATTTGTTCTTTAATAAACGTGTGTTATATAAAAATGGAAAAAAAAAGAAAGATTTCTTTAAAGGTAAAATATATTCTTATGTATTATATGTTATTATTTTCTTAAATGTTATTTTTCTACTTTTATACAATTATTTAACGTATTCTTTAAATATTTTTGCGATTTTAAATTGATCCTTATTAAGGTAAGTTACAACAGATCTTGACATGTGTTTTATGCTCTAACATCCCAAGACTTTAAAGTAAAAATCATGTAAAGTATAAAATTCTTTATTATGTTTCTTTAAATATAACATTGGATAAAATACTTTTACTCCTTACGTTATTGGCTTAAAATAATTTTTCACAAGGAGGAAATTTTGAGTGAAACCTAAGAGTGCAGTTCAATAATCTAATATCAATGAAAAAAGAGATTTTTATTATTGGGTGAATGATATCACACTTCAATATCTTTGAAACATATGTCTGTTTGAAAAGATATACTAGTTCTTTGCGATATCGATTGCTTACATTGGAAACCGATGAAAATATTATATTAAAAGAAATATCACAAAACCAATTTGGATGCTTTAAAAATGTGTAGTACATAAACATCAGTGTATATATGTATATTATATATATATATATATATATATATATATGGTGTCCATTGTTCATCCCTTTTGTTTTACCCCGTTAAAATAACCAGACTACAAATCTAGCTCCATATAAAGAATTTTCAATATAGCTACACAACCCAATTGGAACAACACACAAAACAAAGGATATTAAAGTCAATATTCTTCCATCTTCAGGTTAATAATATGACACACACACATATATATATATATATATATATATATATATATATATATATATATATATATATATATATATATATATATATATATATATATATATATATATATATATATATATATATATATATATATATATATATATATGTATATATATACAACTAGTTCAGGATTCAACAGTTCAGGATATATACAACTAGTTCAGGAAGAATTGATTTAAAATTATAATGCACTGAAAACAAGTCTTACAAAAGAATAATTTAACTTACTAATGAACATTTTTTTTATCTCTGAACAGAAGATTTATTTGTTACATTTTAAATATATTGAATGAGAAAGTTATAGACGGGGGATAAAAATTAACATTATTTATTCCAGAAACAATGCACGTTATTATAGTGCTTTTAATACAACATTTAGTGTTCCATTAAAATACTGTCTATTGTCGTTATAATTGTGTGTATATAATATAAGACTAGTTTTATGTATGTGCGTAGAGATAAAATAGGTAAAGAACGTTCTAAAAGGTATTAAAAATTTAACACAAAAATTTTATGTAAGAATGCATTTAGTAAACAGGATAGAATAAATAGATTTCCAACAAATATAAAATTATTGATTGTAAACTGTAATAAGAAACTTAATGTGTATTTCATATTTTATGAGAAACCATTTAAAACAGCTTTTACGATTGGCCCACTAGAGATTAGTGTTGAATTTCAGTGAATGGGGAAGCCGCCCTAAATAAGTATTTTACTTTAAAATTTTAATTCGCGAGGACACTTGCACTTGGTCTCTGGGGTCCTAGCGTTATAGAAATATTCCTCACAAAATCATCCAATAGAAACAAACTTCTGATAGGTGTTCTAGACCTCATTAATATGCATTTCTGCAATTTTCTCTGAATATTCTTCTCAGAAAATATATACTTTTATCTTATTCTGTGAGTAGAGACTCACATACACTTTTTCATTTTTATTTTTTGTTTGTGCTCATGGGAGAAATGTCGTCAAAATTTGTTATATAATTAAAAGTATGAAATATAAGAAAGATTTATAAAGATGTGATTTAATTTTTTAACTTGTGTCTTAAGCTTGTACTTTCAAAATGCTAATAAATCGAGATCAACAGTTCAAAATGCTTTTAAAAATAAATGTTTCAAATAAACCCTAATATATTTTAAACTATTAATAAAGTATAATTGTCGGTAAAAATTTTGTGTTTAATATCAACAGCATTTTTGTAGGTATTGGGTTAAGAAAATTTGCACCAGGCATGTGAGACCCAGCTCGCGTTCTCGTGTAACTGTAGCGAGTGTCCTAGTGGGTTAAATATACTATTTGTGTTGTTCTTTCTCTGGAACACAAGTCTGGGTACGGTATGATACCTCAGAATATCCTTATATTCCCTAGTGACAAAAATATTGTTGAGAATGCTGTAAAAATGTAATTTGTATGGTATTTCTCCAAATTGGCGAGACATTAGGTCCTTGGCGAAGTTTTCGGACTAATTTTTGGCTCCATGTTTGGCGATATATTGCTAAATTTGGCAACTTAGTGAAATTTGTTACCGACCCCCCCCCCCTTTCTCTCGATTTTACTAGAAGCTTATGGAAAATTCCAGAAACCTGAAAGCTGTATAAAGGGGCAGTAAGTTCTCATAAAAATCAGTCCTCGGTTAGTTCTGGGAAAGTAGGACCTGTGTTAACGCTCTACTTATTCTTCTGAAAATGTTTGCCTAAAGACAACCAAATTTTATCGTCCTCCGTTGTAATTGTGAATCATTTGGTGTATTAATAAATTGTTATTGTTTTTGCCTTAGCCAAAGTCTATCCAATTTTGCGAGAATTTTGCAGCAATATTAATACTTGCTCGTGATCTCAGAGAAAAAAATTCAAATATATTTAGTTTTCACTGTGATTTGCCTAGATTCTTCTTGTTACGATCAGCGTAAATTTTATTCTGTATTAATTTTCATTGATGATATTAAATTATTATTGAGAAAAGAAATGATACTATGAAAGACATACTAAAATTTCAATTTTATTTACAAAACAAAAATAAATTTCAGATAACTTGTTAAAATGTATTAATTTCTATACTCCATTTACAGCAAGTTGTTGGCAGCCTACAATAACGCGATTTGATTGATCAATAGTAAATGCATATTATTTTTAAGACTTTATTTACCATTATTTACCATTAGCCAAAATTTATGAGATTCAAGTAAGTATTGTATGTGATATTAATTTTACGAATTTGAATCACATTTTATGGTCCTGTATTATTTATATATTTTTTAATCCTAAAAGTAAATATTGAATGCAATTAAATACATGATTGAAGGGTTCACGAATTTCAGGTAATACATGGTTTTTTAATAAATTAATAATAACCTCCTAAATATGAAATATATGTTTATAAAATATAAAAGTAGCATAAAACTACAGTAAATAGAAGTTAAAATAAAAGATTTTTTGAGCCTTTTAAAAATAAATATCATTAACTTTTTATGCTCTAGTCTTATGACAAGTGAGTATATACAACTTTAAAACATGGAAATTTTCTATATATAATCTACACAAATTTAAAGTATTTTAATAAAAGCTAAAAAACAATTGAATATTACTGACTACATCATAATATTTGTATTTTAAAGGCTTTAAGTAATCCATTGTCATTATTTTCACTTTAATTTAATCTATAAATAGTAGTAATGATATTAATAAGTAGGTTTATTGTCTTCCAACAAAATATTTTCAGGTAAATCATGGCATTGTGCATTAAGTGATATATAGTTTATAATGATCGTAAAGGTTAGATCTGAAAATATTTATCTATGGTATTAATCAGTTTGTAAAGAATGTTAATTTCATCAGTTATAATGTGAAACAGGAAGTTTCAATGTCTCAATACTCCCATGAAAATGGAAGTATTGACATATGCATATATATATATATATATATATATATATATATATATATATATATATATATATATATATATATATATATATATATATATATATATATATATATATATATATATATATATATATATATATATATATATATATATATATATATATATATATATATATATATATATATATATATATATATATATATATACATATATACATATATATACATATATACATATATATACATATATTTATATACATATATATATATATATATATATATATATATATATATTATATATATATATGTATATACATATATATATTTATATATATACATATATACATATATATACATATATTTATATACATATATATATATATATATATATATATATATATATATATATATATATATATATATATATATATATATATATATATATATATATATATATATATATATATATATATATATATATATATATATATATATATATATATATATATATATATATATATATATATATATATGTCAGGATTTAAAATATAGAGCAATTTTAAGAAATTTTTATTAGGGATTTTTTAATGAGAGTGACGCGGCTTGAATTGTTAGACACATAAATTCAGCTCACACGCAGTGATCTGGAAAGAGAGCATTACGCACTTTCTACGGTCAGACCTGTAACTACCCGAAGCAGTGAAATCTGCCTTTGTTAGCAGTTGGGCGCCAATGTGAGACGCCATTGTAAGTGGATGAGAATTTAAGTCGCATATACGCTATTCCTTTCCAGAATCGCACATTGGCCACTTATGCCCCGGCCAATGTGCGACCGGCCAATTCAACTGCCGATATTCGGGCTTTGGCCGTATATATATATATATATATATATATATATATATATATATATATATATATATATATATATATATATATATATATATATATATATATATATATATATATATATATATATGTATGTATGTATGTATGTATGTCAGGCTTAAGAAGGGGGTTAAGAATTAAGCGAGTTTTAATTAAAAATATTTAGAACTCATTAACGACAACGTAATAGGTGAAAGACACATCCTCGAGCGGGACTATTCAGAGTCAAGAAGCCGACGAGGAATTAGACACAGGAAATTTGTTCAGGTACCAACGCCAAAAAAGACAGTTCTGAGCGGGAACTAAGAATTGATAATATCCTCCATGCTTGTCTTGGCAAACTATGAGAACGAAGGATTTCTAAATGCCATGGACAGAAGGATTACAATAAAGCAGTTTTTATATATGAAATCAAATGTGTCTTCCATTATATATATATATATTATATATATATATATATATATATATATATATATATATATATATATATATATATATATATATATATATATATATATATATATATATAAACACATTGTTTCATTTTGACTGAATGAAATTTGCAGTAACATATTTGATCTGTGATCATTCTTAAAAGAAACGCAACTATTTTTCACACGATAGAGGAAAAAATACTCTTAATAAATAAGATGTGTCATATATTCTATCCACATACAAAAAGGAACAGGCTGGAAACTGAATGAAATATTCAAATTTATGCAAACTCAAGAAGAGTCTTACTTCATTTTGATGCATCTCTGTTACCCTTTGAGGCACAATAAGAACACTTGCACGATGTTTCAGAAATACTGTCACTTAAATATGATTTATTCATGCCCTATAAAATAATTTCTTACGCGTACGTCTTTTATTTCTGCTGTGTACAGACTCTACATGTTACAGGTTTTATATATTTTTACTTTAGATTTTCTGTGTGATAGCAACAGCGTGTCAATCCTCTTTACTTACACAAATTCGGAAATCATTATATTTTTTATATTAGGGTCAAATTTTGTATACTTTATATTTTGAAAGCTTAAAAGATATTTTCACTAAATGTTTGGTTTGATGTATATTACTTATAAATATCAGTATTAAAAATTTGATTGAATATACTCATAGTATAATTTTTTAAGCAAAAGTAACATTCTAGAACAATTCTGTGTATTAGAATATTTATATAAATCATTAGCACATAAGCTGGAAAGTAAACCTCAAACCCAATAGCTTGGAAAATATATTAAAATTATTTCTATATTATCTGGCACTACCGTTTGTTATCTTGTACAGGTCATAAATATGTTATTAAATTATAAAAATAATTATCCCCTATGAAAATTTTTAAATATTATTCAAGTGATGTGTTTTTAAACACTGAACTATCAAGTAGTACAATACTATCGAACACTTAACTAACTTTTAATATTCCATATTAACAATGTGTTCTTCCATATTAATAAAGTAATCACTAGGCAATTTAACTAGTATTGTAAGATATATTTAAGTATTTTGATACGAACAGTGATATCTATTAATCGGATTCTCAAGAATTTATTGATTCTGGTAGTCAACTGGATAATGGATTTGAAATATAATTGATTGCAGACAGCAGCATTGTATGTAGACTGGTTAGTAAACTTGTAATGAAAATATTGTAAATTCTCAATAACGTGCAACCTGTGTATGAGAATAGAAAGACAAAAAAATAAAATATGATTAAAGAACTTTCAAATAAGCTTATCTCAAATTTATTTACTAAATTTACAAAATAATGTTACTATGAATTACTCGTAAACTTTTAGTGATAGTAATAAAAAAATTTGGTGCCCAGCGACGATGGGGTATCGCTTCGCGCTCCCATGATGTAGGTCCGTTGTACAATCCCCGGACTGGGGAAGGTTGACTAAGCCTTTCATCCCTTTAATGGGAAGACATACTGATTACCAAGCATGATTGAAAACTAAACACTTTTGGTTCCGCGTAAGGTTCACCACCTAACCGGATGATATGCTTCGCATCCCAGGGTCCTTGGTCTTAAAAACGAAGATTGGAGCAGTATGTCCTGGCCCCCTAGGGCCTGTTGTGCCGAGGAGTTTAGTAATATTAAAATTATTCTTTGGAACAGGATAAAGATTTTATAAATAGCCGAAACTTATTTGTATATTTTTAATTTACAGAATTTAGATTTTTTTTGAAAATTTGCACATGTAATTATACATAAATAGTATAGCTAATATTCGACGGCTGTATTTATAATCAATTCTTATCACGTGAAAAAGAACGTAAGCATTGATATCTAAATTTCCTAAAAATGGCAGAAATGGCTATTTTTGAAGTCATTTTTGTGTTGCTGAAACATAACGTTGCTAGTCTTAATATTACCTAGAACTTTAGATCTGTTGAAAGTAAATAATTTTTAGTAAGAAACCCTTCTGTGTCTTGTTGAAAATAAATATGGAATTGGTTCTGATGAAGTTCTACATAAAATATAATATAGAGTTTTATAGTTATTTTTGCACAAACTTTCAGAAATTCTTCACTCTTATGCAGGAAATATTCCATTTCCACTTTATGTAATTTATAATATCTTTAAAATATTAACGTAGCACTATATATTTACAGAAAATATATCTAGAATTTGTCTGATTTTAATTACATAAGAAACTTTCATCACTGAAATTTGTCAATTACAACAAAAAATGAAGATAAATTTCTGATTTTGTATTTAATTTATTGCTTTATCTTATGTTTAAATGAGTTTATGTTTTGTAAAATGTGGAAACATCGGATTTAATCCTGAAGATTTTAAACAGGAAATGCTATATTACTGAGCTATGTAAGAAAACCCACATTTCTTTATCCTTGTACATAATACTAAAAATTGTTTATTGTTATATTTACTTCAAATAAAATTCCTCCTTCACTTTTTATTCTTATGCCTTGTTTTTATAAGAAATTCTTAAGATGCATTGTTACTTCTGCATTATGTGCAAAGATGCTAAACTGTTTGAAAATAGGACATTTGTATTTTACGGTTATGGAAATGCTGTGCTTTTAATGATGTGGAAAATCACATTACTTGAAATCAAAAGTTTCCTTTTGCATCATTTGTGACCTTTCGCATATACAATGCTTTCTATTCTTAGAAAAATTCCATATATTATAAACAGACGTCAGACTATCTTTTATACAACTGAAAGTTGAAAAACTGTTGGAAAATGTATACTTTAAATTAGTAAGGGAATTGAAATAAATAGATAAAACGTATCACTTGTTTTTAAAGGAAAGAATTCATTAAAATCGCTCTATTTTCATTTTGATGGAAATAAAGAGAATGAGAATAGTGTTACATATATTATTATTTTAAAATAATATTAGTACTTTTATTCTATCTGATTTTAATTAGTATGATATAGTAGTAAAAGTTTCTTTATAAAATAATTTCATATATTACAGATTAAATAAAACTTACTAATTAAAGATAAGAATAAATATACTGAGAATGTAGAGAATATGTTTTATTTTAGCATTTCAAAATTATAAATATATCCCTAAACAAACAAGTGTATAATTTTGTAAATTATAAATTTAATATTAATACAATTAGTTCAACAACTATAATTCAACTCAGACTTTAACTTTGATTTTATACAAACATGAATTCTAATCTTAAAATTATTTACAAAATGTTAAATTATGTAAATTTTGTACCAAAACTATTGTTAAGAATAATTTATTTTGTTCACATTATAAATTTAATATTAATACAAATAGCTTAACAACAAGAGTTCAACTAAAGTGTCAACTCTGTTTTAATACAAACATGAATTCTAATATTAACATTATTTACAAAATGTTAAATTATGTAATTTTGTTTTTACCAAAACTATTGTTAAGAATAATTTATATTGTTCACATTATAAATTTCATATTAATACAATTAGTTTAACAACAATAGTTCAACTAAGGTGTTAACTCTGTTTTAATACAAACAGGAATTCTAGTCTTAACATTATTTTCAAAATGTTAAATTATGTAATTTCTTTTATCAAAACTATTGTTAAAAATAATTTATTTGGCTCACATTTTAAATTTAATATTAATACAATTAGTTTAACAACAATAGTTCAACTAAGGTGTTAACTCTGTTTTAATACAAACATGAATTCTAATCTTAACAATATTTACAAAATGTTAAATTATGTAATTTTTTTTACCAAAACTATTGTTAAAAATAATTTATTTGGCTCACATTTTAAATTTAATATTAATACAATTAGTTTAACAACAATAGTTCAACTAAGGTGTTAACTCTGTTTTAATACAAACATGAATTCTAATCTTAACAATATTTACAAAATGTTAAATTATGTAAGTTTTGTACCAAAACTATTATTAGAAACAGTTTATTTGTTTCACATTATAAATTTAATATTTATACAATTAGTTTAACAGTAATAGTTCAACTAATGTGTTAACTCTGTTTTAATACAAGCATGAATTCTAATCTAAACATTATTTACAAAATGTTAAATTATGTAGATTTTGTACCAAAACTATTGTTAAGAATAATTTATATTGTTCACATTATAAATTTCATATTAATACAATTAGTTTAACAACAATAGTTCAACTAAGTTGTTAACTCTGTTTTAATACAAACAGGAATTCTAGTCTTAACATTATTTTCAAAATGTTAAATTATGTAATTTCTTTTATCAAAACTATTGTTAAAAATAATTTATTTGGCTCACATTATAAATTTAATATTTATACAATTAGTTTAACAACAATAGTTCAACTAATGTGTTAACTCTGTTTTAATACAAACATGAATTCTAATCTAAACATTATTTACAAAATGTTAAATTATGTAGATTTTGTACCAAAACTATTTTTAAAAATTATTTAGTTTGGTACTATTAGAAACATTTTTTCTCCTACATCCTTCTTTCTACAAAAGTACTTATGCACAAAGAAACTAAGGAGAGTAAATAATAGCAAGTTTTTCCTATGATAATTCTTCGTGCAGAAAGTTAATCTACTTATGGACTTAAATTAAGTGATACTTAAAACTAAGTATCATATAGTTTAAGTGAGTGATTTTTAAGTATAACTTAAAAATCACTGAAAATACTTATATTTCATTAATTTCACCATAATACGAAATAGGAATATTAGAGAATGAGTTGGCATTTTGCTGACAACATATTGTACATATGTGGAATTAGGTAATCTCGAGAAAAACTCCACTGGAATTTTAAAAATTGTACAATCAACGGAATTTTAAATATTGTAAATTAAATAATGATTATTCTAAGCCTATTTTCTCAATTTATTTTTTGATAGTATACCTTAAGTACTCAGATCATTCAATTCACATACGTTTGAGTAGTGCTGTTAAATAATAAAAACAGCAGATAAATAAACAAAACTACTTTATATATTTCATAATATTTATTCATTTCTGCTATATATTTATATATTTTATATCCAGACTTTTGTTTAAAATAAATCAGTACTGGTGTTTATTATTTATCTAACTTAAGTACATATATTTTATTTATAGATTTTATGTAGTACACTTAATGGCATGAAGTTGTTGATAACTTATCAAAGATAATATATAGTAAAAGATTTGTAATGTCAACATTGCATCTTTTGCTTAATCTATAAATCATTAAAGTTTTCAGCAAATATAGTTTCTCTTTATTTTGTAAAAAGATATCCATTTCAACTAAACATTTCTTTTATTTAAAAACTGGTTTAAAGATATTTTTGGAATAAAATACATTAAAATAAAAGGAATACAAACATGAATAAATGAAAATAATCAGATGAATTAATAAATATCGAAAATAATCTACTCACAAAATTCGAAAATAATTCGATTAAATTTCGAAACAATGTTTATTTAATAATCCTGGTAACTCCCATATGCCAAAAATATATTTTACACTCTTGCAACAGTTTCTGCTCGCAAGCAAACAAACAAACAAAAAAAAAAAACCAGAAGCACAAACAAGAAATATTTATCACGGTTAAGTTCTGCAGACTTCTACGGAGATTTACAATTCCAAAAGAAGATATTGAGGAAAAATATAAATTTTACTCCGAATTTTGCATATCACTGTCTCACGTTCACATGAGCCTACAAGCAGAAAAAATGGCTGTATCTTTTGCAGTGTTACCTCAGAGAACTATAAAATACATTTCGAAATAGGGATTCATGCAACTGTTATTTCACTCTTTGAAATCCGATTCGCATTATGCATGCTATATCTATATTTTTAGATCACAAGTTTATACTCCTGGGTATTCTTTTGACTTTTCAAAAATGTTTGTTTTATGTATTCTTTTATATCGAAACAGGGAGATCAATAGCATGAAATCATGTGCTGATTTAAAATGAAGAGCAGATGATAAAACAATTCCTTTATTTTCTTGCAGTGTAGAAGTATCTGGTTTATTTAAAATGTCTTAAACTCTCTATAACCCCCAATAATTTAATAAGGACTAAACTACTTTTAGATCATTTATTATATTTGTTAGATATTTTATTTATGTGGGATTGTCGTAAAAAATATTTGTAGGTAAATGACTTCCGTTAGAAGAAACTAAAAGTACTATTTTTTTATGAAATTCTTTTATACAATAATTACATTATTATAATATATTTAAAAATAGAAAAAATTAGAAATGCAAATATATTTTAAAATTTATTAACATTAAAATCTGTGATTTTTTTCTTTTTTACAATATACAATTACAATATCTTTTTTTACAATTATAAATGATTTCACATTATATTTAACATGATCCATTATCCCATAATCCATTGTTTATTTTTAAAGCATGAAAAATGTCCTTCTAAATCTCAGTTACAGCCCGTCAGAAAATAAATCATAGAAATAAAATGAACAAAAAGCAAATTTTCTCAAACAATATGTCTAAGATACGTCTATAAATGAAATTAACCAAAACCTTTTTAATGAATGTAATTTCATATGATGGCTGAATGATTTGAGTGTTGCTCTTCGGTTCCGAGCTTTGTCAATTTGAATCAAACTGCAAGAGTGGATATGAACAGGAGTTAAGCAGTTGGTATCGTTCTCATTAGCCCTCGTGTTACAAATCAGTAGACAATATTGCTCGAAACTAAACAAGTTGGGTACAAATTTATTTATATAAATGAAAACTTAATGGTACATTATAAATATATGTTTTTTCAATTATAAAATCCATTATAGAAATTACAATTGCTTCTGTATGTTGTGAAAATAAAAGACACATATTTTTTAAAGTCAGTTAATTTTTTCTGTATTTTTCATACATGATCACGCCTATATTTACTTAACATTCTCCCTAAGTGGTCTTTCACAGTAACTGATGACTTCTACAACAACAAACATTATGTGATTTTAAACACAGAGATCAATGTATGATCCATGCAGGTCATTTTCCCGGTATCTATTAAAGAAATCATACTTAACAATATTTATACATAAAGCACTTATCCTAAATCCCATGACTAGATTTGCAGATACTAACAACTGATAAACTGCTTTATCAGGCTTATCCGGGTTAGAAGCCGTGACCTGCGGCATGGTAGATTGGCCTGCGAATCGACCATGCCAAAGCTCGTGTTCATGTGTTTCGAAGACTGATTTCTATCTAATATCTATACAATACCCCTTTCTTCAGCGTATACATATAGCAAATATAGTTCGGATTATCCTAAATTGAGATTTTAGATACAATACCAATGATATACCTTAAATTTTCATTAAACCAGAAGATGGTTTTTATAATAAAATATAAAAACTAATGGAACATATTTTCTTTGAGCAAGAAATTTGATAAATCAACCTTAAAATCTTTTTGTTTTATTAAGAGACAGTTCAGATAACATATAATACTGATGAAAGACTGAAAATTTACAGGTACATATTGTAGTCATAATTATGATCTAATTTTTTTGCAAGTGTTTATTAAAAGAATGCTTTCTGGAAAAATACGAATAATTGCATTCTACATTTTATTAACTGCTAAAATAGAAATAACTGTGTCAGAATATTGTATGTTGTATAAAATAATCTATTATATTACTACACTATTATATTTTTAGTCTTGTAAAATAATTTTGAACAATTTCTACTTTACATCGTTAATAAACTTTGATATAAACTTGATATAATCCTCTTCTAATACATATTCCTCTGTACAAAGTAAGAATATAAATTTATGTGTTTTGTTACTTTAAATAAGTATCTATGACAACACAGTGTAAAATGTTTTACTATTAAAATTTCTTAAAATAGAAATAAAATGTGTATGAAAAGTTTTTGAAATGAAATATGTTCTTATTTTAATATTTTTACATTTTGTTAGTCGTAAGTGTATTCACTTTAAATATAAGATCAGTGAAAGAGATTGATTTACAACGCATTCTACCATACCGAAATAAATAATTAATTACAGTTGGATTTAATCAATTATAAACCAAAGAGTATTTTAATTCAACATGTTACATCATTAGATTTGGCTCTCAGATAAATCATGAAGTATTTTTATGTTAAAATGTCTAATTAATATATAAAATATATTTATGAGTGAAGACTTCCTAATATCTTATTTTTTAATATTATTAACATTCAGTTTCATTACACTGAAATACAAAATCAATGGGGTAGAAATACATTAAATGGTAACATAACGAGGTTCCATTGCTAATCTCCTACCCCATTTAATCCAGTCGAACTGACATAAAACGTAGTGTGATATGCGATTATTTGAGATGAGCTACAGAAAATCCATGATTTGAAACTAGCAGATTGAAAATTATTAAAGCCAGTGTAGCGACAAATTAATGATTTGAATCATTATTCGTGCAATGCATATAATCATTCGTCATTAGATTAATTCTAGGAATTTCCTTACTTGCACAATTTCTGCAGGGCATTTCGATACAGTATTATACATTTGGAAATTTGCAGTATATTTATGTTTATAAGTTTGAAAATAAATTCAATGCAATGCGGTTTTTTCACTGTTTCTGCAAACTCGGAAATATCTAATAACGTAAAATTTCTCGTGAGAAATCCCTTGGTAAAGATTCTTTCATATGTTCATCCTGTTGAATTCCTGTATTTTATTGTTCTCTCTGGGTTTCGAACGGGATAACAAATGACACCAAAAATAGGACGGAACCTATGAACGATATTTACAGAAGCATATAGCATATTTTAACCTTAATTTGACAAGATGTTTTTTCAAATATTTTTTAATTTCTGTTATTTTCACATGTCTGTATAGACATTAGGATATCTGTAAAATAAACAAAAATAATATATCATTTTCCATTTTTGAGATAATTAATGTCCGCTGTGGCGAACACTGACAATCATGTTATATATAGTAGTTATAAATATACATGTCCGGTGTAGTGGTCAGACTTAGACAAATTAAGGTTTAAGTTTCTAAATATGAAAATTAATTTCAATTTAATAAATCTTTGACAGTTTATACATTTTAGGAAACATCTAATCACATAAAGGAATTCATGAGGAGTAGCTTGATACAGATATTTCAAATATGACTAATGTTTTAATTTGTTGTACTCTTTATGATTGTTGTTGCAGTTGCTGCCTTATGCCACTTGGTCAAACTAAGTTTGATATGAGCCGGGGGCTAATCCATTTAAGGCAAAGGGGTACACCTTTCGTTTCAACGAGCACCTCAAAGGTAATTGTTCGTTTTATGTTCAAGTGGGTCCTCGAAATTTTGAAGGACTGCAGGGACCAAGCAGAAAACTCATAGAGTTAGACTGCCACTCTCAGAAGTATTGATTAAGAACATGGAGGACATTGTGACCACGAACATATTTTACGTGTCCCAGTCACCTTTAGCGAACACGGGGGATCTTAGGCCAACACGGGTTCCAAACTAGCAACCTCTCAGTTACGAGATCGTTGCCTTTGCCGACTGAGCTACCGAGGATCACTCTTTACGTTTCAAAAGTGTTAACAAATGACACTAAAATATCTGTGCAGTTATTGAGTCTTCTATACTTCCTAATTAACTTTCGTATTACTTTCATAATTATTACTTATATCTGAATTTATACAAATTCGAGATATAGTTCATTTCATAAGCATTCAAAGGTATAGAAGGGCTTGACACATAATCAGATTGAATGACTGCAGATTCACAAAAATATTTTACATATTTAAATGCCGAAACCTATATTCCTCCGGAAAAGAGGAAGACCATATCTCAGATGGATAGACTCTTTTATAAATGACTTAATAAATAGCCCTTCAAAATTATCAAGTGAAATTCCAGAACCAAAAAAAGAGGACTTCTTGCTATCGAATTCTGGAGAGGGCTACAACCCAATAACCTTCTGCTACTGAAGAAGACAAATTTAAGAGATGGTATCATACAATATTTAGTTTAATTTAACGTTTAAAATATTTATTTTATATTTAAAATACCGATGTATAATTAAACTTGAACATATCGGAAATTTAATATTTTTTTTCAACACTAATTTTCCCTTGCATTTATTGAGTTATCTTTTCAACTAACCTTTGCATTATCTTTTAACCCTCTGGCTGCTCATCCTACAATTTCCACGGGCAATTGAAAAGTAGCAAAATTTACCCATCCCGCGATTTTTGCCGCCATGTGTTTTTATTTCTTTATTAAGGACAGGTCTGACCAAAGTCATTTAACGTATACTGCGATTAATCTCTGTTTAAACGGAGAATTGAGTTCATCCATTGGTTGGAGCTATGGGTTAATCGCGGTTAGGTATTAAACGACTTTGATGAGACCTGTCCTTGGGAGTGCATCCCACCTTTTCACCGGTTAACAAGTGAAATAAATTATATACAATACTAGACATTTGGTTATGGATTAAATAGGCTAGAATAAGATGACTAGAACTTTAGTCATATTAGAATTATAGATATTTTGTAATAAATAGAAAATAATTATAATTCAATTGAAATTTATTAATTTTTTTGTTGTTTGTGATAACATTTGAAATTAGTTCCTAATGATAAAAATCAATTTAAAAAAATATTTTCTAGTAAGAAAAAAAAACATATTTCAATTCGCCAATATATATAGATTTAAGGTGTGGAAAAGAAAACACTCAATTTTTAATAGATTTTTGTACATAAATTGAACAATTAGAGGGTTAAAAAGATATTTATAAAAAGACAGTTTTCTTGTAGTAAGCTTTTTAATTCCTATGGATACTTAAATACGTTTTCCTATACACAAACGCTTTAAAATATTCAATTTAATTACTCTTGGTTGTCTCTACATTTTACTCTACGTAGTATCGATTTAGAGGTATATTTATGTGTATATATGTTACCATATGATTTAAAATCACCTGTAATTTTAATAAATATTTTCATGTTCTCTAAAGTTCGATGAAAGTGTCAGAGGAACATGACACAATGACACACATACGTATCCAATGTCTCATTTTACCTTCAATATCAGGCGTGCACTAAAAATGAAATATTTCAATTTTTCTATCAAATCACACCGATAACTGAACAGGTATCACGATGCTCTTCAAAATTGTTTATTACAAGTCTATTGATTTATTGATTTTTTGGCTGTCACCATACGTCAGTCAAATATTACATGCTAGTATGTTTACCCTATGATCCTTCAGGAATATTCATCGATCTGAAGAGAATCATAAATATATTTCCCTATAGATATGTGCAAGTATATTTCCCCGATGACTTATTTTAATGGAATAAAAAATTGTATTATTCTTAAATGAAACTAAACAAATTCTGTAGCAATCTGAAAGTGTATATTGATTTCAATTGCTTGCATCTACTTTACGTTAATATTCGATAATATCTTCTAAATTGAAAGGTACTAATTAGAGATTTATGAAACTCGATATTGTGATTTAATATTTATTTCTAGGGAGCTTATGTGAGTATGGATTCAATGAATTTTATTATTTTCAATTAATTCAATACAATTTGCAATCTGTCATTTTGATTGAAATTTCAAGGTATAATGTTACCCTTCGGTATTTTGATTTGTATTTCTTTGGAAATTAACTTTTATCAAATTTCATGATATAAATATCGTATCATTATTGATTTCATAAAATAATATTGCTATCCCAGAATAGAGGCTAATATTGACTTAAGCATTTATGACAAATATAAAGTAAAATTGATAACAAAAAAAATGCAGAATCTTATAAGATTTTTATGTAATGAAAATTTCCCTTGTATAATAGAGGTAAATTACCGAAAACACCTACACTGAAGAGCTAAAACTTTATGGCCACCTGTCAAAAACGAGTTGGCCCACATTTGGGGCGCAACACAGCTCCAACCCGCCTTGGCATGGATGCCACAAATCCTTGGTAGATGGCCGGGTATTTTCCAGATATTTGGGAGATATATTAGTGGATTGTGCCAGATATTTAAGCAACAGTTTCGTAAACCCAAGATATTCCGAATTAATGGTCTTTGAACTCTCAGCTGCCTTCTCTTGACATTCCAAATGTGTTCCATCGGGTTTTGATCTGGTGAGTTAGGCGTCCAGGACATTAATTGGAATTCAGCATCATGTTCCTGGAACCACAACAACACAATTTTAGCTTTGTGACACGGGGCGTTGTTCTGTTGGAACATTCCATTTCCAGCTGGAAAAAGAGAGGCCATGTAAATATGCAACTGTTCCGCAATGATGTCCAGAAACCCTGTAGAATTCATGGTCTGCTATACCACAATCACGTTTCCTAGTGATGCCCAAGAAACATCCCCCAAAGCATAATACAGCTACCACCGGCATGTGTACGACCTACTGTACATCGAGCGAGACACTGTTCGCCTGGAAGACGGCGTATCCTTAAACGGCCATAAACGTGATGAATGGTAAACCATGGTTCATCTGACTAGGCAACTCTCTCCCACTGATCTATGGTCCAGTCGATATGTTCCAGGGCCCAGCGTAGGCGCAGTTGGCGATGATGCTTGGTCAACAAAGGCACGAGTGGGACTTTTTCTTCGTAGTCCCATATCCAACAGTGTCCGCTGAACATTGTGCTCCGATAATATTCTACTTTGCCCTGCATTGTATTGGGTTGTCAGCTGAGTCACTGTCTGGATCCGGTTTTGCTGCACCATGCGGGACAGTCTCCGACCTTTTTCTATTATAAGGCGTGGACGTCCAACACCATGTCGTCTACTGCTGGTTTCACCGTCATTCAACATTTTGCATAAGTACTAATAACTGTAGATCGCGAACAACCCACGAGTCTTGCAGTTTCGGAAATACTTGTTCGAGCCTTCGAGCCATTACAATCTGCCCTCTATCAAAATCGCTTAGATCCGCAGCCTTTCCCATCGCACACAGAAGTAAGTGAAAGAATGATTCTTCAGACTCTCCAGCAGCAGTTAAATACCACTTTCACCTGATCACGTGCCTTCCAAGTCATCCAGGTGAGTTTATTGCAAAATGTAGGGGAGGCCATGATGTTTTGGCTCTTGAGTGTAAAGCAAAATGATAGTTTTAAAGTGTAGTTTAAAAATATACCTTAGGTAAATTTGCTATCAATGTGATACTATTGTGTTATATTAGTCATAAAATTATATAAAAATTAATCTTTATAAGTTCAGAGTGATACGGTAGTTGTGAACCTGCATCTGTGTCAATCAACAAATGTGTGTTCTAGCACAAACATCTATTGCATTCTAGTTCAATACTCTACCACATGCTAGGATCTACTGTACTTCGACGACCACAATGTCCAGTTAAAACTGATGTGGCTTTTTAGATGTTGTTTTTACATCCTATGAACAAAGATACACTTTAATTGTAATAGTCATTTAAATATAACCTTTTATAAGATGTAAGTAATATGTGTGGTATGGACCTGTATTTCAGAAAGCATTCATTTAAATGTACTAGAATTTATGTGTGGTTATTCCATAATATAACAGAGAAGTGGTTGTACTGAACATCGGGTGAAATTCAAATGAATAGGATATGATGTCTTAAACGTATGTATGGCATTGAAATAACATCCTTCACTTTGACCTGATGAAGAGTGATGTTGAGCAAATAATTCTTTTAAATATAAATTTTGTAACTAGAAATAACGTAGTATATCAAAGCAAATTTTTTCAAACCGAAAAGCGAACATGTTTTACTTTTAAAAACTTATATATTAAGTGTATATACTTACTCTAATAATGCATATAAATGCTTGTTAA
The DNA here is from genome assembly GCA_032207245.1 of Pardosa pseudoannulata. NCBI lineage: Eukaryota > Metazoa > Arthropoda > Arachnida > Araneae > Lycosidae > Pardosa > Pardosa pseudoannulata. Next base: position 129,326,786 of record CM063498.1, read on the forward strand.
AAATATCACCTTACACACAGTCTCTCCCGTTCACATGAACGTTTCTCCAATGTATTTAAATTTGAATACACAATTTTTCTCCCGCCTACTATTCTTGTCCGAATGACGGCCGATTGGTTAGGGTGCTGGCTTTCGGTACCGGAGTTTGTGGGTTTGAATTCCAAAGTGGCATGGATGTTCGTAGAAAATTAGGAATCGGCATTAAGCTGTAAGTCCTGTCTCATTAGTCCTCTTGTTGCAAAATGTAGACCGAAACCAAACCAAACCTACCAATCTTATGTTTAGCATACTAAAGGTAATAATTTTCAACAGAAATAAATTAACCCTGAAAACCTAATAATAGTGATTTTGAAGATTAATGAAAATAAAGCTGACAGTTTTAAGAATAAATGCTTCAGTTGGTACACTTTTAGTTTTTAAAATTATTTAATTATATTTAAAGCAACTTTTTCAAATAGAGAAGCGAATATGTTTTACTTTTAAAAACTTACATAGTAAGTGTATATATTTATTTTACTAGCATATAAAATGTTTGTTATAAATATGTTCTTAAATACAATCCGTTCACATAAACGTTTCTCCAAAACATTTCCTTTACAATATAGAAATGTTTTCTGTCTTATTAGTCACATATTTAGAACACTGAAGATAATAATTTTCAACTCAAATAAATTAACTCTGAAAACCAAATAATGTTACTTATATAAGTAACTAAATTCCAGATATTTCACATCATAAGAATATATAAAGTACAGTAAAACAATACAATAATAAATAAAATAATTTAACACCATATTAATCGTAGAGTATTAAAAAGTGACCTCAAAGTGAGATTGCAATTGTATATTGTAAATGACTAGTGGATAAGTGTTGTAAAAATGGTAACATTTATAAAAAAACAATTGAATAACAATTTATTTATAATGAATACAAAGTGAACACTGAAAATGTAGATTTAAGATGCATAGTGTTATTAATTTTCATGTGATCAATATTAAAAAACCAAGTATCTAGAAGTAATTTCCAAAACTAAACAGCTAAGTAAAATTTTATTCTTGAAATAAAAATTGATATCGAGACGCCTAAACTTCCTGTCTCCGAGAGATTAAATTTTCTCTCTGTAAAGTATTAAAACCCGCAAATAACAGCTGGGAAATATTTAAAATTTCATGCTGTACTGTGATTTATTGGATAAAGAAAATAAACAGTGTAGCCGCATGCTCCTTAAAAGAGGAAAAGGGAGATACTCTAGGAACAAGTTAATACATCTTAGACTTTCTGCTAAGTTTTTTTTATATTAAACTACTACTTTACTGTTTTAGTTTATGCAAATTGAAAATACATTTTAACTATTTTTATTTCTCTTAAGCTTATGTTATATAGAATCGTAAGGAAAATTAAAAATCTTATTACTTCAGAAGTAATATTAAATTAACCTTTTATTTTTAAAGAGAAGTTTACTTATGAAGTTCTTTAACAGGCGATTTTTTTGGATAACTTTATCATTAAAATGTGCTGTTATATTAACGATATCTGGAATAATTATATCTGTAGTAAAATCATATTAAATATTTTAATATATGGTGTAAGTGTAGATATAAGTTTTTAAAACTTTTCTTTTGATTACTAGCTATTTTGAAGTTCAGATAATGATTTGCCTATCAATAAATAAAATAAATGGTTCCAAATCTATAAAATTTTCAAAAATACAAATTTCCCGAAACCAAAATTACGTTATTAATAAACCTTGAAAATAATAATAATCTGTCAAACGAATTCTGAAGAATAATCGCATTGATTAGAACTTAAAAGAATGAACACGTAGTATAAACTTTTATAATTTAAAGTTATGGTTACATTATATAAGCATAACATATTTATACACTCACTTCCAAACTTAAAGATGAGGATGAAATGTTATTTTCTTTAAGTCAATCAGTATTAAGAAGGTGCAATTTTTGAAAAAATAGGAGGTACTATTCAAAAATGTTATATATTGTTACAGGTGATACATATGTAAGTGCTGATTAAAGGTATGTAGAGTATTTGTAGGATATTTCTGGAAGTTAGATCTATTTTTATGACTTCTAGAACACGAATGGAAGGTTCTGAGTTGTCGGACACATTGAAACAAGACAGTGTATCATATATGTTGCCTTTCTTTGGCGTTCAACATACCTTCATTTCGCTATATTTCAAACAATTCCGAACCAGCTACACAGTTGAGCGAAGATCTGTAGTCGTAGTCCAAAGATTGTGTACCCCACAGGATATAGGTTTAGTTATTTTTTTTAGATAAGTGGAATCTAATATCGACCTCCACACATGGTATATCTAGTATTGTTGCGGCTATTGGTAAAATGATGTCAACAACCAATGTTCGTTGATATCTCCACTTGAATGTTCTGCACGCCCTGCCACCAAGAGTTTGCAATCATTATCCGTCCATTCCAGAGGGATAAGATTGAAGTGCTACAATTAGCATCTGAATTTGATTGTCTTTGAAAGGGATAGCGTTGTGTTCACAGTTGAGTCCAGAATTGGTCCGAAAACATTGCAAAGTATGATGTATTCCACTGTGAGAGAATCAGACAGTGGCCTGGACAGGGTTTCAATGGGATATCGCCCCAACCTTTACATCCTCATAAATTGTTTTATGACGGATGATACTGAGAATGAGTCCTAGCGGAAACTTTCTTCTTTCATTTGTTTAAAAGATTGAGTAAAAATAACGAGAATTAGAATAAACGAGTATACATACTAATTTATGTCACATAAAATGTGACATTATCATCAGAGAAATGTGAATGCCATATAGTTCATTACTCTTGGGATTACCAATTATGGCAAAATAAAATTTGTAAAACAGAGGTAATCACCCTGGTAAATTTACAAGCATAATTTCAGAAAAGTGAGAAGACCAGAAAATATCATTTTTCAAAAATGAACAAGATGACAGCTTATGTATATATACTGAAAATATATTTACCTAATATTACACCATTTTTAATAAAATACTTAATTGAATAAAATGAAGTTCTATCATTGGTAACCATCATCAAGAATATCTTGATCATCTTAAAGGTAAACAGAGATAACAATACATAAATTATGTAATTGATTTATGTAATAGAAGTGTAGTAACATTCATACAAATTGAGCTTCATTATAATAGATTTAAATCACAACTGATCCACATTAATAATTTGTTACATTATGAATATAATAAAATGAAATTGATATTTAAAACATGAAAAAATGATTTTTGTATAAATCATCTTTAAATTATTTCAATAAATTCTATCTCACAAACATGCCACCTTTAAATTTTAAATATTGTGTCTTATTAGAATTACATTTGTCATATAGTGATTCATTTTCATGAGGATTTAAAATGAGAAAATATACTGGAAGTCATTCTAGAATCGATTCTTACTGTAGCTTATTAGCATATCTAATCCTGGAAAGTTATCATATGTATGAAACAGTAAATTAAAATTATTTCGAATATGTAACGTTTCTAATAACTTTCTTTAAATGAAACTTATAAATTTGATTATTAAAATATATACATTATTCAAAAACTTAGATTACCAAATTTTGGCTCTTTTATTAAATGATTTCTGTACGTAGGAAACGAAGAATCTAAATCATATTGACCGAAAGTATAATTTTACACTTTCGCAGGCTATTAAAGGTCTCAGTTGTAGAGATTCATGATAATTATGTATATTTCAATAACATATATGTATATATATGGGTTTGTATATGTATATGTTAAAGTGAATATCCGCAATTAACGAATATTGACACTCATCGGTGGATGTCACACATGTACATATAACAAATACATCGGTAAAAGACTAAATACTTGATTATATTCTTATATATTCGGAATATCACTAGTATATGTGGCATGTATACTGCGGTGGAAGTAGAAACGAGAATCCCATGTTCACTGAGAAGTGACAGTTTGTCATTAAATAGTTTCTTTTGGGGTAAATAAGGCCCCGTGACATCTATTTGCTAAGGAAGACTGCTATTTGTGAATTTTATGCCAGGTTTTCTGCTTTTTCTTGAGTTAGATTTTTATTCGCTACTCTAACAAGTTCAAAGCTAAACTAAAGATGTCAAGTCGATATGATAGACCGATGGTCACATACGGATGGCAAAAATAAACTCATCATGGTGCATCATGATCATTAAATATGGTTTGTATAGCTACAATCTTTGAAACTAAGAAAGTTTAAGTATCATATGACCTTCTTCAAGTATATTCCCCAGTATTTTTCCAAATATTTACCCAGCTCTATTGTAATTAGATAATGGTACGGAATTCAGTAATCAAGTCATATCTGAACTATGAGTTATGTGGAAAGACATTAATATAGTCCATGTAAAGCTTCGTCATAGTCAACACAAGGCTCAGTTGTAAGAGGCAATCAGGGTATAAAAATATTAACTGCAGGGAGGAACGATAAATATACAAATAAGTAGTCAGATGGTTTGTACTTTTCTCCTTTTGCCAAGAATAGTAATTACTACAAAGGAATGCGCGAAGACATTATGCAGATATATTTGGACAAAGAGAGGAATAAATCGTCATATTCACCTGAAAATCAAATCGCAAATATTGAAACCGAAAAGAGCTCTAATACTTTTTTCAAGAAAATCTGAGCAGTACCCATTCCAAATGAAAATATGAAAAAGCAGGTTCAACCTACCACGTCTTCTTATCAAAAATGACTGATCAACAAGCGTTCATTCCTATTAAAGGAATACCCGGGAGAGATAAACTTGTAATGAAATCAACAAAAATGTTACGAACCTAAAGACGAAAATTTGTTCTTCCTGAAGTCGATGATATTGTGCGAAGACAAATCGTTGATGTCTACCGTGATCTTTCCGATCACCGAATTCTGTTGGTTGTTATTGGAATAGATGACTCCGACTTTTAAAAATACTGAATCAAAAATGGTATTATGAAGCAGATTTATATGAATAATCGGTTTGTAATTTCTAAAGGAAAGTTATTTTCCATAGATGATATTTCTTCAAAAAAATGTTGCTGAGAGAATCCGCTGCACTTAATAAGAGAATTCTAGGTCAAGGCTAGACGCTGTCAGCGTACAAAGAAATGTCTCACAAATAAATGCAATTATAACAGTACTGGGGAACTTGAGCGATTCCCAGTACCATAACAGCTTAAAATGTTTCAATAATTAAGGTAGTATAACGTCAATCACATAATTAAGTATAATATTGTATTATTTCCTGCTTTTAGCATTGTATGATCGTTTTAAATTGAACAGTTACATATACTATTACTATACCCTTTTCTTTCCTGATATTCATCAAACTAATATGGTTTCATAATATTATTTAATAATAAAGTATAGTCTAAAAATGTAACAAGATTTTTTTTGAAAATTCACCATCAGTGAATGGTTTTTGGGACAAGCACTGGTGATAGTCAGTATATATATAAGTATGTAATCAAACATCCGGAATTTTAAAGAGGTATTCGGTACATGTAAACATATACTGGTGCTTGTCAACATTCTCCGAATTTTGGACATTCACTGTAATATATATATATATATATATATATATATATATATATATATATATATATATATATATATATATATATATATATATATATATATATATATATATATATATATATATATATATATATATATATATATATATATATATATATATATATATATATATATGTGTGTGTGTGTGTGTCCGTGTATACATTAATAGTGCATAATGTTAAAATTTTTCCATTAAATATAATAGAATTCACTCACGTTTTCATGCGACATTTCTGTTTACAAACTATAAAAATGTCTTTCTCAAAATAAAGGTGGGATACATTTTTTAGCATTGTATATGAAAGCTATATTTGACATATAACACTTAATTTCTTATGCTACGTCTAATAAACTAGACATAAATTTCAATTTCAATACATATTGTATCATCGTTATTATTTTTAATTAATTCCTTTCGAATGTTAAATGTATAGATACTTCTCTATAAGCTAAATTATTTTACATAAACATTAACTGTTTACAAAAATAAACCCTAAAAAACAAACGTTTATACATACATATATATATATATATATATATATATATATATATATATATATATATATATATATATATATATATATATATATATATATATATATATATATATATATATATTAGTGGCGTGAGGTCCATATGTGCAGGGTGTGCACTGCACACCCTGGTAAATTTATGATCGCAATAATTTTCTGTACCTATGTCTACCTATGTTTATATGATATATAATAAATATTATTTATATTATATTCAAATATTATGTTGATTTGCTTGCTTGTATTCCCGCAGTGTGTGCGGTACTAGGTGCTGCACCATGTAGCGCGCAAACGAACATAGGAAGTTCTGATGTGTACGCACTGCGCACTAAATTGAAAATCACGCTTTATATGTATGGGCTACTGGAGAAGAACAGCATACTATGGAGCTGAGGCAAGTGCAGCTATTTTTCCTGCACTTGGCATTTAGAATCATCCGAAGGTACGGTTTATTAAGCGTTGTATTAGAGCGGGGACTTTTTTTTAGGTTTTTTTTAACTGATTATCTGGTCATACAATTTTGCAGACGGTTAATTTATAAATTTATATATTGTAAGATTTTGTTTTCATGGAAATATAAAAAAAGTATTTCATCAATATAAAGTGAAATGTTTTAGTGTGGTAAATTAATTTCGGTGATGTATTATATTTATTGAAATAATTAGCTGAAAAATAATGTTGTTTTGTTTTAAAGAATCTAATTTTAAAACAAGTCCAAATTTTACCACGCACTGTATCTTACAAACAGTATATAAGTTGTATTATTTAACACCATTTCCCTGGATTTGTTTTTAAAAACTGTCAAGATATTTTTCACAGAATATATGATTTTCAAATGTTAAAAACAATTAATAAATATAATTTTATCCGAACAAGAAACACTTCCATTTCTTGTGCCAGCATCCAGCGAAATCCTCTGCACGTGGAATAGACTTTTGGTTTGTCGGCACCGCAGCGGGTGCCATGTGGTGCTACGTTTGCTGAACATATAAGTTTTTCGTAGAAGCCCGAAGCTTTTTCGACGCCGATATGATACCATACAGCAAAAGACAGGATTTTTCTTCAGTGCTAGTAGAATTCTCATAAGTTTAGCTGTTTTTAAAGTTATAATTCGACTACTCGTAGGTAAATATTTTATTTATTGCAATCTTTAAATTTATATACATAATAATTAACCTGTTTCAGAATGGAGGACTCGGATGTCTCAATAATTAAAGATTTATTGGAAAATCCATGTTATCTGCCCACCCTGCAAGAAAACCTACCGCACGCCACTGATATATATATATATATATATATATATATATATATATATATATATATATATATATATATATATATATATATATATATATATATATATATATATATATATATATATATATATATATATATATATATATATATATATATATATATATATATATATATATATATATATATATATATATATTTTCAAGTACTTATAAATATAATCTATTTTTCTTAGAATACTTAATACATCTCTCTTTATTTAGATTTTCATAAAATATATTTTATATTTTCATTTGAATAATATATAAATATATGTTTGTATATATAAAAAAATAATATTGATAGAGTTTAGCTCAAATTAAAAATGTCTTAAAGGAATTTCAATTTTTTTTCAAATATTTTAGTTGTAGATATTTTAAAATACTTATAATATTATTTGTATTTTCTAAATATTAAGTACGGCAAAAACTTAAATAATTCAAGAGTTTTTTTAATATTTAAAACACCATGTTTTCAACTTTGGTCTTAAAACGATATATTTCGTGCAATAACTGATATTCTGTTATACGTCGTACAAAGTGAATGAAAAATGTGCATGATTCGAGTGTTTCTAGTTTATTCCACTAAATGCAGTCCTATGGTTTTCCCATATTGCCGCTTCACCATGATATATTATCAAAGCTTGTATCCTGACACGTTATCGCAATTTTCTGCTAGAATAAAAAGCTGTTGACAAGAAACCGAGAATAAATTCTGCTGTATGAACCATGTGGAACACGTTTGCCTGAATAGAAGTTCGAATAGAATATTGATTCTTAGGCTTTTATAGACAGCGATGGAATTTCGAATTTCTTCCGACTGCAGACCAAAGTGACCCGTATATTACACTGAAATAAATTAGATGAGAAAGATTCTCTTTCTGTGAAAGATATACGTATATTATTCCTGTAATATAAGAAAATATCTGAAAAGATTAAGCTGCATATGTTTCTTTGTAGAAATGTCATTTTATGATTGTATTTTGTTAAAACTATATTGCCCTTACATTTTATTGAAGCTATAGTGCTGAATATTTTAAATTTAAATTATTATGAGTATCAAAGATCAATAAGACTGACCAAATTAAAAAATTTTGAATGCTGCACCCATACAAACTTGTGATCTACTAACATACTGAACTTCATTGCCATTTATAAAAAAATGAGCTAGGGGTTTCTTTGTTATACGTGTACACAAATTATCGTACAATGTATAAAATATAAACCTAATTTTTATGATTTCCATGAAGGAACCTTCTAAAAAAGTATATAAGTGCGAAGCTAAAATGATCATTCATTTTGAAATACAAATTAAAATGGAAGAAACTTAGTAGATTTTTTTGTAATTACAATCTTAATTCTATTAATTGACAATTTTTGTTCCTAGTAATAATAAAAATTCTATATACAATTTATCTGTCCTTAAAAAGGGACAATTGTCTTTAATGTGATAATAATATCTATCAATTAAATTATTGATAGCATGAAATGTTTATTATTCAATGAAATACCACAAAAAAATCAGAATTTATTTTTGTTATCTTTCATGTTTATAAATATAAATTTATTAATATTATTCTGAATTGTTTGATAAATAAGAAAAGGAAAGAAATATAATGTTATATGCATGTATTACAGAAGTTCACAGACTACTATAAATTTTTAATGTTTATAGGTTACTTTATATTAAACTGCGTATAAATCCAGCACCCCATTTTAAGTTGAGTTAAATTAATAAAAGTGAATAATTGAAATTTTTAGAAAAATTCAAAAGAGTTGCGGGAATATATTTCCCTAAAAATATTCAATATAAGATGCATTTGAGCAATATACAAAAAACTGATGAAAAATGACTAATCAGTGAAATTTTAAGTATACATTATACTAAGAATGAAATTATAATGAAATTATAAATAATTAATGAGAATTAAAGTTTAGTTCTAATAGAGGTATCTTCTTCTAATCAAGAGTAAAAGAACACATGGAATCTATCGTATATTTTAGCAGCTGGACGTGTCTCGTATTTATTCTACTATACATAGTGGAATGCTTTTCATCTATTGCTGCTTCAGCATGATATATTATCAACGCCGAGTAACCTGACACGTTATCGCAATTTTCTGCCGGAATAAAAAGATGTTGACAAGAAACCGAGAATAGATTTTGCTGTATGAACCATGTGGAACACCTTTATCTGATATGTAAGTTCGAATAGAATATAGAATCTTGAGAGGCAGCCATGGAATTTCAAATTTCTTTTGATAGGCGATCAATGTGACTCTTATATTTTACTCAAATAAATTAGACAATAAATTTGGCCGAAAGGATATACGTGTGGGATTCCTTATATATCACTATAATTAGGCATTGTATAATAATAATTACGATTTTTGATTGAATATTGGTAACTGTTACAAGTGCAATTAACGGGACATTTGGGGGAACTTTGAAACTTCATTTTTAACACTATCCTTATAATAAGCCTAAAGAAAGTTGCAACATATATACGAAGATGAAATCTATTTGAAGATAACTTTTGATAATAATAAAGGACCATATATTTACAAATTGTTATTTTCAAGGAAATATTTTTAACCAACTACTTCATTTTTTTAATTTTATTAAAGTAATTTCTTTAGAAAACAATTTACTTTGATATTTTCTCGATATTTATGAACCAGTTATTTTCATTTGTACCTTATATGTTTAACATTTATGCTGAAAAAAACTAAATGCCGATGTTGACAAGTTATTTGTAATAATATAATAAGCATTGTACCAATTTTTAAAATGTCTAACTTTGACAAATACTTCAAATAAAATCAAGAAGCAAATTTTTGATGATAAATATGTTTCATAATACACGCTTTTGTTAACATAAAAATGGTTGTTTTTCAGAAATTGTAGTAGACATTTATAAAAATATATTCTATGATTCTTAATATTCCCGTTTTTTAACCCTCTAAGGTACAATTTCGCCAAACTCATGATGACTTCAAAACGTAAAATTTTCGACCTCCAAAAACGCTCCGAAAATGGATGTAATGTACATTTTTGCCAGTGCTTTTCTCCATGGGGTTTTAAGGTAGGAGGGTCAGGACTATTGTTTAGGAACTACACCCCTCTTTCACTGACATTTCTTGAGGGATCCAACCCTACCCCCTGAGGCAGAAAGAGACTGATAGCTTTTCATGGCTTTGTAAATCTCTATTTCGAAGTATTTTGTTTGCGGTAACAGATGTATCTCTAATTACACCCCTTACATATCTTGGATGACTTTCGTAAAAAAATATAAATAAGTCTCTTAAAGAATATTTTTATTTGTAGTTTTAGAATCCATTCTTTCTTATGGGATAATATTCCAGAATTGAAGATCTTTATGTGTATTACAAATTAACAATCTATTTATCTATTTATATATCTATATATAACCGGAAGTAAAGGGACAATAACGAGGGTGGGTTTTCCATATTCCATTCTAGTCGACTAATGGTGAAGATAAAAATCATAGAACTCTTTGGCCACTGACATTAGCGTATTTTGGAGAATTGTTTTCTAGATGTGTTACACTCGGAGGGTTAATAAAGTAAAAACTTCCCCTTTTAATTGTGAAATATTTATAAAATATAAGAGATTTACTATTGACATACAGGAAATCTTCTTAGCAAAATCATAAATGGGATAAAATGAAAGTATGTGTGTGTGTTTGTTTGTATGTTTTTCAAAATAATTTACATCTTGTATGTATTATGTTAATATAACTTAAAGAATTTTAATTTACAGTGGAAATTACTTAAACAATCTTATAAAAATAGCTCAAATTAATCTTTGTTTATATGAAAAAATTATATATTAATGTGAACTTTCTATTTTATTTTTTTAAATTTACAATGTAAAAGGTGTATTTATTTTAAATGAATGTTACTTTATTTTTCTTTAGAAGTAGAACAAAGCCTTAAGCGCAGAACTTGGTTTCACATTAAACGAAGTAAACAGCAATAAAAATTAATGTTTTGTCTAGATGCATTATGTTTTTATTTTCTTTTAAGTAGCATATTTCAAAGGATTACATGTTTTGATAAATTAAAATTTTTTCTCATTGTAATTCCTAGATATTAAAAATGATTTGTTTATGAGAAGTACAGTCTAGTAAGAAAATATAATGTTATGTTGAATAAGTTTAAAAAATAATCTTTCTTGTAAACTTTTTAGGTGTTTCAAATTTGAGTAAATATTATATAGAAATAGTAAATGTGTAGGTAATGACTGCAAAATATAACGAAATGCACTGTACAGCGGAATAAGAAATTATTTTTACTAAATATTTAATAAATCAAAATTATTACACTGAAAATAACTCTTTAAGATTCTCCTCTTCCCCTTCTCATTCTTTGATATCTATTTTCGTAATCACAAAATCTCAGAATTAAAAGGAATGTTCACTGCTTTAACTCTTTTTCCAGTGAACCAAAGCTAAATCTGAAATAAATTCTAATTTTCTGTCACCTCGCCACATTTTCCAGCTGTCTCAATAAACTGTTTCTCTTTTCCGAAGATCTAAGTTCCTAAACGTGGATTCAGCTGCTCTCTCTTTGAAAATTATCCACATCAAATCTCTCTTTGGATTCAACTTTGTAAGAGAAAAGTGTTTTATATATCATTAATTGCTCTTGTAATAGAAGATTATTTTATTAGCCCATAATAAAGTTTCACCATAGACTTTTGCAGCTTCCTTGTAATGGAGTTACGACTGCTTATTTCTTAGGCCCACTCATTGCTTAGTTAGCCCTGGTAATTAATTATAATATAATATAAATAAAATTGTAGCCAGTGTATTAATATCGGATCTTTAGGTATATGTATATAACTCTAAACATACGCAGTCACATAGTAGTAGTCAAAACTACAGTTACTACTCATAGGCTTAACAGCACATTAAGTCTCAAGCCTGACCTAGGATAGCTCTTCATTCCTCACGGCTCTTTACCTTCTATTCCCAATTCTTCATCTTTAGTTTTTTTTAAATCACCAACTACTACCTCAAACCATCTTCTCCTTGATCTTCCATGTGGCCTACAGCCACCAGGTTTTGATATAAACACCCTCTTAACAATACTGTCGCCCTTCATCAGTTGCATGTGACACATCAAACTCAATCTTCTTATCTTTATGTCAGTCACAATATCAATTTCTCCATAACTTTTCATGATTTAAAGGTTAATTCTTATTCTCCAATTTCTTCTTTTCATTAATTAGCCCAAAAAACTTCCTCAACACCGTCTTCTTCCAAATTAACAAACACTCATGATCCTTTTTCACCAATGTCCAGGATTGACAATCATACACAATCACAGGTTCGAGGATGACCTCACAAAGTAAAATCTTACTTTTAAGAGAGATAAGATTAGATCTAAGTTATATTTGACTACTCTAATTAGCTTTATATCCTGCTATCAGTCTGTTTGTAATTTCAATTCCGATATATTTATTTCCTGATATAATTGAGCGATAGTTAAGTGAAATGCTAAAAACTTTAAAACGTCTCCTCACCAAGCGTTATATCTTGCTGGTTGCGTAAAGTCTGTCCATGTCTGGTGGCAAAGCTTATCAAATAAAAAGGTACACAGAACTACCATTGCTGTCAAAATAACCAAAGTCCATTTTAATGTACATATATTATAGTAGTTAGAAGAACTACTAGAAAGTTAAAATACAAATTAAAACTTATTAGTATTTTTCTTAAATTCTACAACTGAATTATTTCTTCTTTATAAAACTTATGGTTATGCTGTTCGAAAATATGTGCTATGTATTTTTTTAAATGTAATTAACTACTTACAAAAATATGTTTTTACGAGAATAAGATACATATATGGTACATAATACCGCCTATCATTCATAAAATTTAAAGTTAAGATTAGTAATCAGAAATTGGTGTCAGAAAGTTTATACAAGTACGTATACATATATATCTATATATATAACTCTCTCTCTCTCTCTCTCTCTCTCTGTATATATATATATATATATATATATATATATAAAATATACATATATATACATATATATATATATATATATATATACATATATATATATATATATATATATATATATATATATATATATATATATATATATATATATATATATATATATATATATATATATATATATATATATATATATATATATATATATATATATATATATATATATATATATATATATATATATATATATATATGTGTGTGTGTGTGTGTGTGTGTGTGTGTGTGTGTGTGTGTGTGTGTTGTAGAGTTTAAAAAAAAAAGTACGTACTTTCCAAAGATAATTTATACAGATTTTCTATTGGAAGGATCGATATTTCAAAGCTTATAAGATGACATTTAAAAAAGTCTCATTCCTGCTGATTATGATCCTTGATATTTTTATCTTTTATGACACAATAGTGACATGTGCTGTTACACATACAGAAGTATGCATATGCTTTAGTGTTTTAGACGTCACCAGATTAATCAATGAGACAGATAATAAAAGCTTATCGATAATTGTATGCATCATTATACTCATTGATTATAAATACGAAAGTTATTAAATTCTATTATAAAAGATATCTACAACACAAAATTAATTCAACCTATTTCTGCAGCCCATTTGCAGCCTGTAATCTATACAATGAAGCTTCGGTGAAAATTTATTAAATCCGGCCCCATTGTTGCCGGCTACTACAAACTGTTTTAGCATCTTTATGCAACGCAATTTCGAATGTATGTAGTAGCATATACTTATCACGAAACCGGCATATACATCTTCAATATCAGAGTTTCCTTATGAATACCTCATTGTTTAATGAAACGGATCGGGGTCTTTTGACTTTTAAATAAACCGCAGTATATATTACCAAGTGTAATCGATAAACTGAAAGGATTTGAATAGCCAATGGAGTTTGGGAGGGAGCCGAATGCATTGGAATTTAATCGCGCGCGTTTGTGCCTAATCAATCATTGTCGATACTTAAATTCGATAACCGTAACAATATGTTGCATTTCTGAGCGCGGTCTAGTAGTTTTCAAAGTGTTAGATTGATAAAGTCTGGAAAATTTTACAAAGGCTGGCAAAATGCAGTATATCTTTATTATGCTTAAATGGGTAGACATAAAGCTTAATATTTAACATAGTGAGCGGCATGCACCATGCAGCAGAGTTGTTTGATTTGAATAACAGCACAACATTTGAGGCTCTGATACGGGGATCCTGTGTTGTCCTTTTGATGATACAAAATGTTTTAACCCATAATGCTGATCTAAGAAATTCTCTCTAAACAAATAAATACTTAGTTTGTTTGGAAATGTAGTAGCGAGTTATAACTAAAATAAGATTTCATGGAAAAGTATTAGTTTTTAAGCTACGTTTTATGTTAAACAATTTTGCTAAACTCTGTATTTTAAACTAAATATTCAAATATTTTGCATTGACCCTTTTAAATCTTTCTTTCCTGTCCAGCTTTCACAGACATCCTTATTACCACCAGTCATGTAAGTCTGAAGAAATAGTCAAGTTATTCAACAATAAACAATACTAACTATACTAGTAAATTTTTTCCTGAAGTGGAAAGTGTTCATTTTTTTCCCTTTCTGTTTCGAAATTCAACTAGACTCGAAACCAATTTTTAGAATACTTCTATTTTATGAATGATTATTGTTCTTGGATAAATAATCAACATTTTCTCACTGGAAATAATATAACTGTTTAAAATATACTATAGTTTTTAGTGAAAAAAGTACATTACTTGAAATATTAATCCATAAACACAATTTCACTTATATATAAAGATGAATACCTTAAATCTAATTTATTTTAGATTTTTAAGACAAAAAATTTAAATCTACATTAAAACGAAATAATTAGAAAAACAATTAAAGCATGTACTTAGTAATGAACTGTGATTTTAAATATCAAGGACTGTCTTTTACTAAAACCAAATTTTCTTCATAAAAGATCCATTCACAGTACTGTGTTTTTTAATATGTCTATAGATATAGCAGTTTTGTCATTATTTCAGTTGACATACCAACTTTAAAGTTAATTCATGTGCAAGGGAAAAAAACATACGTCTATCTAAATGACAATGCTTAAAATAATAGGAAACGTATGAAAATTTGAATGGTTACATTATTATAATCTTCCGTAATTAAGAAAACGGGACATTATTGTTCCTTTAA
The DNA here is from genome assembly GCA_032207245.1 of Pardosa pseudoannulata. Taxonomy (NCBI): domain Eukaryota; kingdom Metazoa; phylum Arthropoda; class Arachnida; order Araneae; family Lycosidae; genus Pardosa; species Pardosa pseudoannulata. The sequence goes on from CM063498.1 coordinate 129,342,442, forward strand.
ATCACGAAATTTAAAAGTATATCTGAAATTGTAGAAATGTATGTTATTGAGGCCTAGAAAAAATAAGGCAGTTACCGAAAATTTGGAAAATTTATTTCTGTTGGGTGATTTTGTGAGAATAATTTTAATAATCCTCGGGCCTCAGAGACGTGGAGCATGCCCTCGAGTGTTAAGCTAATTAGTCGAGGAGTACATAAAAATGGATTTTATATGGTTTGCGTTATGTTTAACCTCTTCCCTGCTTTGTCCGTAAGCCGTACGGGCACAGATTTCAGGCCTTTACTGATTTGCCCGTACGGCATATGGGCAATCTGATTTTTATTTCGAGTGTACTGTTTCGACTGTATTTTTTCCAATTTTAGTAACAAATTATTCTTAAAGTAAATGATAGTTTGCAATTTATTGTATTTTCTACTCTGATTCATTTAAAAAAGGTGGTTTTATAGCATGTTTTGTATCAGAAGACAATTTGTTATATTTCAGTATATAGCTTTCTGGTTGTAATTTACTCAACGTCTGATAATTTTATTGATATAAGAGTCGAATAACATATTTTTACTCTTAAATATTTTCATTATTCAGAGCGTATGCAGCTAATTTCTTGTGATTCGAACTATGACTCGGAATCAGAAACTGAATTATCTGTAAATCATAGTAGCGAAAGTTTACTAGATGATCTGGATAGTAGTGACTCTGATAGTAGTACAGATGGAATCAGTCAAGCAAGACAATTTTTTTAAATTAATTGCTATAATCCTTCGGATCCGCCTCCTAGATTTGCTTTCACTGGAATTACAAAAATTAACTTGGATATCGATGAGACTTCAGTTCTATGATGCTTTCATAGAAAGAAAAAAAGTTGTAATAAATGCTTAAAAATATTAGAAATGTTAATTTTAATAACATATCTTTACTTAAAAATGTAAAATGAACAAAAAAATGCAATAAAAATGTGACATTTTTTGACCGAATTCTGAAAAAAAAATTTTAAATTTAAAATTGTCAAAGGGTTAAGATTTATTTTCATATTTAAGTGAACCCAGAACCTATGAGGATACTACAAAAATGATAAAAATTTATTTATTTTCAATTTTTACAATTAATTTGTTAAATTGATTCAACTTACTCTTTACAGTGAGATTCAGAAGGTAGTCTAATATGTACAAATAGTTAAATTGGGGTATAAATGAAAACCTAAATTATTTCAAAAAGGAAGATATAAATCTTATCTGAAGAAGGGCTCGGTGAACATCATACACCGATGAAACAATATACACTCTTTTTAAATAGTTGTTTGTACCAGAGAATTATAATTCATATACAAGTAGGTTGGTCTGGTTGATGACGTACCTTAAGCGTGATAACCTATATTTAGTTATTTCTGAAACTGTTATTTCATCCACTTTCCACATCGGAACATTCGAGAACAATGACGTTCACTATGGTTTCTAGAAAGGAATGCCAGGAAGATAATATCAGAACCGAAATTTATAAAAATATCATTACATATATATTGAACTGATAATTAATTTTCCTAGGCTATTCTGTAAATTTCCAGAGAAACAATATCAAGTGGGAACATTTTTTCCAATTTCTATAAGTAATCAGATCTAATTAGATACATAGTTTTCAAATTCTATTGTCAATTTTAATTCTTTTAAGGTAGTTGTTTGAGTATTAACTGGTAGATTGGTATACAAAACGTGATAAAGATATTTACATTTCTAAATATGCGTATGTATCCTTGTTGATTACTATTGTTATTAACTTTTAGTAAAATTTTAGTTATTTACTTTTTGTTATTTACGACAACAATTTAATTAACAGAAATATTAAAACATTGAAAATTACGCAATGATTATTATTAAATGGTTTTATTTGCAAAGGGGAAATACATAGTCTTTATTTTAATATTTATTTCCAAGTGTCATTTCAAAGCGAAGAATTATTTTAATGTTACAGATAATTATTCTTGTTTATGATAGGTAGTGATATAAATTAAATTGATGAAGCAAGTCGATATCATTTCACAACTATTTGTATAATTTCTAAATTATTCATAAAACTAATCTCTATTTTGATACTTTCCCAGTTCAGGAATACATAGCAAACTAACTCAAGAGGATAAATAAACGATGATATTAAGGAATAAAACTTTGAATAGTGATTTTATCTAGCAGTTATGCAACTAGTTATATCGAAGTGAGTGATTGATCTAATGTAGTCTATAGAAAATAAAAAAGATTTTATTTTTTTATATGATAATATGTCATTAGTAATATGTTTTTATATTATTATAATATTAAAAAATTAATTATTAAGTTGAATTTTAATTATTAAGTTAAATAATTTTAATAGGCTGGGAAACTTTTCCTATTGGGAGTGTTATTTTTATTATTCTACATTTTTGTTCATACATTTCAGCAAGTGTTTTGAACCATTTCCATAAAATTAAAACAATTGTAAAGAACTCCCTACAAACAAAACTTACACGTACACTCTGACAAAAAAAAGGATCTAACAAGTTAACCACTTTATCATCTGAAAGAGTTATACTTTATAAAATATTCAGTATAGTAAAAGGGTATTGAAAACAAACATTTGTAAAAAATTAAACAATTATCAACTTAACATGCATGCATGTGCTGCGGACTAATGTTTTCATTTTGTCAGATGTCGCAATTGTCATTTCAAGTTCGAGTTTAATTTTATTAAGAAAGTCAAATCGAAAGCTATTGAGAATTTTTTTAATTATAGTATATATATAAACATATATATATATATATATATATATATATATATATATATATATATATATATATATATATATATATATATATTATATATATATATATATATATATATATATATATATATATATATATATATATATATATATATATATATATATATATATATATATATATATATATACATACATACATATATATATATATATATATATATATATATATATATATATATATATATATATATAATTATTATAAAACTTTGTTATTTTTATATAAAAATATTCTATATTAATTATTTTATTGAATTTAATTTTAACATATAGTGGTTTTTGTAATGTGATACATATGTTTTAATTACAATTTTCTTGCAGCATTAGTTTTTGCAGTTGTTTTCATATTACTAATGCATTAAATATTTAACAGCTTTCAATATAATAAATTAAAATGGATAACTTATGACTTTATAGGTGTTTAAATGTTTAACATTAAATAAATCAAAGTAATTGATAACTTTAATATCGATACTTTTCACGCATCACTATTGTTAAAAGTGTATTACATTTTTCAAAATATTCTCTTATGTCACAACCAACACAGAAAACAAGAACATGTGAAAATTGAACTTTGTTTTATGTTTCGGATGTGTTTATGATTAACCCACATATAGAATTTTGTTATGTGTCTATATAGTGCCCCTATAAATATATTTTCGATAATACAAGAGTTTTGAATGCAGGTTTATGGCAAACAACACGAAAATGCATGACATGCACGCACGACTGAAGATATATGCAATATACCGTTTACAAAAAATGAGGTTATATATTTTGTAAATAAAAAGATCTTCTATTTCTGTTATTTTAGAAAACAAATATCAGTCACGATATAAATAAATCGATATGTGTCTGTGTGTAGATTTTAGAACATACGTAATTTCATATATTAAAGTATACAGAAGAAAACCTGATACTTGATATAGAATTAGATATATAAAAGTGATTTTCATCATTTTTTGGTAAGCTTAAACCATTATATAGTTCCTTTTATATAACAAAAAATGGATATACGACCCCGACATTTCATGCGGATTTATATAATGTTTTTTTTAAATATTTTAAATTTTAATCTCGGTATTGACACTTTGCTTGATTGGCAACGTATTTTTAAGTTTTTTGCAGTCTGTCACTGGACCGCGGTTCACGTAAAAATACTTATTTAGTAGATTTGTGGTTTATACCTGCTAACCGCCACAAATCTGCTAAATACGTATAATTATATGTGTGAGTGACATCATATGCTTGTTATTTGCGTCTAACATTTTTACATTACATTTACATTACATGCGTCTTTAATTTTTTCTTTACACAAGTTATGATTGTAGAGTCACTCGGTTTTTGTTGCGTTATTTCGTCTTCAATCGTACTCCTAGCTCCAGAAAGTAAAAGTGGTGTTTTGTCGATTTGAAGCTTGGTTTTTTATTATTAAATACAAAATTAATAAAATGAGCCGATATGACAAAGATAGTAATGAAGAAATATGCGCTGACAGATTATCGGTCTTTACTTAAAAAAAAAATTTTATGTAAAAATATTAGTTTGTTTTTGTTAAATAATCATACTGTATATATTAATATGTAAAATAAAAAAATTCGTTCATAAAAACAAAATAATTTTCAATTTACTGCAATTTTTCTGAATAACTAAACTTTCCCGCGATTCACGAAAATACGCCCGCTGCACTCGTAAGTTGACTGTCAAGCATACCCGCATGCTTAGTGTTAATAAAGGACATTTAGCAAGTTAAACTAATTAAATTATGGTGCAGGCCTGATATGAAAAAACGTAATCAGACTACTGAAATTATTTTCTTGCGCAATAAAATTCTATTTAGTAAATTTGCAATCAATTCTATAAAACCTAAACTGCCTGCGGAACCTTTTGACGTTTTGTTATTTCCACGGTGCAAAAAATGTTTATTAAACATATCCGTATATAGTACACAGGAGGGAAAAGTAAATTTCAACTGGTGAAATTAAGTCCGATTGCTAAAAAGTTTAAAATAGTTCTTTTAGAATTCGGAGAATTCTGCGCAGAGTTAAATTGTCTGAATAATTCCAGAACGTAAAGTAATTTTGAAGTTTAATGCTATGTTATTATTTTTGAACATATTAAACAGAGGTACAGTTTTGTTAGTGAAATCAAGTCTTTAGTTACAATTACTTAATTTAAATTTGTTTAGAATTCAGTAAATGTCGGTAATTATGATCGAATTCTTCAATCTGAAAAATATTAAATTTATTTAATTATTTTCTCGTTTTAATAAAAGAATAAAAAATCAAAATTCAAATAGATTATTAAATATATCACAATAATTTATCTTTATAAATATATATATTTTATGCAGACACATAAAACAATTACATAAACTGTGTGCATTTATATGTCTTATGTAATTCATACAAAACTATCCAATAATTAAAGAAATACATTTTATATAAATATAAATAACATTGCGTATTTTTTTATTTACTTAAATGACACCTTATGTAAATATTAGGCTTTGTTAAAACTGTTATTAGGTAAACACAGTTCATAGTATTTTAACAAAGTATTGGTTATATATATTTTATTTTATATATATATATATTTTATATATATATATATATATATATATATATATATATATATATATATAAATATATATACATATATATATATATATATACATATATATTATATATATACATAATATATATACATATATATATATACATATATATACATATATATATATTATATATATATATATATATATATATATATATATATATATATATATATATATATATATATATATATATATTAATATATATATATATATAATATATATATATATATATATATATATATATATATATATACTTATTATTTAGTATATATATATATTATATATAATATATATAATATATTATATATATATATATATATATATATATATATATATATATATATATATATATATATATATATATTTTTTTTTTTTTTTTTTTTTTTTTTCAGTTATTTTACAAAGACTATGTGAATAGTAAAAAAATAAGTTAATAAGTGTAGAGTGATAATTTTTTCGATAGCCATTTTTATCCTTGATATGTTTAGAGTTTTTTTTTTCGATAACCATATTTATTCACACTGTCGATATTCTACGAATTCCTAGATTTTCTACGATTCCAAAAACTCTTTTAAGTTATAATTGCATATGCACATTTATAGTTTTGTTTGTTTGTATGCGAAGAAAATTCAATTTATTCCAAGTATGAAACAGTTTCTAATAACACCTATATTGAATGAAATCTATAAAACATAATGATGTTTATATGTAGCATAAAGAAACATTTTTCTGATGCAAAATAGCTTTAACGTAATACTTATTTTTTTAATGGAAACGCATCGTTGCAATTTTGAAGCTGAATTATATTAATATTTTTTTCTTTAAATCCTTCATTTTCTAAATTGGAAATTAAAGAGAAAGAGCAAAGTAAACCTAATTAGTTTACGTTCCAGGTTGGGTAAGCAAAAACTCATTCTGACTGCTAAAATTATATTCTGTCGTTAGAAAGTTGCAAGTTCAATCCGTTTTTTATACAACTAATTTGCAAATTTAGGTAAAAAAATATAATTGCCTGAACAAACTTTTCTCTTTTTTTTTCGTTACTTGGGTGCAACAAAGTGTCCATTAAACATATTTGTAGATTCTGCACACGTGAAAAAAATAAAATTCAAATGTGGAAATCAAGTTCTATTGCTGAAAGTTTCGAATAGTTTCTTTAGCATTCTGAGAATTTCTACGCGGGGTTAAATTGCCTGAATAATTCTAGCACGTGAGTTCATTCTGAAGTTTAATGAAATGTTATTACTTATAAGTGTAGATTTTGCATAGAAAGTACAGTTTCAAAATATTTACTTAATCTTTTAATTATTAAACTAATTTAAAATGTTTTGCTAAATTGCATTTATTACATGTAAATAGTAAATTTTTTTCTTATTCATCATATGTCAAAAATGTAGATTCTGTGTAGAGCTTTCGTACATTTTTTTATGGCATAAAAGGTTAATCGTAGTTAGTAGCAGTTGCAAATAATTTAATCTGACACAGAGCAATGCATTCAAACACACGTTCTAGTAATCTTTAATGATTATCAAATTGTTATTTGAAACGCAGTTTGAGGTATTAGTAACTTCTAAATTGATTTTAGTAGTTCATGAGAATTACTTTGTTTGGTTTGATTTGGAGCGATTGAGACTATTTTTTACAAAATGAAGGTCTAAACGGCTTATTGATATGTAATCATTAGCATAAAACTTTATATTTATGATGCGGCCTTTTCCCTTTAATCTCCTATTTATATGTCAGTTTTTAAGGAGTGTGATCCCTTGTTTGTTCTTGCCATTAGGAACAATGCATTTTATTCACACTGTAAGGTTTCTTCCAACTCGACTAATGGGAGTTCTCATTCTATAGCTTTGATTGTACCTTTTTTATTTGTCATGACTCCGAACATTTTTCGACCTATTATTATGAAACATGCAAGAAACTTTCGAAATAGATAAAAATGTAAAAAGTAGCAGTGAAAAAAAACAGAAAAACATCTTGAGTTAAAAAAGAAAAACATCTTGAGTTAAAACAAACATAATAAACTTTGGACAGTACATAGGTTAATTAAAGACGATGTCAAACTTTATTGTAAAGTAGATTCCTAAACATAGGTGTGTTATATATAAATATTATCTTCCTAATATAACCTGAAGTATACGTTGTTTTTTAAAGTTAATTATATTTACCTCAACAGTTTCTTAAATTTTTCCATTATAACTCTCCTTGTGATTTTGAGTGTGACATTAACTATTACCTTCTTCAGAAAATAATTTTTGAATTTGTTAGCTAGAATTATTAACTTGGGGATTTTATGCGGCTCTTCTTTATGCGGCAATATTTAAAAAAAAAATTGATTTAAATTCTGTGTAATAGAAAATGTATGTCGGATGGCAACAATTTTGTCACGAAGATTGGAATGAATACATCACTTAACTTAACAGCTGAATTTATTGAAGCTAAGTAGCAATTCGCAACTTTACAAGATCAGGAAGTTGCCAACAGCCAGTGGGTATCAGTTTTATGCCCGAACAGAATATTCGAAAAATAACTAATTTACATATTAAAGAAAGATCTAGAATGCTCAAGAACCTAAGGAAACAATAAATAACACTTTTAAATTAAAAATCCGTACTTTGTATCAACCGCTATGGCAAGCATCGAACCCACAATCTTCAAGTCTTTTATGCGGCAATATTTTCAAAAATTATTTATAAATCTTATTTTTATTAAGATATAGTGTTTATTTAGAAATATTTAATTCTATTCTGAAATTAATATTGCCCTTTTGGGAATTTTAGTACATAGAATGTGGATCTCAACAATAATTAAATTATTATGCAGTTGTTAATTCTTTTAACATTGTTTAGACCCATTGTTATGAAAGATACAAAAAAAGTTCGAAATAGATAAATATGCAGAAAATAGCAGTTAAAAAAAAGATCTGAAATTTGAGTTAAAACAAACATAATATCCTTTCGACCATACATAGTTTAATTACAAAATAATATCCATCTTTATTGTAAAGTAGATTCCTAAACATAGGTGTATTATACATAAAAATTATCTTCCTAATATAACCTGAAGTATACGTTGTTTTTGAAAGTTATTTATAATTATTTCAACAGTTTCTTAAAATTTTTCCAATATAATTCTCCTTGTAATTTTGCTTGTGACATTAACTATTACCTTCTTCAAAATATAATTTTTGAATTTGTTAGCTAGAATTATTAACTTGGGGATATTTTAAAAAATTATTTATAACTTTTGTTTTTATTAAGGTATAGTTTATATATGGCAATCGGCTGTGTGGAAATCCGTAAGTGCAAAAATATTTGGGCCAAATTCTCTCAAAATTTTTAACAACATTCCGAAAGAAATCACTTTCTTTTCCGTGAATCTGCTTTCTGATTTATTTTATCTAGTAGAATTCTATACATCATAAAAATATAACAAAAAGAGTAAACAGAATAGGAATATATGATGTGGGATGTTTCAAGTCAGAACTTCATAAATCTCTAAAGAAATACAATACGTTGACATTTTTGGAAGAATGTTTTATAAAATCTTTATCTTTTTCAGAATTCGATAAGCTGAAAAAAAGTTTAATATTAAGGAGGAAATCTATTGTAGAGTATTGTACTTTACAAACAAACTAACAATATTTTTTTTGTTTTATATCTATATATATGTATACATACACACACACACACACACACACACACACACATATATATATATATATATATTGTGTGTGTGTTGATACATATATATATGTGCATATATACATATATATATATATATATACAGATATATAATATATATATATATATATTATATATATATATATATATATATATATATTATATATATCTAAATATATATATATATATAGTATATATATATATATATAATATATATATATATATATTATATATCAACAGCATTGGCAAGACAGCCCTTTGTGGGCCTGGGCCTTCCTTAGAAGCTTTGTTTCCTTAGAAGGGCCCAATCTGCCCTTCTCTACAATTGATCTCCAGTTCTTTACCTTAAGATGGCAAAATCTTCATCCACACAGTCTTTCCACCGTTTCTTAGGCCTTCCTTTTGGTCTTTTATTGGAAGAGAGTGCATTAAAACCCTCAAATTTGTATATATAAATATATATATATATCTATATATATATATATATATATATATATATCTTATAATATATATATATATATATAATATATATATATTTAATAAAATATATATTATTATATATATATATTTATACTAATATAAAATCTTATATATATTAAACAATATATAAATATAAATTATAATATATCATATATTAATATAAATATATATATAAATATATATAAAAAAATACATATATATATATATATAATTAATATAAATATATATACTTATTTTAAATATAAATACTATATTAATATATATATATATAAATAAAATATTCTAAAATTTGAAATATTTCTAATGGTTTTAAATACTTGTTTCTCATTTTTCTAATTATTTTATATTTATTGCTACAACATTTATCAAAAATAAATAATACCCATGATATTTTAATATATTTATATATAATTATAACTATATATATAATTTAATTTTAATATATATTATATATTTAATACATATAAATATTATATATATATATTATATAGATGTATGATAATAATTTTTCTATTAATTATAAAATATTAAGACACATATATAACACACACATTATATATATATATATATAAATATATTATATATATAAATATATATAATATATATATATATATATAGCATTGATAATTTTAATACTGATTGCTTATTTATTAGAATAAAGTTTGCATTATGTTAGAACTTTTTGTTCAAGTTTGTTTTTAATACTTTTCAATTTATTTTTAAATAACAGCTTACATTTATTTGCAAACGTTAAATATGATTCTAAATCTTTTCGAATTTCAGTACTACGTATTGTAATAAATGTGGATTCATGTAAATATTGAAAAGTAAATTTGAAATAAATGTAACAGAAAAAATTTAATATTTACATCCACCGTCAGTTTATATAGATTTTTAATGATGAAAATGTATAAGAGAGACATATGAGCTCAACTTTAACGTCGAAATATATTGGATTTTTAAATAATTATCTATTACTAATAGCCACATAAATATGTTAAATATTTTCATAAGTGTTAATTGGAAAAACAATCGGTACTCATTTGCTATGAGACAGTTAAAATTTACAGTTAGCAGATGAATTGAAATCAAGTAGAAATCAGACGCTATAGAAGGTTGGTATTTCTGTAGAAATTAATTTATTTACAGTTAAAAATGTATATTTTTCTTCAATTTAAAATTTTTAAGTATTTATTACATTACTAAAGTTTTCACGTTCTCTTGTAATTAAACTATTTACCAGGCAAATCGAAGAGTTATCACTTTGTGTATTGAAGTTGGTATCACAGCATATCTGTATTTTTTGTAAAAAATATTTTGAAAATGTATTACATTTTTATGTAAATAAAGATTTTCTTTACCTCTTAGCATGATATAGTAGGATAGATACTTTATATAAATATAGATACGTTATAACTCTGCAAATTTACAAATGTGTATTATTTATTAAAAATATTAAAAATATGTATTATTTGTACAGTGAAATAGCGGTAAAACTTACTCTATGATGTCCAATTCTTTTAAAATGTAAAATTCTGTGAAACTTTTCTGTATATTTTTATGGTGTAATTTTCTGGAAGAAAATTGCCTACCTATTTACATATTCATTTCATTTTTATAGTTTTAAAGCTTTATCATAAGAGAGGCAGTACGTCGTAAATCATGCGTTAGAAGAAGATTGCTGATGTGTTTTGACATTTTCCATCAAGCTAGGCAAGTAACTTCCGAAAGAGATTTAGTATGTTGAAGGTATAAAAACAGTAAACTGCAGTTTGATTCATTACATTAGATTTGATTAGATGTTAGTGAATTAGTTTCAAACATATTTTATATTTAAAAAGCGTATTTTGAATGGTATTTAATATGCAATGCGATATATAGGTAATCAACGAGCCTTACTAAAGCAGTTTGGAAATTTTTTTAAAGTAATTTTGAAAGCAAATTACTTTTAACAGTTTGTTAAATTTATTTATGGAAGAACATTACATATGTTTTCGAATGCAATATAATAAAGAAGTATCTTTTACATAATATGACTGTATACAAAAATTTTAAGTACATAATAGACAGATTATTAATTAAATTTTACAGTAATTTAATCAAAAATAATTGATTTTAAATTTTAAAGATTTACTTAGTTTTTGCATTATACAAATGCTATTAGTAAATAAAGACTATTAATTAAAGTTTAATTATATGAATATTTCATTTATTCGTTTAATATTTTATATTATTGAAGTTGATATTTTGCAAAGAATATATTAATTAAATTAAAATAAAAAAATCAATTTTTTAAAAATCATATTTTTATTAAATTTCTAAAATTTTTAATAAGTTGAAATATCAAATATTGTTTGATTTTGTGAAAAATGAAACCTTCAGTTAAGGTTCATTTTATTTAAAAAAAGTTCATTTTCTGTTACTCTGACATATTTCAAACAAATTTTTTTGGTTCATAGTTTTTGTATAAACATGATAATATTTAAATATTTGATAAAAAAATTAGTAATATCAGTAGCATTTAGATAAAAAACATTAGCATACTAAAGACACTTCGAGAAAGCTGTAAAATCAGTATTTTCCTGGAATGTACTGCATATGCCTCAGATGCCATATAAAAGATTCCATATGATAAGGGCATGTCAAAAGAAAATGAATTAGAGATTACGGAAGCTTAGAGACTATTTACTCATTGTTACAAATAAAGATAAGTCTACTTATGTCATGATATCTTAAGTGCTTAATTTTACCTACTAAATACCAAGAGAATGATAAGTAAGTTTTTAATTTTTAAAATCTATAAATTTTAGAAATTTAATAGTAAAATGAAATAAAATTTTAAATGAAATTGCTTTTCTGCTATTCAAAAGTATATTTTTTTAGAAATTCTAATACGTAATGTTAAATTGTTAGATGTACATTAAGGTAAAAATAGATTTACATCTAATCAATCTGACTGAATAAATTAATGCATATTATATAATTTGTAAATTGCTGTATATTCAATACTGTACATTTCTTCTATATGAGAATATTGATTTAACAAAATATTCAACCGTTGTAGCAATTGTTCAATTTTTCCAAAAAAGTTAATTTTTAGATTCTTATGAATTAAATATTGCTGATATTTTATGATGTAGTTTATATTAAACATGCATACATTTAATAAATATTCTAATTAGAAATTTCAAGTAGTTATTTGACTAACTTATTTGTGAAATATTTTTCAAGACGAAACTGAATATTTAAATGTAATTAGTAAACAATTTTATTTTCCAATGACAATCACACTTCCGGTTTATAAATTTAAAATTTTTGTTTAGGATACCTCATTCTTGCTCAGTTTTTAATTTCATTTACAGGAAAAATTAACACATTTTCTTATTTAATATTTCAGAATAGTTAACTTAAAATTATTTATACTTGTAATATAATATAAATTTACAGATTCTTCAACTTCATATTTAAATTTTAAAATTTAAATCTCGAAAATATAAAAGTAAAAAAAATAGTATTTACTTTTAAATTTATGTTTTATATAATTATTTTTATGATTTCCTCAGTAAAGAAAATAACAATTTAATAGTATATTTCAATAAAGTTTTAAGCATCTATCAATTATTTTTTAAAATTTTATTTTAAATATTCTTGAAAACTCTAGAGAATTTTTTTTATATTTAATATTTTTTTATTATATATTTTATATTTATTTTATTTATATTTTTATTATACTTTTTATATTTAATTTTTTATATTTAAAATAATATATAAGGTATAAGGTTTCTCACGTCCATAAAGTTATGCAACTCGTGTATCACGATGAACGATTTTAGGATGCTTGTACAGGAATTCGTGGGTTATATTTAATGGTAAGGATTTTTATACATTTTATTTTAAATTTCTATCATTATTTTGTTATAAAGTAGACTGTAGTAGAGCTAAAAAAAAAACCTTTGGTATATTCAATGAGAAAATATACAATTATTTTTTAGGTATTTATATTAGGTATCAGAGAATTTTTTATGATTTCTTTAGATATATTTAATATTATTTATTTTTTATTTGTTTTTCTTTTACACAATTAAAATAACCATGACTGAACTCTCGTAGTCACGGCAGCACTTTACAGCTGTTCACTTGCTCTCGTGGCGATGGTCTTCAGTTTGCTGCTGCTGTGGTGTCTTCAGATGGGTCCAGCGTAAGGATTGATGTTATAATATATAACAATTAGAAGTAAAATTGAACTGATTCAAAAAATGAGCAACACTTGATGAATATCATAAAAACAAATAATATTTATATATATATATATATATATATATATATAATATTATAAATATATATATATATATATATAAATATATACATATATATATATATACATATATATATATTAAATATAAATAAATATATATTTATATATTATCTATATAATATAAATATATATATATATATTATTTTATATATAATATATATACATATATATATATATATATATATTATATATATATTATATATATATATATATATATATATATATATATATAAATATATTTTATATATATATATATATATATATATATATATATATTTATTATAAAACATATATATATAATATATATATATATATATATATAATATTATATATATAAATATACATATATATATACTATATATATATATATATACATATATATATATATATATATATATATATATATAATATATAAATATAAATATATATATATATATATATATATATATATATATATATATTATATATATATATATAATATATATATATATATATATATATATATATTTATATATATATCAAATATATATATATATATTATATATATATTATATATATATATATATAAATATATATATAAATATTTATATATATATATATATATATATAAATATATATATATAAATATATATTTAATATTTATATATATATATAAATATACTATATATATAAATTCTTATTTTATATTATATAATATATATAATAAATATATATATATAATATTATATAAAATTATAATATATAATATATATATATATTATAAATATATATATAAATAAAATATAAAATATAAAATATAGGAGAAAAATATAAAAATAATAAATAAAAATAACACATAAAAATATAACAAATAAGATAAAAAATATATATATAAAAAAAAAATACAAATAATAAAACATAATACAAGCACCATAGTTAACATAAAAAAAAATAAAAAAATAAATAAATAAAAGAAAAAAAAAAATAAAATAAAAATAGAAAATAAAAAAAAAAAAAAGAATAAAACTGGAAATAAAAAAACTTCGATAAAAAAATATAATAGACATAAATGAAAAAAAATAAGTAAATATTCGAGAATAAAAATTTATGTATTATAAAACAAAAAAAAACAAAAGAATAAAAGTGTAAAATGCAATGTTAAATATTCGATTCGACGATTCGATTTTTATTAATTTATTTAATTTGCCTAGAAAGATCATCTGGGCAGAACTCCAAATATCCGAGCCTTTTTGGCTCATATCCAAGTCTTTGTACTTACAAATTATCCGTCTTTAAGAAAAGTCAGTTTAGACATATCCCGAGAAGATATTCTTAAGCATGTATCCTAAACATGCATATTCGCCGTCGAAGAATAGTTTCCCATGTAAATACTTTGTTAACTTATCTTACTTAAAGAGTAAGAAAACATCTTATTTTGTGCATAATAAATAAATGGTGTAAAGTATTTTTCTGCTAAGTGCTTTTAAATATTTCATTTTTTTAGTGTAAAAAATGTAAAATTATTTTAACAATGTAGACGCCACATTGAATTTAATAAAAACAAATTTTGACAGAATAGCTTTATAGAGTAATTTGTATTTTTGACCTTCCTAAGTTGTTTTTCAGTTTTGAACATACAATACACTTTTATATCTTAAAATAATTGATTCCATATATCACTTTTAAGTATAAATCATGCATTAAGATATTTATAAAGTTTCCTTGTAAAACAAATTTGGTAAATACAATTTATATATCAAAAGAAAATTTCACTTAAGTAGTATAACCCATAAGTAGTTACAATGACGAATAAGTTGATGCATATCACATCTATATATGTAAACATTTAATATACAACCTTAAATGAAAATTTTAAAAATCAAGAAGTCTCTACGAAGAGTTTAAATCTAATTTATGTTGTAATAAGTATGCATACATTTCTACATGTAAATGCAGAAGTACGTTGGCATACAGGTGTATTGAGCCTAAAACTTTGATTGAATTTGACCCACCAAATATCATACAGATACTGTTGGATACTATGAAATAA
>CM063498.1:129363371-129368371 GCA_032207245.1 Pardosa pseudoannulata
TTCCTGATTATTCTATCCATCAAATACATAGACCTTCATTACAATTTCCTGTTTATTTTCTAATAGAATTTAAGCAATTGTTTTATTATTATTATTATTAAAGAAATTTTATCATAGTTTGACTGTATAACATACTGTGGTTTTTAGTAAAATATTGAATGGTATGTAAAATACAAATAAATAAATAAATAAATAAATACTATTTGTATTTGAAATGAAGTCACAATGCTAATACGACACGATAATTATATTATATTATAATTACATATTATAAGCATTATAATTATTGTATTATTTCGAAAATGTTACTTGAAAGAAGTAATTATTTATTATTAGACAAAGAAACGACACACCACGACGCACCGAGAAGTTAAAATTCAAACTGGACACTATTTAGTATGCATACAGGTTTCGACGGAAAATGCAAAATTTAAAAGTTTCTTCCTGCATCGCATCTTATCTGTCCAACTGACACATTCGTCAGAGACTCATTAAAACCCCTAGATGCATTATTAACTTCGATTAAATGCACTAATGCTTCTGTCACCATTCATAGACTGCTCACTGAAAGGGGCTGAGGCACCCCTTGTGCCAACTACCATTGATCTTTGTATAACGACATGCGGGTTTGCAGTGTTGTAGGGCTCATTCGAATTGGAATTCCTCTGACTGGAGTAGAATAGTCTTCAGTGATGAAATTCGCTTTGAGTTAATCTCCGATGAATATGACCAGTACAGAAGTGTCTGGAAACAACCCGGGCAGCAGTTGGATACTAACCTGATTGTCGTCAAGCATCGACAACCACGAGTGATGGTCCGGTGTGCCATTCCATTTCACAATAAAACCTCTTTGGTTCTCATCCTTGCCGTTATAATAATAGAGCGGTATGTCGACAAAGTTCTGGGCTCTTTTTGTTGTCATTCATGCCACGCCATCGAGGGCTTACATTTCAGCAAGATAAGAATTGGCACAATGCTGCACTTATTTCATCTTCTTGTCTTTTGGGTATTCTAGGTCACATGACAAGCAGGTGGAATATTTTAGGCAATTCCCTCCAACGAGCTCGGATGTTATTGAGATCTAATGCGCCAGTTGGACTGAATTTGGTACGATATCCCTCCTCGAACATTCGCCACATCTATCAGTTAATGCCAAGTTGAATAACTACTCGCACAAAAGGCCATAGTTGGGCAAACAAAGTTTTTCACTTTGTCAACCTTCATCACTTGAATAAATTATTCTAATTACTTAAATTCTAATATTTTGTTTTTCTGTAAATGTACATTACATCTACCGATTTTCATCCCATTCTGATAAATCTTTCTCTTCTCTTTGTTAAGAGTAGGTTACATATATTTACGCATCTAGACACAATAGCAGATTCTATGAAACTAATCAGAAAAGTCGTAGGCTTTAATGACTAAATTTAAAATTCGCGAGTGATTCTATATTTCTCTCAGACAGTGGTTAGAGCAACTGCTTTTAATTAGCTAACCATATTATGCGAGAAAAACTATAGAATTTTACCTAAATGCTGAATACATTAATATCAGACTAAATTCATATAACGTAAAATAATTTAGTCATTATGATTTGGAATTTTAATATTAATTGCTCACATTATTCCACAAATCAGATCTTTAACAGTTTAATTGATAGTGACGAATATTTATTTCACCAAAAAATTGCCCTTTAATTTTGATAATTCATATGAATGTAGGACTTAATGTGGCTTTATGTCTTGTTAAAAATCTGTATGTTTTTTATGACATAAAATAATGTATTTAAATATTATTTTAATATTTATCTTTATGTCATTCCTTAAAAATCATACAATTTAATGCTTAAACTCCAACAGAAATTTTCATTAAATTTATTATTTTTTAAAGAAATAACAGAGTACAAATTATATGATTTAAAGAAAGGATATTTTCTATTATCAGCTTCTCTTTCAAACATGTTTTCTTTAACAGATCAGACATCTTAATATTAAGATAAGAGTATTAAGATTTTACAATTCTCATATCTTTCTGAGTTTCTTCTTTCATTTTTGCAATTGTTCTTTTTTCCACATAGTTTCATTTTAGACCAAGAAAATAATGATTATTATATGCACAATAATTTCTTTTGTTCATAGTTTTTTACAAGCATTTTTCGAGCAGTGGACAGTGTAAAGTTAAAACATATTTTCATAATATAAATATTTATAATATATAACTTAATAGCTACAATAACACAATGGTATTTATTAGAAATTATCTTTTACGTAATATTGGTACATCTGACATCCATATAATTTTATTTTGAGTCTATTTTCAACTACACACAAAAAAAAGTTATATATATATATATATATATATATATATATATATATATATATATATTTATATATATATATATATATATATATATATATATATATATATATATATATATATATATATAAATAATATATATATATATATATATATATATATATATATACATATATATATATATATACATATATACATATACATATATATATATATATATATATCTATATATACATATATATATATATATAATATATATAACATAACATGTATATATATATTATATATATATATATATATATATATAATATATATATATATATATATATATATATAATATATATATATATATATATAATATATATATATATATATATATATTAAATATATATAATATATATTTATCATATAAGTATATATATATAATATATATATATATTATGATATATATAATATATATATATAAATATATAAATATATCATATATATATAAATAATATATAGTATGTATATATATTACTTTAATAGTTATAATTAATAGCTTTAATTCAATTTTTTCACTATCTGCATAGACATTTTATCTTTGTTACTCAAAAACAACTATCTAAACAAATACAGTAGTAACAAAATGGGCCAAGAGTAGAAAGCTCTTTCGTATATTCAAACGACATTATTTATAAATTCGTATCAGTTTTATATTACCACGAAACCATAAAAACTATTTAATATAATCATGTATGGTACAATGTTGAAACCTATAAAATTTTTCAATGGATAAAATTTACCGACATTTTACTACTCAGTTTTCGTTTGCAGTCTTTGTTAACGATACCTGTTATTGATGTTATAAATACAGTGTGTAACAGCTGCAAATAAACAATTTCTACCACCCAATACAGATTTAGACGGGTAATGGGGAGTATTTATTTAAAATTAAATTTCCACGAAATACCGAAGAATAACACTGGGAAATATATTCCTTCAAAAAATATTTAAGAGAGAAATACACACATGTAAACAACAGAGCTGTCTCTAACTACAGAGATACAAACCCACTGACCATATGTATGCTCCCAAACGCAAGACGCATGTGAAGAAATTTAAACTGCTATTGTAAATTCCTGCTCATGTAAACCTATTATTTTCATAAAACGAAACGTTTAAACATCTATGAAAAACTATCTTTAATTTAAAATGAAAATAAGAAAGATTGATTGAATAGTTTATGTTCAGAGATGAAGGAAAAAGCTTGAGTTTTAATTATATAAAATACAGGATCATTATGAATTATAGAGATAAAAATATTGATTTTTTTTAACTGAATTACATTTTAACTATTTAAACTAAATAATTTGATGAGATTCTTTTTTCCTTTTAAACTGGTTTATAAATAATTGCTAGTTGTTTTGTTTGGAGCACTGTTACACAAGTTTCTCTGTTACACAGGGTTAATGAGATAGGTTTGGTTTGGTTTGGTTTGGAGCGCTACGGTCTACTGTTTTGTATACGAGGGCTAATGAGACCGGGACCTACTGCTTAAAGCCGATTCCGAACGGCTACGAACATAAATGCTATAGTGGGATTCGAACCCAAGAACTCCGGTACTGACGATCAGCGCCCTAGCCAATCGGTAAGCGTTCGGCATTAATGAGATAGGAACCTTATGCTTAAAGCCGATTCTTGGTGGCAATGAATATCTATGCTACAGTGAAATTCGAACACACAATCTCCGATATCAAAGATCAGCACTGTAATCATTTGAACACCGTTCGGTTATTTGCTGATTGGACATTTTTAATATACAATACTGATATGATAGATAAAGCATAACACGATGTAAATACTGTTGGTAAACTGCCAAATAAAATACTGATAAATAAAAATAAGAACAAAACTCTGATAAATTAGTATTACTTTATAAGAATAAGGATGCAAGTATAATGTACAAGATAAAAGATATTACAGCAGTTTGAATAATAATAAAATATTTATTATTATAGTAGGTTTATGCTGTAAGGAAAACAATACACTTTATGTTTAATTTACGCAATTTCAACTCTCTTTTCATATTGACAAATGTAATATTCAGAAATTTTTATAAAATATGAAACATTCTATAAATGCCATTATTAAAATCTGTTCGAAAATCTATCCCAAAATGGAAACACACTGCCTCTATCAAAAATAAATTATTGCCTTTAAAGATTCAATTTAACTAATATCGATAAATAAAATAAATGTGATTTTTGGTAGCCATTTCTGTGATTTATGACAATTTAGGAACAGATTTCATTACTCCAGTTCCAAGTTCTGGAAACCCCAGACTCATTTAAATGTTCATTCCTTCCATTCAAATTGATCTCTAAATCACTGTAAGAATAATTCTCCCTGTTCGTTCAAACCAGGCAGAAGAGATATTTTCTTGTTACAATGCACTTTTATCTGCCAATAACGGTCCCAGGGTCATGAAATATTTCAAATAAAACACTGCACAAAGTTAGTGATGCGGAAATACAATTAGCTGTGAACGAATAAATTTTTAGCATCAAAAGATTTTCGCTTTTGTGTATTCAGAAGAGGTATGCATTGTTGGGAGATAGAATTGATTTTGCCAGAGTTATATTTGATTAAATTCAGTGAATCATTCTAATGAAGCAGCGTTTTGTATTGCATGCAAGGGAAAA
>CM063498.1:129370871-129371935 GCA_032207245.1 Pardosa pseudoannulata
AATATGTTAGATAATTAAATGTATTTAAGAGGCATATCAGAGAAATTAAAAATAACACCTCATGCGTAAGCAGCAAATGTGTAATCGTAATACGTAGCTAAAAAAAGAAAAAATTCTCTTTGACACAAAAATTTTGGTGTTATAAAAACATAATTCGATGAATTTTTAAAGCGAAACTTTGCGGTATTATATGTTTAAATCAACAATATTCTAAAAAAGGAGTAAAGATATCAGTAGTAAATTAATTTAATTAATGATTCTAATTATTCAGAATTGAATACAAATAATAATATAAAAAACGCCTTGAACATTACACTATCAATAAAACAAAATTTTTCAGGCAATAGTCTTCATGTTGTAAAAATATAATTCGAGGAATTTTGAAACCGACGCTTTGTGGAATTATAAGTTTAAATTTATTATATTGCAAAAAAGGAGTAAGGATATCACTTGTAAATTAATTTAATTAATGATTCTAATTACACAGAATTGAATAAAAATAATAACACTTTAAACACCGTGCACATTACACTGTCAATTACATACATTTTTTCAAGCATAAATTTGACATTAACCTGTTACGAAATAATTTAATTGAAATGAACTATTTGAAATTTTATTTACATCTTTATATTGCGTAAGATGTTTACACGAAGCAAACATTATGGCTATGATTAAAAATTCCTAGTGCGAATTTCTCTTCATGAAATCAAATATTGACTCTTCTTCAACAACGTCTTGAAAACGTATGTTAGCATACGGATTATTAAAGTCTATATTTTTTATAAATTTTTGCTTTATACTAGATATGTGCGTTGTATAATTAAATGAAATCTTGCAAAAATACTAAAAGTAAACTTTTCCTGACACCTCTTTTGAATAAGATAGAAAAAATGTAGTAATTTTAATTTTTAATATAAAAAATAAAATACATCGAGAAAAAATTTCCGGCAGTGAATTTGAAATAATTAATTTACAAACTATATTTTAGTTTCAGTAATTTTTCTCGGAACTCAATATTACTATCTTGTACAATTATTAATTATTAATATGACTGATGATCA
>CM063498.1:129372035-129397035 GCA_032207245.1 Pardosa pseudoannulata
AACTTAAATGAAATTTATTTTTCGAATTGAATGAACTGCAACAGTCTAGTTTATTATTAAATATTATTTTCATTTTCTTAAATCATTCCGCTTGTTCATATCCTCTTGTATATTATTATTATGTTTATAAAAAATTCAAAAGGAAAATACTTTTGCATTTATATATATATATAAAAATATATTTATATATATATATATATATATATATATTTATATTTATATATATTATAAAATTATAGTATATATTTGATATAATATTATATATATTATATATATATATTATATATATATATATATATATATATATATATATATATATGTATATATATATATATATATAGATATAGAAATTATAGATTTGTTTGTGTCTCTAACTCAATGATTCAACTGTTAACCCTCTGTCTACATATGCCACGATTATGGATTGCATGTGTTTCTCTTTTTTTAGTGAGGAGTGTATTTTCACAGTTTAATCAGTGCAATAAATTATATACAGTATTAGCTGTTTAATTTAGATTTTGAACAGCAAAACTCAACATAAAATATAACGCTTTTGGAATTTCATTTGCTAATGGTTAAAGAAAGTATCTAAATGTTTTTGATGAAGATAAAAGTAGTAGTGCTGGAACAATACTGGAGTTCTACTGCAAACCGTTTGAGATTGACACCTCGTCATTTTGAAAGCAACCTACTATTGAACCCTATAAATGAGAGTACGAAGACAGTGTGCTTTCTGATTGCTGTTCAAATGCAAGTGGAAAATAATCGCAAAGAAACAAGAATCTGGTGCAAAGCCTGTAAAGTTGGATTTTGCCTTAAACCCTTTCTGAACTACATCCTAATACACTTTATTTCATACTACATAAACTGAAATTTATTATTTTACTCAGTGGATTACATTTTCTTAAGTTTTATACATTTTTCATTTTTATATTATGTAATAAATAGGAATTAACTATAATTCAATTGAAATTTATTGAAATTTTTTTGTTATAACATCTGAAATTGGCTTACAGCTTAGATTGTCATGATAAAAATTTATATACAAAAATCTTTTTTAGAAAGAAAAATGCATATTGAAATTCTCCAATATATATATATATATATATATATATATATATATATATTTAAAATATGAAAAAATACAAAATTGTTTATGCAATTTTAGTTTATAAATTGCTCAGTCAGAGGGTTAAATTGAATAAATTTGTTTACCATTCTTCCTTAAAATTTACATGATATTTTACCCAATTTAAAGTTTTGTTCACGCAAATCTTTTCCATTGTATATGACACTCAATCTCTAACCTTTTAAAATAAAATTATAGTTGATTCATGTCTCAGCTCATGCCTTAATAGCTACTGGTATATTGTAATGTGGATTATATAATTCCTCTTGAATAACTCAAAGACGAACTTAAGCTATCAGCTTTCTTGAATGTCTAAATAGGTTTTTCTTATAGAGAGAGTTAAAAAAATTCTAAGAAAATCGGTATGTGAATGTATTGTCGGAGAATTACTTAGCTTGCTTTGAATTTTATTAGTAATAATTTTCGTCCAAAATGTTTCTATATAAAAGAACAAAATTTTAAAAATGTAATTGCTTATAAAATCAAAAAATACACCCTTATACAATATTAAAAATTTATAACATAGGACCTCTTTCAAAGTTATCGACCATTCACCTTTCAGTAAATAATACTTCCTTTTTAATTTCTCTTCAAAAGACTTAAACTAAGGGCTCACTTTCAGTGTCATATTCCAAGAATCTTCATGATATTGGCTTACTAATTAAAGCCAAAACTCCTTGATTTTAAAGTTTAATATAGACAACCCTAAGCTATAAAGTACATGGGTTAATCCTTTTTAAAAAAGCATACGATATGAAACATTGTTCTATTTATATATTGCAAAAGGTAAAGTATGTCAAAAAATATTGTTTTTTATTTTTAGTAATTATATTTTATAAATTAATATCATTATCTTGTTCATCATTACATACATACATGTATATATATATATATATATATATATATATATATATATATATATATATATATATATATATATATATATATATATATCCATGCGCGTGTGTGTGAGATATGTATTACAATGGAAAATTTTGAAAATCTGTTTTTATGCCATCGGAATGTCTTTTATGGTTGGTGTAATTGGTATTTTACCTTGAAAACATTTTACTGCAAGTGGGAAAATTGTGAAACACTATTTAACGTTCTTCATTATCTTCATTAGATTTTTGAAGTATATGCTTTAACGTGTATGTCTATTATTTTTAAAAATGAAACTCTTTACCCTTTCAATGTCAATTTATATTAACTCGAATTCTATCTTTAGCATGCTTGTTCGAAACCTTTTGTTTTAAGCAGTAGGTGAAATTAAAAAAAAAATTTAGTAATAGTCATCATCAAAATGCTTGATGGTAGCTCGCTAAACCAGACCAAAGAATTTTTTAATGAGCCAAGACGCAATGTAAATCTTTAAAGTGCTATCAAGATTCTGGTAATTACGATAAATATTGAATTGGAAAGGTTTCTTCTAAATATATATTTTCCTCATTAATCTAGCTATTACAGAGTACGTTTCTTTCTAAAGAAACGTCCTTTCGTGACGTCACGAAAATTATGTTGAGGATATATAAAGAATCTTAGATAATGAATAAAATAAAAAATAAGTAGAATAAGATATTCATGAAGACACTTATAAGATACTATACAAGTTTTAATAATAATATAAAGGTTATTTTACAACTGTAATCTTTTATAGTAATGTTTATTTTGGGTTTGCATTTCCATATATTATCTTTGTGCCTTGTCGTTATGTTTCTTATAAAGTATTTTTAATATTAAACAGTATTAGTATTATAAAAACTTTAGTGTTTCATTTAATGAATAAAATGTAATAAATTCCAAATGATGTTTTAAAACATTATTTTTTATTTTCACAAATTAAAATTTCCCAATAAAATACATTAGAAATCCACTTTGTTCCGGTGATTGCATGATTAAATGAGAAATTCTACACTAATAGTTCAAATATAGTTAATTTTTTTGAAGTTACCATATTTTAATATGTACAAATATTAAAATATAGTAACGTCTAACTAAGTGTAAATATCCAGAAAATCTTAATTGAACTTCAATAAGTATTTAACACTTTTTCACTCATCTCTAAAATAACTAGCTCAATATACTTCCCTTCATAATCCATTCCCTCTTAAAAAACGCCCGAGTAGAAGTTACTGCCATTTACAAAGCAGTTTCAAGAGATGGTCCATTAACCACCAAGTAAATGACATTTTATCTTGACTTTCTGCCACAAATGACTCACTTAAGAGACGCGTCTTAAGGATCTCCATTCCAGTCCTTACTAATTGGACCACATACTCCGTTTCGAGGCGCTTTATAGTAAACAAGACATTACCCTTAAACGTCTATGACGCAATTGAGTTCAATTAAGTGTAAGAGTTCAGACACTCTCAGCATTAAATGACTCCTCGAATCAATACAATTAGACACAAAATAAATTGTATAAGTTATTTTAATAATATAATACATACAATTGAGATCCGATTGAAATCTATAGAAAAGTTTGAAATACTTCTTGAAAATTGAGTGTTATTATTTGTTAAATAAGTCACATAAATTTTCACACTAAAAAGAATTTCACAATCTATGAGCATTGTTTTAATTTCTACAGAAAATTATAAATATATATTAATTAGAGTATATTATATATATATATATATATATATATATATATTTAGACTCCCTGACATTTAATTTACTAAAATTCTCTTGTAGATGGCTTTTAAATTGTTATTTAGAAATGCAACACTAATGTATTTTTTGCTTTTATATTAATACATTTTTAATATTCTCTTAGTTAGACTCTAAAAGTATTTCAATGTGTTTAGTAGTAATAATTATACTATAAAAGACTAAAAAAATCTTTAAGTCCTAAGCTTATTTGAGCCCAAAAAATGTTTTATACCATTTCCAGAAATAAATATGAATTTTCAAAAAATTATTGCTAATAGTTTAATTTTGACCTTTCGTAATGGAAAAACTGTGAAAGGGGAACACTATTTTAAAATTTAAAGACGAGTGAAAGAAAGATATAAAATGTAGAATTTTTATTATTCTGTGGTTTATAATATTTGATATGCATATGCAAAAGCACCTGAAAATACAATGTTATCACCAAATGATAATATAACAGTTTGGCTTGGTAGTTTGTATATAAAATTAAATTCACCATTCTAAAATCTACCATTAAACAGTACGTTTGCATTGTCCTAAAATAGTAATAAGTTATAATGTAAAATATTACTGAAAATAAATAAATACAAATTAACAATAACTCCAAGAAACACATAATATTATAAAATAATGAAATATCCCAGATAGGTGACTGCAAAAAAATTTCAACATTCAATGCAAACATTCAATGTACAAAATATTTTGTAGTAGATAGTTTCATAATTTTTCAGTGGATCATTACATTTTAATCCATGCAATTAAATTAGATTTTGTGGCATACAAATCGGAGAGTCTTTTAAAATTAATAAGAAAGTTATTTTAAGTAACAGATTTATGATTAATACTGGAGTTATTGTATCTAATCCTTAGACATTTCCGAAATCTCTCTCCTAATTTAGTACCTCTTAACTTATCAAAATACATTATACATAAATGGAAGGAATAAACATTTAACTTGGTAAATCAGCCGTAAAATATATAATTACTCTATTTGCAAGTATCCCCATTAAAATGAGACCCGTGTTATTGGATGCTTAAACTAGTAATTCCATGTAAATATCAGGTATTAAAAGTACATTTAAAAGGGCAGCAACACTTAGTTAAATGTCTAGATATAATTCACCACTAAAAATTTTGCTAAAATCTAAAATCCCGTATACGCCGTTTGGGGATACATTTTATGTGTACTAATTCGAGAATGGTATTACACATATAAAAATACATAAACTGATCCATTTCATAAAATATTCGTTTTCATGTGGTCTCATGAGAGAAACGGGATATGTTTAATGATTTATTGTTGAATATAGCTGAAATAAAGCTCTTGAATATTTAGAAGATCAGTACTTCTCTATTAATATATTTTGTTTTAAATATATTTAACATTACAATCTTAGAATATGTTTCGATGTATTATAAATTATTAATTTGTGTTGTTTTTCACCTTTAACATCTGTACTAGCGAACTCTTAATACATTCTCTATTTTGGTTACGAATGACTATTTACCGTATTTATAAGAGAATTTTCAAAGAAATTTTATGATGTAATTGTTTGAAGAAACTATATCGATATACTAAAGATACCCACTTAAAATGAAGCAACAGACGATGTATTCAAGAATCAAACCGAAAATATCTAGGACGACAGTATATAGAAGAAATTTCAAATTTAATTATCCATCTGATATTTAAGTTCTAAATCTCTAGCTTTAAACAGCAGTGTTAGTAATGCTTATACTTAACTTTACATTAATTGGCAGATAGTAGAAATTCATGACGCTGTGAAGAATCTGAAAATCACCCAATTTATATAGATGTGTGTGTGTAAATTCAAAGTTTAGTGTTAAGATTCGTTATATCTTAGGATTGACCGTTAAAATATAGAATTGTCTATTAGATATAACTGAATGAAGACTTTAATTAATTAACTACAACAACTGCATCAATTTACAATAGGATAAGTAAAATTTGTTTTGCATTCTACAAAAGAGTAAAAACTGTTTAATTTTCAAGCAATTATCTGCAGATTTTACACGCATTAATACGTTGAACATCCAAGACTTTCCTATAATTAAAATGCATAGACACATGAAAGATTATTCGATAACACGATCTTAATTCATAAAAGCTCTGAAGTCTGGTCAATATTAAGTCAGGGTCAATATAAATTGAATTACCCAATACATAAATATTTTACAATATAAAATATGGACAGATATCCATTACCGGATGTTAGGAAAGATGCTATTACTGGATATCCAAAAAGTTAAATAATAACGTTTTGATAATTGATTAAATTTGGTAATTCTCAACAGATCGTCTACCGGAGTGATGGTGAATGCTTGTACTTAACTCTACACTAATTGGCAGCTCATAGAAAATTTATTACTATACTCTAGAGAACCTGAAAATCGTCCAGTTTCTATATGTATATATATAAATGTGTGTGTGTGAAAGAGGTTGATTCTCAATGGTAGGATATTGGTTTTTTATCATTTACTGGATTTGACAATTAGTAACAGATCGTCTACAGAGGTCGCGATTTGCTTGTTTGATTGTTGGTTGGGGTCAACAGATCGTATACTGTGGTGATAGTGAATGTTTGTACTTAACTTTACACTAATTGTCAGGTCGTAGAAAATTCATGACTGTACTACAGAAAAATTGGAAATCAGCTAGTTTCTGTATGTAAATATAAATGTATGTGTGTGTGTGAAATAGGTTAATTCTCGATGTTCATAAAGGGAGGACATTATTTTTTTATAATTTACTGGATTTGACAATTAGTAACATATAATCTACCACCGAGGTGTTAATTTGCTTGTTTGTTGGTTGGTTGGGGTCAACACATCGTCTACCGGAGTGATAGTGAATGTTTGTACTTCTTAACTTTAAACGAATTGGCCGCTCTTAGAAAATCCATGACTATACTGTAGAGAACCTGAAAATCGGCCAGTTTCTGTAAGTATATATAAATATGTGTGTGTGTATGTTTGTGTATGTGAAGGGCGTTATTTCCCGTTGCTATACAAGGTTAATTTTTTTTTTTATAATTTACTAGATTTGAGAATTAGTAACAGATTGTCTACCGGGGTGGGGGTTTGCTTGTTTGTTGGTTTGTTGGGGTTTGATGTCGTAATTTTCAGGTAAGGATAAACACCGGGGTGGTGGTGAAGATGCAATCAGGTTAAGAATCATATAAAATTTCTTTACAATAAGAAGATGAGAGAATTTTCTCCTCAATTGCTCTCCGACATTTTGAACTTTCAGTGGAACAGCTTAAGTCCTGCACGTTTACTTTTTATGTAAGGAAAGACTTCAAGTTCCTGTCTGATTTCACACTACAATACTAACAATAGACTGTCTCAAGTTCCCAGAAGAGACTTTAAGCATTATAAATTGATTACAACATCATGCTGTATGATTTGCATATAAAGATTTCACATGCATCCACAGAACTAATTTGACATGTATGAATTTTTCATTTTACATAACTAGTTTTTGTACAGCTTCATTCATGCTTAAGCAATTTACAGGGCTGTCTGAACCGTGGTAGCTCAGATGGCAAAGGCAACACTCTCGTAACTGTGTGGTTGTGCGTTTGGAACCAGAACCTGCCTAAGATCCGCCGAGTTCGTTAAAGGTGACTGGGACACTTAAAATATGTTCGTGGTCACAATGTCCTCCAACTTAACATGTCTCCCACATGTCTCAATTAATACCTCTGGGGATAGCAGGGCAAGTCTATGGGTCTTCTTCTTGGTCCCTGCTTCCAAAGCACGATGACCTACTCTAGCGAAGTCCTTCTTCCGCCTTAATGATGCTGCTTAAACAGAAAGGTGCACCCCTTGGCCTTAATACGAGAGAATGCAGGCTCAATCATGCTTGTTTTATCCAATTGTCATGAGAAACAAAAACAACAACTATAGTGTATTAGTGTTTCATGAACAATGTATTGAAGTCTCAGATTAAAAATATTGTTAAAAATTGAAACCATGAAAAAATTAAGTTCAATGTCTTTTGCCTCTTTAAGCCACCTAAAATTTTTACTTTTTAAACTTTTAGGTGTTATTTGATTTATTTAAAAAAAAGCAAAAATCAGAGATTTTAAACTATATTCATAGAATTTATTTAAGTTAAAATAAAACACAAACTTCCTAAAATTTGTAAGGCTGTTTTAAACCATCAAAATAATTTCCATTAAATTATCAATGCAGTATTTCTTTTTATGTGTATTCCAACCAATAAAAAATGCAACTATTTTCATTTTTATTTTTTAGATTCATTAACATTTGAAATAATGTTCTAAAATGTCTGGTCGATAAAAATTCAGACAGTTTTTTTGTTACAAAATTTATTCGAATAAAATTCTCAATAATCTTTTTTTTTTATTTTTCTTCTTGCTAACTACATTTTTTTTTCACTATAATTTCTTTCATTCGTCAACGTCACACATAAAGAATCTGCTGTATTTTTATTTTCGTTGAAAGATTTGGCAGTTTAAAAAAATGTGTTCATATGTACTGAATTTTAATTAACATGATTGTCATGAGGTAGTAAAAAGCAATTATTCAAGGAAAAAACGAGGTACAGAAGAAAGGATTTATGTTTCAATGCTTTTTTAATTAATGTTTCTGTTTTAAATCAAAATATGATCTCAGCTTGTAAGATATAAAAATACAGGATAAAAAATAATAGATAGTTGCTGGAATTCCAAATGCCAATGTTCTTTAATATTGTAAATAAATATCATCTCATGTATTTCATTTTAATTAACCCATGCTTGAATGCGTAAAAGTTTATATACTGGATTCTATTTTGATGTAAAGTTATATATTTACTTTACATTTAATTCTAAAAAAATTTAAATGACAATCTACAAAATATTATATTTTTATCTCATTAACATAAGTTATATATATATATATATATATATATATATATATATTATATATATATATATATATATATATATATATATATATAGGAAAATTGTGTAGTGTTATTATTTACCACAGGATCCTATTTTTGGAATAAAATTGAATAAACAAAATTGGCTTCTATTTAATGAAAAACATGAGACGGAAAAGCAATAAAAATTACTTATTTGTATACAGATAGTCTGCATATTTTCAGTTCATTTAATTTAAAAAGACATAATGGTTATTTTTTAAACAGAATATAAGAAATCTATTAATTATGTGGGAGTTTAAAACTATAATTGTAAAAGTATATAGAGTATATGAACAAACATTGGAAATATCTTACTTGCATTAAATGAAAGTCTGTTTGAAATATATATCCTTGATTTTAGCTGACATTTGGTATAAACCGAATAAAAGTAATTTTTTAAAAACTAAATAAATCTCAAATCTTAAAATGCGCTTACAGCCTTAATGTAAAATGAAATGTTCTCTTCCTGATAATGTATCTAAAAATTGAGTTCTTAAAGAAAAAATATATTTTTCTGCTAAAATTACATTTCAATTTTTTTTTGCGAGGACACATAGATAGGCTGGATAGTAAAAATTTTAAAATAGCTTTATTAAATAAATGATTTTCCAAATCTCTCACATATGTCTTTTGTGGTCGGTAATCTGTCCGTTTAGAAGTGCAAGATTTAACGGTTCTTTCTCTGAGAATTGAAGCATTTTTCATTTTAAGCTGTCCGTAATCCCACGACCCTACTATATATCGAGACCTCGCGCGATGACAGCGGATAATAAATCACTAAAATGTAATTTTTATTCCAACATTTTTCAGTTATGTCTTTGTGCAGAGCATTAGTTTCTTTTGGTTCAAAAGCCTTAATTATGGTATTTATACTCTAAAGAAATTTAAAGGCTGAAATGTTGACTTACAAATAGGAATTTATATTTTTTCGAAAATGAATCTCTCAGATAAATATGCATTATTTTTGACATGATAAATGAATTTCTTAAAATAATTTCCTAAAGGGCCATTTGAATCTTTTCTGTTGAAAAATCTGCAGTATAAAAATTTATTTGATTCATCATGAAATAAAACAATTTCTCTGTAACTTCAATATTCAAATGAAAAAAACCCTCTTAAATCATTTAATTTAAAATTTTAGTTTTGTGATTTCAAGAAATATACTTTCAATAAAGTGACACATTAAGACCAAATAAAAAAAAAAAATCTACTTATTTCATAAGTTTTGGAATGCATTTATCAGCAACTAAACGTTTTTACTAAATTGGATCTAAACACCATTTATTGAAATTCAAATTTAGAGTGTTCGAAAGTTATTAAGAAATGATAGATTCTGACACTCAAAATAATCTTTGAAATTTTACTGATACATTAGAAAAGCTGGTATATTTTCATTAATATATTTTAACGGTTTTAAGAATATGAAATATATATTTTTTATATAACCTAAAGGGACAGTGAACATTTCTTTTTATATAGGATTGTAAAATAATTATCTAAAATCATATTTCGCTAAAAAATCTACAACTTTATGTAAGTTATTCGAACTGGTGTCTCTGTCACAGATTTAAAGAACTCTACATTTAAAGAAGAATCCACAGTTTGATTGACAATTGAATTGAATTGAAGATACTTGTATCGCAATGTAATATATTAAGATACATACTTTACGTTTAATCTGAAGTTTTACAGGCTAATGTTGATTTTACAGGCTTAGAAGATTTAATTCTTAACACAGTTCATATAGTAACTCATCACCTGGGAGAGCTATCATGGGAGTGGAAGCGTACATCTAATGGAAAACGAACTTGTCTACGCCCTCTTGTTTGTTTCACCTATACTCATTTCACTATGACCGATTACTTACCGACTGGGGAGGTCGGTATGAAAATACGTCAGAGGCTCTATGAAATTTCAGTGCAATACACTGCGGTTTATTTCACACCTGTTAGTCTGTATTTATGAGTCCATCTACCCTTACACACTCCCTCTCCTAACTCTAGATAATGATAGCAGAATGGAGTAATACTTTTGTTGTGAAATTACAATAGCTTTTATAATGATTTCATAAAATCTATAACAATATAAGTTATTTTGAACAGGGAAAAGGGGTTTTAGATTATACACAAGAATATGTAAATGCATAGCGTTAAGTTGAAATACTCAAGTTGTATTGAAATCCCTTTAGAAGTGAATATTGTCCATTAAACATTGCTTTGGCTTTTGGAAAATATTTCACCTCAGATTTCATATTTGTATTTACTGCTAGAAGATTTATTCTCAACTATATGTTAGTGCGAATAATTGTTGTCAATATATTATTATTATTTGCATTTTCCTAAAATTATTTTCTAAAAGAATACATATTTTTTAATCAAATGGAAGATTCGATTAAAAAATATGTATGCAAATTTCAAACTGTGTTCTATATCAGGACAAACTAGAGAGAAGGGGAACGACAGACTTATGTTTGCAGTAATGAATTTTGATGTTAATTTGAAATAAAGTACATTTCCAAATATTGCCATTTTAATAACATAATTGATAATTAGTATTTAATTTTGAAATAAAAACTTTATTTTTTAGTATAGCAATATATATATATATATATATATATATATATATATATATATATATATATATATATATATATATATATATATATATATATATATATTATATATATATATATATATATATATATATATATATATATATATATATATATATATATATATATATATATATATAATATATATATATATATATATATATATATATATATATATATATATATATATATGTATATATATGTATATGTATATATATGTATATATATATGTACATATATATATATATATATATATATGTATATATATATATATATATATATATATGTATATATATATATATATATATATATATATATATATATATATATATATATATATATATATATATATATATATATATATATATATATATATATATAATATATATATATATATATATATATATATGGAAAGAAAAAGAAAATATTGATATATATTTGTACTAATTAATTTTATATAAAGTTTTATAAATGTTACCTTTTTCAGTTAAAAAATAATAAAATTTGTCAGACGAGCCTCATATTAGCTTTTACACCCACTCATCCACAGACAAATGAAAAACTAAATAAATGCTGGCTACCGACAAGTTTTATATTGTACTATATATAAAAATATTTTTATATAATTTTCTACGCGTGTATTACTATTGCTATGAAAATGTCTTTTTAATAGAATTATTTTTTTCCATATTTCGTAGTTAGGAGCATATGAATCCTGTATCATTTTTAATATTTATCAAATTTTATTATATTAAAATGTTTGAATTTGTGTACAGATATTTTTATAAAAAACTTGAATTTCTCTCTGGAATTAATTATTTTAAAAAATATGTTTAAAAGCAATTATGTAAACAAAAAACATCTAAAATACTACAAAATCTCAATAAAATATCCAATTTTTATTTTAGGATTTGTTAGAGAAATTTAATTATTTTTATGAATTCCAAAAATAAATTTTTTTTATCTTTTTTCTAATAATAAAAAAAAAATATAAAGCAGATATATATTTCTGATTTATATAAAAATCAAACTGCATTTAAAATTTAAAGTTATTTTTTAATTCAACTTTTAAAAATTTATAATTTTATAGTTATTTTTAATATTGTATAAAGTATATATTGAGAGGGAAAATGTTTACAAAGTGAATATAATTAAAAAATATAATTTTCTAGACTTTTATCTTAAAAGGTAATAACTTAAAAATACCTGTCAAATTTAAAAGGGCTAGCTTTTGAATGGCCTACAAATTCCGTCTGGAAATCATGAAAGTGATGACTGTTTTGAAAGAAGAGAAAACAATGAGTGTAAAATGATGTACAAAACATTATTTTGATAATAATTTCGAGAGTTTTTGTATTTTACTATGATTGTTAATTTCATAATGAATGCCGTATGAAATATCTGCCTTATTTATGCGATTTTTATTTTAGCATATCACTAAATGTCCACTGAACAGCTACTGTATCAATAATAAAACCATACAGATTAGATATGAAAATTATTTTTTTTACAGATAACAAATAAAAATCTATTACAAAACACAAATAAAAAAATTTGACGTAGAACAAGTTGGTATAATTAAAAAATATAATATCTAAAAATCAAAATAGTAACTAAATACTAACTTTTATTAACAGACATGTCACAACAAGTGTGAATCGATTTTACTTCCAAGCTGAAATCTAATACTTTGAGATACGATTCATGGAACATATTAATTTCCTATGTAGTAAATAACATTAATGAACTGTTTAAAAGTAATTGATAGATTTCTAAATTGGTTAAATGATAAAATATATGCATTTTTTCTAAAAATAAATTTGCATTTACTTCTTTAAAACTAAACTACTGTTTCTGTTAAGTTTCAAAATTTATTATTAGCATAAATTTTTTCATGAATATTCTGCCTATTATAACATATTGTTTATTCTTTATATAATTAAATGGTAATGAGTGTAAACAGTGCAGAAATCTGTCCATTTATTTACTTAGAAATAAATGATAAGAACTGAAGTTATTAGTAGACAATTCATTTACCATATAAACTTTAATAAAAAAAGAAAATGAATGTATGCAACTATAAAAATAATAGATTAAATATACAACTTAATGATGCAAGAAATGTAATTTTATACTCATTTATATATAATTCTAAATTAGATTAATACATCCTTTATATATTTTTTAAAATGTTAGCAGTTGAATAAAGGTGAACGTTTCATGTATGTAATTCAGGCCAGTTTATTAAGTGTATATAAAAATACTTTAATTCAGAAATAAAATAATAAAATATGACATAGGGAAGAAATTGATAGTGAAAACTACTTTTTCATATAGAAGCTGTCCATAAAAATATTTCTATTTACGTAATTGTAATAAATTCTTAAAATAATTTGTTGAAATTTATAACAAATGTTAAATCATTGCCAATGGTAGGAAAACTTTAATTATCTGTTTTAGAAAACCCCCAATTTATGCATTTGTATAAAGCAAAAGTAATATTTGTATTAAGATTACTTTCAAGTGCTAGTGTTCAAAATATAAAAATAGACACAATTTACTACAGAATTTTATTCATATAAAATAAGATATACACATTATTCAAGATACTAAACAAGAAATCGAAATGGATTATATACAAAAAAATGTATTAAAAATTTAAATTTAAAATGGCATAATTTTTTTTATTATAATTTAAAACAATTAATCTCAAATACTTCACAGCGATTTAAATCAAATAAATTATATCGTTCTCCAAAAATAAGATATTTCTCATCTGATTATACTTATTATGTTTTTCTTTCGTATTTTATATCTACAGTCTGAAAATTGAATTTTTACTTCGACTTAAAAATTTTTATCTGTATTTATTATATATTAATACAAATAATGCTAAAAGATACTTTCAATTTTCCCAAAGATGTAAATTTTTATTTAATAATAAATTATATAAATATAATATATATATATATATATATATATATATATATATTATATATATATATATATATTATGTGTTAATTTATTATAATATATTTACTTATTTTTTTATATATTTACATGTGTGTATGTGTGTTTAAAAGAATGTTACTTTTTTAATTGTAAAATCAGCATTAGTTTCAAGTATCTATTATATATATATATATATATATATATATATATATATTTATATATATATATATATTTTTATATATAAAATATATATATATATAAATATATATATATATATTCAAAACAGCCATATTTTGGAAATTGTATTTTTATTGTATAAAAACATTATGTATATTTAATATAAAATTTTTATTTCTCATTTATAATAATTTATTACAACTAGATATAACATTATATATTCTTAATCATGTAGACAATAAACGCAGAGAAATTTTATAATTAGTTCCTTGATTTCTTTAAAATAATAATCTATTGTGCTATTTAACTGTTAAGTAAATTATTTACAGATAAATATATAAGTTAATTATTCTAAATTACAAAAGTGTTTTAAGAAATATTTTTACGAAAAACTTGAATTTATTTGGAATTTACTAAATAAAACAAAAATTATTTAAGTAAGTAATAAAGCATATTGAGAATAGAAAATATATAAAGCTCTTGTAATATTATCAGTTAGACAGAAAACAAACACGACAAAAAAATGTAGCATTCACTCCACATTATTAAAGAATATATAAAAAACGGATACGGTTCTCTTCAGATTATTAAAAACTGAAAAGAAAATATGATGTAGTTCACTCCAGACCCTAAACAAGTTATCCCAGGGGAATACGTAGAAAAAAGAAGCTTAAAAAATACGGTTTAGTACGGAAGATGTTCATAAAAATTGTTTTCCTTATTATAATCTAAAATAATTGCTTGCGAAGAATTGCAGGGTGATTAAAAAAAGATAATCACTGGCATTCCTCGCATTAATAAGGTATTTCTCATCTCATTACGCTTCAGGTATTCCTCATCTTCTTTCTTAGAACTTTTTATCGGCAGTTTTGGAGAGTTACAGTTTTATGTGGCTATAAATATTTTTAAGTGTAGATTTTGTATTTGAGAGAATTCATACTAAATAACAAATTATCTGTATAATTCTTTTAAATTTGGACTTGATTATTATATAAATATTTGATAATTTTAAAGCAAAGTATTCCATGAATTTGACCAAATTGTGCCTGAAATTTCAGTATTTTTGTCTTGATGAATATTAAAATAATTAGATAAATATTTTTTCAACATTATTCGAATATTTTTGTAAATTATTATAAAATTATATATTTATATTATATATATTATAAATTGTATATATATATATATATATATATATATATATATATTATATATATATATATTTTATATATATGTATATATTTATGTATATATATTATATTGATATATATATAACATATATATATATATTTATATATATTATATATATATTATATACAAAATATATTATATGTTATATATATAAAAATAAAATATTTATTTATATATATAATATAATATATATATATAATATATTTATATATATTATATATATATTATAAATTTATATATATATATATATATTTATATTATATATATATATATATATATATTGAATATATATATATAATATATATATTTATGTAAATATATTATAATATATATATATATATATTTATATATTATATATATATATATACATATATATATTTATATAATATATATTAAAATATATTTTTTTACATAATATGTGTGTTTGTGTGTGTGTTCTGTGAGTGTCTTTATGTGTGTGTTTTTTATGTGTTTATGTGTGTGTGTGTCTGTTTTTATCTGTGGATGTGTGTCTGATCCATGATATACACTAACAGAATATAAGACGTTTAATAGTATTCATTTTAGAGTTCTCATTTATAATTGTCTGTTTTATGAATATTTGAAGCAATTTCAATTGTTTTATCACTTAGAAATTTATTAAACACACACTTTGCAGTTTATGAAACAAAAGTTATTAAAAATAAATGTTTCAAAGAGTATAATCTAAAATAAAAATAAAATATAAATAGTATCTTATAAATAAAATCAATAATATTATGTCTAAATTAAATATTCGTAAGACATTTTTAATACAGCCGTCTTTCATTGAATGAATTATGAGTCAACTTTAAGAGGAGTAATGAGTTTTCAGCAACTCCAAATTCTAAAATTTTGGTTTTTTTTTACTTTCATAACTTTATTATTAATTTTTAAGTTTAATAAAATGTTTACCTAATTAAAATATCATCTCCTTCCTATTAATTACAGTAACAGAATCACCTTTCACTTTTAAGCACGAAAGCGTATTTGATAGGTGTTTATGTTCTTTCATTATTCGAATAACAAGTAAATTAAAATAGAAAAGCTACTACACAATATTAGAATTACTATAGAAATGAGTAATATCACTTCGGTAACCGAATAATATTGACTTCTTTGTGACAAGAGAAACATATTTTCTACCTTTACTTCAATACATTTCCCCTATGTATATTCGCTGAAATTTGCTGTTAAATTTCCTATTTCATTTATATATACTTTTATTATATGTTTTTTAATAGGCATTAATGTGTTCCTGAAGATTAGAATTAGATTGATGCTCACAAGTGCCATAGAATTTTTGAACAAGAAAAAAAAGTTATTTTTTTCATTCTAAGAAAATATTTATAATAACAACTAAATTTAATTCTTAGATATAAATGGTGTCTTATAAATAGAAATAGCAATATTTTGTCCAAAGGAAATATTAGTGGGACATTTTTAAGATAGCCGTAAGTTATTGAATGGATTATGAAAAGATTTAAATATAATTAATATTTTATTATACACTATTAACAAATTATGCATAGATACAATTCGTTTTAATTCGTTCTCATTCTTAATTTGTCTTCATCTTCTTATGTGGGATTAACCACGTTGAATTTATTTTAACATTAATGTAACTAAAATTTGTATGCCAGAAGAAAGAGTAATTTTAGTGAGCATCACATATTAACTATATCATGATTATTACGCAAAATATATATTTCGAATGATATTCTATCGAAGCGAGAAGTGATGAGTTACTACATTTGGCAAACAGTATAAATTTTAAAATGATTATAATTGTAAAATTACAAAACATATTGTTATTAGTATTTGTATTACAAATAAATTTTAAAAGCACAATATCCCATTGAAAAACTGAAGTTATCTTCTTATAAAAGTAGAACTTTTATATTTGTCTGTGATCTAATTGTAAACGAAGAATTATTTTCATATTAAACTTAATTTCTTACAATTACAATTATATATATTATATATATATATATATATATACTATATTATATATTATATATATATATTATATATATTTATATATATATATATATATATATATATATATATATATATACATATATATATATATATATATATATATATGTAATATATCAAAATTATTTAACTTTAATATTTCTTCAAAAGCCTCCTCTCTCCAATTTTAATTCATTTAAATATCTTTACCAGCCTCTAAATGGTTTAATCAACGGAGTATTTTCCACTTAACATTCCTTTCTGTCATAAAACTGTAAACTTTCTGTCTATAGAGCAGTTTTCAAGCTGGTGGCAAAACATGTTTTCGCGTTTTGCTGATATTGCATTTAATTCGCTTAGTAAGTTGTTTTTGTTGTGGGAAAATTCTTGTTGTCAGCTCTCTTGGGTGTACTTGTGTCAGAACTGAGTAAACTCTGTGGCTTTTGATTGTATATTGTCCAGAAGGATAGATGTGTGGTGTGGCCGCTCTGAAATAAAGTTTTAAAATTAGACTTCTGAGTTCTCTTAAATATGAAGCCCTACTGCATTCTCATTACTTATAGCTGGTGAGCTTTCTCCTTGTGAAGGAGTGTTATAAAAAATGTATTACACACACACACACACACACACACACACACACACACACACATATATATATATATATATATATATATATATATATATATATATATATATATATATATATATATATATATAAATAACTGATATCGAGTCATTTATGAAATTTGACTGCATGAAAGTGACTGTATACAATGCAATTTAGTACATCTTTCAAACATTTAAACTTGTTACAAAAGTTACATTCAAAATTAACAAAACTTTTATATTCTCTAAACATTGCAAACTAAAAATAGTTTATTGGCCCAAGTGTCTTAAGGAGAATCATTTCTACAACCATGTGTTACACATAAAACTGAAAACAAGTAACCCTTATTTGAAACATTCGAATATTTAAAAGATATGTACCTTCACAGTAACATCTTATAAATATTAAAAACTAAGGGATTGAAGTAACTATTTGATAAAAACATTCCCAAACTAAAAAGAAAATATTCATAATTTATTTCTACAGAAAACTGCTGAATTATATTCCTAATGATTCAATTTTATAATTATTATTATAACCATGTGTTACAAACACCTTGCAGTGAAGAACATTTTATTAGAATTAAGTGAATTAAGATAAAAAAATAAATGCTTCCACATGCATATCTTATACATATTAAAAATAAATGAGAAGCATTTGAATAAAAAAATTCAAAATTTCAATATGTTCATTACATCAACATATTGAAAAATTATCAGACAAAAATTGAAAAAAATAACAGACAAGAATGGATTGGTGCAGAGGAGTAAAAAGCCCCAGCGACGTAAGTTTCCCCAAACCAGAAAATCTAAAAAAATATTAAAACGCTTATTAATATACGAGATCAAATATATTGTATTCAGACAGTTTTAAACATGTTATATTATGAACAATTTATTTCTCATGTCGTACTTTTTTTTTTACCTATTTCTTCCTTGTTCAAAAATTCTAATCAGAAAAAGTAAATATTAGAAAAAAAATTCCCTCTTTATATGTTATCCGTTATAAATGATAATAAAACAAAATCAGATTTTTATTAAAAAAGGAGTACTTACTAGACCCATTTTTTCATTTAATTTATTCCACAGCATATGAATTAATAGCCCAATCAACAAATTCAACCGCATTCTGCAAGGAGTTTAACCATGCTCAATAGAATGATAAACGCGTAGCTGTTATCATTGAATATTGTTATCAAGAAATTAATAGGTTTAGCTATGGTCTTTACAACTAGAGTAATTTGTTTGAAAGAGCTTCTGAGACTGGGAGAATAATGAATAATTTATCAAAATATATGGATTCTTAAACAATCGATTTTCGTTTTAGTTAATATCCAGGCCATGTATAGTTCTTTATCTAAATGTAATGTATGGATTCTATGTCACATATATAACTATTTTTCTTTTTTGTAATAATGAATAATTTTTTTAATATTTTTTTGTATCGGGGTATGATTAAATATAGTTATCCATAGATCATATGTATGAATTTTTTTATAAAAAATTATACAGTAATGCATTAAAATTTGAGAAAAGCATGGAATTTGTAATTTTTATGTCAAAATAATACTTGAAGTAAAAAATATATGTTAAATAAAGTGTTATTGAGGATGATGTATTTTAATTCTGTTCAACCACAATTCTAATAATTTAACATTTATAATAATTTTATTCCCTGATGCATTAGAAACCAGTCAGTTAATTCTAAATTGTAAAATTAATTTTTTCTTGCAGAGTGTGAGTAAAAACCTTGAATTTTTGTATGAATAAAAATCTCTTCATAAATGGCATTAAGGCAACCGGTTGCAGCGATTTTTTTTAGATCTGTTGAAATATAACATTTGTAAATCGGAACTAAATGAATTCTTTAAAGGTATAACATAAATGATATTCCTGAAGGCCAATGATGCAATCAATATAAAATCTAAGTATAATTTAATACGGGGGTTCAAAAAAGTCTTATGTAATGTCTTTAGGTAATTCTTTTCATAATTATTATCTATTCGAATTAGGAAGAGACTATAAAATTAAAGGGTCAAATATTACCTTTTCTGGTGTTATATTGCATATAGCAGGTAATGGAACTGGGTTTTCTATTTCTTTATAAACTCAAAAATTTCGACATATGTTAACATTTTTTTAGAGTTATGAATTTATAATGTCTGTGGATACGTACTATAATATCTTTAAAAACCACTGCTATGATTAGTTACTTGGCTACGTATTCAGATATGGCAGAAGCTACGCTCTTTGGGGTTAACCTCTGAAGTTCAGCCAAATGGAGTACATTTTCTGAGGTTACATTTCCCTAGGAGGAGTTCGACATTTTTTATGCGGCTTTCAGCATCTCCTTCCTTTTATTACTATTTCCATAATCTTAGGTTATATTTTGTTTCACCCCTCGAATTGGTACGAGGTACTGGGGGTATTTTCTAGAAATCCGAGTAAAGGTG
This sequence comes from Pardosa pseudoannulata, assembly GCA_032207245.1. NCBI lineage: Eukaryota > Metazoa > Arthropoda > Arachnida > Araneae > Lycosidae > Pardosa > Pardosa pseudoannulata. The sequence continues at coordinate 129,392,756 of CM063498.1, forward strand.
GTTTAAAAGGCAGGGATTTAACGTAAGGTCACAATGACCCTTAAAGAATGGTTCCAACGTCTAGATTTGCAACTGCTCTCAAAATTTTCTTCTCTCTTTTGGCCATCCAGATTCCGCTTTAAAGTGTAACAAACCTATTTCCACTTGTATAGAAGTAGCTTTAAATTCGGTTCATAGGGTTTGCGCCACTCTCACTAATTCCGGCGTCTTTGAGAGGTTCGCTAGATCATCCGGTAGCCTTTGAAATTCCTCCCGCGATCGTAATCCTGTAGCGTTCAGTATCTAATGGCGTGCCGAGCACTTTCATGGAGGTTAACCGAGTTTGGTGAGACAATAATTGCGGTCTACCCACCACCACCGAGACAGGCCTAGAAGACTTACGGCCATTTGGGCCCAGATCACTGCATGGGTGTCTTAAAAATTACACTAATCAAATGCAAGTATAGAATTTGATAGTTGTCTGACTTCATGCTATTTAATTAATTACGTTAGATATTTATTTTTCTGTTACATAAAAATCTCCTTTAAGTGTTTTTTCCTCACATGAAATTAGTTTAGCTTAAGTCAACAATTATAAATTTATTTTATTACCTAATTTTGACAGAGAAAAAAGCATTTTCAATACAAATTACGTTATTACTGGTCATATGTATATATAAAGTATGAACTTTCTAGTTTTGTCGCAGTCTTTGACTATTTTCAATTCAATAAAAATATCTGCATCACAACTGTCTGTAGCAATTGACACAATGTTAGTTTTCCTGTATAATATACTTTAAAGTTTGTTCATTTTTATAATAAAATATGTAACTGATCAAGGATTTTTCCTTAGTTTTTAAGATGCTGTTTACTATATAATTTATCACGTCTATATACATTAGGACTCCTGTTTCAATTTATAATGTAACTGATCAAGGATTTTTCCTTAGTTTTTAAGATAAATTTAAATATAATTAATCACGTCTATATACATATACTCCTGTTTCAAAATTATAATCACAATGATTTTTATTCATGATATTTAAGATTAAATCTAAATTTCAAGAACAAAAAAAGCCATTCCCACTAATGAAGTTGCTTATTTAAAAATGTTCTTAAAATACCTTTATATATCCTTGGTATTAATGATGAAAAATTTTTATATGTGTAACTCGTTTAGTAATGAAAATTTTTGCTTAATAAGACTTATACATAAAATTATAAAATAGAGATTATGTCGAACTTTTGGATAAATTATTCAGTACTAATCTGAAAATAAATTTCTGCTTAAATCTTAACAAATAAGGATTTATTATTCTCAGTATAAGAACTTAAGATTGCATTTAAATATACGTACCTTCCTTTAAGATCAAAAGCTTTACATAATTTGTTTTTCTTGAAACTATGCTACAAAACACAACAAAATAATTAATAATTAATTTAATTTCAGTCGTCTCAAGGAAGGTTAGTCAATACAAATACATCCGGATTATATTAAATAAATAATTTTTATTTAATTGAATATTTTCATAAATAATGATATCGGCAAAGTATTCTTGACTACACATAAAACATGATATCCGATTACTTATGAGAAAGTATTAACTGTCTCATATTAATATTTAAATTTATATAATAAAATATTATATAAAAACTCGTGCACTGTCTATCAAAAAATTTAAATTTTTTTACAGCTAATATCTTAACTTTCGCATATATATAAAGTATATAAATATATTATATATATATATATAAGCATAGAGAAATATATATAATATATAAATATATATATAAATAAATACGGGGATTTAAATTCTAATGTAATCTACATGTAAAAATATATTATAAGAATATATAATATAATATATAATAACAATGTATATAAAAAATGTACATGCATATAACACACAAATACATAAATTTGTATATACATATGAAGTAAACGGAAATATAGAGTATAATTATGATAACGATTATTATATCGAAACACATTTATGTACATAGAATAGCTACAAAATCATTAATATTTAAGTAGAAATACATATAGAATATATAATATATATATATATAAATATCAAGATAAAAATATATAAAATATATATATTACCATATATATATATAATTCTAAATATATAGTATATAATATATGAATATGTTTAAATTACAGTAAAATATAAAAATAAAATAATAAAATAATATATATAAAATATAAAATATATATAAATGAATAAATATATATATAATATTAATGTATGGAAAAATGTATATGGTTAACAAATATAAAATTCAATTATACCTAAATAATAAATTTTTATCTTTGTAACATTTATTAGACTATGTTACAATAGCTGCATTCCTTGTTGCATGACATATATATGGTATCAAAATAGCTAATATATTACTTTTGAAAGATATTTCTAAAAATGTTTTTTTTTTGGCAGTTAAAAATACTTTTCATATAGAAATAATCACAAAGAATAAAATCTTAAAAAATTTTTATATTCACACAAAAAAAAGGAATGCATAAGAAGATGTAGAAAATATCGTAATATATTATTAAAAAGATATCAATGTTTATAATATAATACCTTAAGAAACCAATATATAATATTTTTAAAAAAAATATAATATATAAAATTTTTGAACTTTTAGAATAAAAAATATCTATTTAAAACAATGTAACAATACAGTAGATTTATTAAAAAGACAGTAAATAGGCAATAATCTGATATTCTTTTGTAATAATATAGAGAATAATCCTTAATTTTTTTTATATTTTTTATTTTAGTTTATAAATCACTGTCTCAATTTGATTACTTAATTACTTAAAAATAATTTACAACAGTATATAAAGCAATATCATAAGTTCAGTTTTACTCAATTAATTAATCGGCAGTATTATGATTACATTTATACATATATAAGAGCATAAATATGAAATCAACGAAAATATCTTTTAAGGATTACACAAAAATTGCCCTCTTATTTGAATTGACTCGACTTAATCTTTAGTTTAAAGTCCGAAACCTACTGCAGTTGTTTTTCTAAAGAAAAGTTACGTCTAATATTAAGAAACTTTTTGAAAGCTCTTTAATTAGAATAAAAAACACATCTTACAATCGTATTTCGAAGTCAGGGGCAAGTGGTCACGTGAATAATTCTGAAGATACGTATTACTTAGCTTGTTTTGAGAAATCAAGAGTGAAAATGGATCGGCTGCTTCAACGAGGACCATCTAAATTAAAAAAGATTTAAAATGCTTTGTGTGTCCCCGGATGTACAATCCACTGCAGCTCATAATATACAATGCAGTATTAATACAGTAATAATATTACAAACAAACACAAAGTTACATATAAATACAAAAGAGACAAAATAACATTTATAAATACAATAAATAAAATAATGAATTATTGAATAACAATAAATATAGTCCTGTACAGTGCAAGTAACACATTCGATTTTACACTTTCTACGGGGCCTGCAGATACTCTGAATTTTCCATTAGCCGAACAATAAAGTTTGAATAGTTTAGATGAGAGGGTTATGTTACAATTCAAACATCGATCATTTAAGATAGTTCGAAATCCATATAGGCAGCAATGTAGTTAACAGAGGAGTGACACAACTTCCTTGGGACAGCTCAAAAATTCGACCAGTTGAAAATTAACATTTATTCAAAAGTTAGTTTTAAGAGACAAGGAAAACCAATTAAAGTTGAGGAAAATACCTTTAAAACCTATCTTTTTACGACTTAAAAATTATGTTTCAAAGGGTTAAAATGGCAAAAAGCAAAATTTTAGACAGATATGTTCCTTGTTATAGTTTTTGATACGTTTCATTATATGTGCATATATTTTTATAAATATAAAATATTTATGGTAGTGAAGGAATCTAAAAGGAAACATTCGCTTATAAAATAATTTGTTACCTCTAATTAATATGCATATTTCATTATCACAATTTGCATAAATTATAATGAATATTATATTTCGATATAAGAATATATATATATATATATATATATATATATATATATATATATATATATATATATATATATATATATATATATATATATATATATATATATATATATATATATATATATATATATATATATATATATATATATTATATATATATATATATATATATATATATATATATATATATATATATATATATATATATATATATATATATATATATATATATATATATATATATATATATATATATATATATATATATATATATATATATATATATATATATATATATATATATATATATATATA
>CM063498.1:129402035-129407035 GCA_032207245.1 Pardosa pseudoannulata
TATATATATATATATATATATATATATATATATATATATATATATATATATATATATATATATATATATATATATATATATATATATATAATATATATATATATATATATTTCTGTGTTTGTGTGTGTGTGTGGTCTCATTAAAAGATATTTGCTAGTAAATTTTGTTATTGAGTTGATTTGTTAATTGAGTTATTTTTATATAAAAATATACGAATTATTCGATATTGGCATACGATTACACAATTTGAACATGTTAAGCAATATTTCAAACACAAGTATCATTTTAATCTTATCTAAGACCTTCATAAATATTGAATTTGGAATAAAAATATAAAATTTCCAAAAATTTAAAATGTATAAAGTAAAGTGAATAAAAAATTAATTTAATATCTATGTCCAAACTACCGTAATGATAAAAATAATATCCCCTCTACTGTGATGATCTTTAAAATGGAAGCTATTTCAGGGGAAATGTAAAAGTCATTTAGCTAATGTTTCTAACTTCCTTCGCATTTCCTTCATATGGAATATTAGTTTGAATTATTAGTCATGCTATCTATAGTATATCACCTTATTGCCTTTTAGTATTTTAAATAATTATATAATTTTTTTGCTAAATATTGCAGGATCAATCAAGTTTGAAAAAATTAAACGAATATAGTTAGTATGCGAAACAAAAGCCGTATAGTTCTTTCGCCCAGTAAACTTCTAAATTATGTTATTAAAATAATTTGAAAAAACTCACTCGTTTTTTAACAAATTTGTCTCTTATACAACATTACTTATATATCTAGGATTGTTATTTGGCTTCAAATTCGGTTTAAAGCCAGAAAATAGTTGATTGAGTAAGACTGAAATTCTATGTTTCTGAATTTTTAAATAAGTGATTAGTTGAATGATTGGTTTTGAACTTTGTGAAACTAAATAAACTAGAATAAAGTGAAACTAATACAAATTTATGAGTCAAAAAAGCATAGAAAAGAATTTTCTTTAAAACCTGTATTCATAAAATAACAATAGCGAAAGCTCGATGAATAGCAAAAAATATGAATGGTAAAAAAAGGTCTTGTAAACAGAATAAAAAGAGACAATAAAAAGAGTCTGTTAAAAAAACAAACTAGCAACAATGGTAAGAAGTAAAGCGAACAAGACAAGAGGAAAATAAAAGATATGCTGGTAAAAACTGATATGCTTTAAAAAACTGAAAATATTCACCTGTGGAAGATGATTAAGCAAGTCATTTATTTTTAGTGTGTGTGAGCTGAAATAATATAAACAGTGTCAATTGAAGTTTGGGCATACGAGGAGAATATGACTCCTTGTTGCAGAAGTTTTACAGTAAAGTTACATAAATTCAGGCTCCTAAAAAAGGAGTTGAAGTAAAAGCAGAATATATGTGTGCGTTAGGTTTTTGCCCATAAACATACAATGCGTTTCCTAATAACTTATACAAAACTGTAAATACCTATGAATTGTAACTACAATTTATGATTTATATGTGAAATTTTAATAGAAGCATGATAAATAAATTATTTTTAAATGTATAATGCAGAATTCAATTTTTGCCAATTAATGTGCATTTACTCTGATTATCTCATATATATGATTTAAATTGTTAAAAAATAAAGTTATGAAATATTTATATATAAACTGCAATATTGAAGAATTTTTCAATTTTTTTTTATAATTTTCCAAGGATTTTACATATATGCATATATAAACTTATATATATATATATCCTACTTGAAATAGTATATATATATATATATATATATATATATATATATATATATATATATATATATATATATATATATATATATATATATATATATATATATATATACATATATATATATATATATATATATATTATATATATATATATATATATATATATATATATATATATATATATATATATATATATATATATATATATATATATATATATATATATATATATATATATATATATATATATATATATATATATATATATATATATATATTATATATATATATATATATATATATATATATATATATATATATATATATATATATATATATATAGATAGATAGATAGATAGATAGATAGATAGATAGATAGATATGTGTGTATTTATAAATTTAGTAAATGGTTCTGAATTGAATGGATCATATATTTTTACCTTTTATATTAGGGCTTCATTATTACTTGTGTTGTTATTCAAAGGAGAAAGTGGATCACTGAGATTAAAAAGAGCACTTTTATACTTTTACTGACTGTCATTGTTAAATGCATAAATCCTTTAAAATATAGGACGAAAAGAATCAAGAGCTGCAGGTACAGCTACTTGACACTGCACGGAGACTGATCGAGGCAAATAAAATTACGCGGATTTAGAAATCCTCGGTCAAATTAACTGATTAAACCAGATATTATAATCTTAAGTCTCATCAACGTTTTTTTTTGAATACATATAATTAATATTTAATATAGGTTTATTGTAACATCGCACCAAACGTATTGCAGATTTTTTTAATCTTGTTTCCTAGAATATAATATTAAACCGATACTTTTGCCATGAAAATTTTAATGTTATCATAGTTGATTATTATTAATATTAATCATAATTCTGAATAGAATATATTATATTCAAAAGAGAAAATAAACATATCATCTTATTTATATAATCAAACTTGTTAAATATTGACATGATTTCTTACTTTAAGTTATAAAAAAGATAAGTTGTAATATTTATTGGGGATATATAAACTAATCTAAGTATTTTATATTGAGAACGTTATGAATAAATGAATAATAAAGCATATTAATGCAAAAATATATACAGCCATTATAACACAAAACTTAATCATTTAGAGAGCAATAAGAATAAATTAAGTAAATTAAATAAAACTATAATTATAAATTTCATTCAGAATCATACAATTTACTCTGTCTTGACAAATTAGGTAGTAAAATTTTAGTTTCAAATATTTTACTACACTATATTTAAAAAATTATTTTTCCTCTAAAGTCTTTTACTGGAATAAAATTTGATCATTTAAACAATAAAAAATATGTTAAACCAATTAAAATAAACCATTCTTTCCTGAATTTTAAAATGTTACTAAAGCAATATACCTGTTAAAATTTATGTAATATTACAGTTACACATAAAAAGGCGATGTTAACACTGATTTTTCTTGAATTTCTTCTCTTTAAATTGTTCAATACATTAAACATTAAAGAATGTATTACAAAACAGTTTAACGTTTTAATATATGCTTTTCTTTCTGCTTTGAACTTTATTTTCTGCCTTTCCTTTCTTTATATAATAAATCTTTTATCAGGATATTTTTAATGACAGAATAAACTTATCATAATTAAAAATAATACATTTTCTCATCTTAATTAATAATCTTCTTAATCTAAAATTTTACATGAAAAGACTTATCCATTTTATGTCAAGTTTTTAATAAAACAATACATGCATTATAGCTAAAGATTTACTTTAAACAAATGCTTCTTTTATCACAAGGATGTAAGTATTTTCTTAAATACACCAGTAAAGGAATACTTATTAAACCGACAAAGCCTAACTACAATTTATTCCAAGTTACAGATGCTTGGGTGAAGTATGTTGTTTGTCAACCATAGAGACGAGGGTAATAAATAACACGTGTCATCATCATGAGTACTGCTCCTTTCAGGTGAAGAACATTCATGTCTAAATGATTACAGCAGCTATATATATTCTTCAGTTATCAGTGGACAGTTTGAAACATAGTATATTAGCATAAATAGACAAAGATGAAATAAATAATTCATAATGTATCAAATGCTTTCTCTATATAAATGTTTAAAAATAAAATTTTATAGTAATATAAAATATAAATTATTTGTGCAAATATATAGTCTCAAATAAAAAGAGGGTTATTATATATATATATATATATATATATATATATATATATATATATATATATATATATATATATATATATATATATATATATATTATATATATATATATTATATATATATATATATATATATATACTATATGTATATATATATACATATATGTATATATATATATGTATATATATATATATAGTATATGTATATATATATATATGTATATATATATATATATATATATGTATATGTATATATATATATATATATATATATATAACATTTATATATATATAAAATTTATCATTTATATATATATATATATATATATATATATATATATATATATATATATATATTATATATATATATATATATATATATATTATATATATATATATATATATATATTATATATATATATATATATATATATATATATATATATATATATATATATACATATATATATATATATATTATATATATATATATATATATATATATATATATATATATATATATATATATATATATATATATATATATATATATATAACTTATACGTGTATAGGAATACATATATACCCAATCATGTCATACTTACAGATGTATAGGTATATTCATTTATTTGTTTACTCATTTCTTTAAGTTTCTGAAAATTTAGCTATAAGGGTTTACGTAACTATCCTCTTAACTGTTACACATTGAAAAAGAAGAATCACCAGTAAGTGATGGCTTTAAAGAAAAGTATCGTAAAACAATCTAAAAGAGAAGAATTAAATTCCCACATCAACTCTCCTCCTTCCGAACATTTCTAATGACCGTTCCTAATAGAGCTTTTAACTTGATGATCCATGTAATGGACGCACTTAGTTTGAAAACCCATGAGTCTGTATAATGCTGTCTAAACCACCTTTTTCTTTGCCGGCAAAGCCTATAGGGATTACTCTTCATGCATCTAAAGTTTCTCGCTTTTTTTCACCACCTCTTCACCCTTTTTTGTTCTTAATTAACAATACACTTTGTGCTTTTGCATGCGTGTCTTGATTTTCTACACGTTTGGCGTAATAGTTTAATGCGATCACTAA
>CM063498.1:129412035-129419535 GCA_032207245.1 Pardosa pseudoannulata
ACAATATAATAATAAAACACACTTTTAACTTGTTTTAGAAATCCATAAATATTTACATAAAATTATGAAAACATTTTCAAAATATGAATGCTTTGATAATGTTTTCTGTTTCAAAGAATAAACAAAAACTGCTTTACGTATACTTAAAATTTTATGGCTCGATATTTCGATATTTTCTAACGATAAATTTCAGTATATTTTTGTGTACCATTCACGTTCAAGTTTAACGATGTTATTAATTTTGCATGGGTTATATGTAATTTGTGTGGAATTACAAATCAATTAAAATATTATGCTAATTAAATCTCCATGGTCAGTTTTCTTTTAACATTATTTCGTACAACATATGTTATATTCTGTGCTTTTTAAAATATTAGACTGCATTTTCTGAATGTTGGTTCCGGATGACAAATTGATCATACTTTAAAGAATTGCACCTGTGTATACAAAATATACTTACACATTCAAAATATATGTATACTGCGGAAGAAATATGAAAGCTCGGATCAAGAAAATAGCATTTTCTATAGAGATAAATTTTTCAATCCTAAAACCAGGGGGCATTTTAAACAAATATGCAAATATAAAAATTTTAGTATTTCTACAGAAAGAATTTTCAACATTTTAAGGCACGAAAGTGCATTAGGATATTTATGCAGCCATATTTTTACAGTTGGCCACTTTCTGTAATATTCTTCAAGTAAATATGTGTTTGTATGAAATAATAAGTTTGATTAAAATATTTTATAAATATCTGGAAACCCTTGTTCTATAAAATACATGACTTTGCACACTTTAAATATAAAAACAGACATTAGAAAGTACAACATCAAAACAGAATATGAGTTTTTTTTTAAATTTAAGTCATCTATGTAAATATTTATAGTAATAATTATTAACAATTATACAGAAAGGTGTAGAAATATTACAGCAAAAATATTGTAATTTTGAAGACGATTAGTTAAAACTGTCAGTTTATTTGAATTAGTACTGATTAAATGTATATAAACCCCTGTTCTCTAAAATGCATGAGTTTGTACATTTTAAATGTAAATACATACATGAGAAAATACAACATCAAAAGAGAATATGAGTTTTTTTTTTTTAAATTTAAGTCATTTATGTAAATCTTTTATAGTATAAAATATTTATAATTATAAAGAAAGTGCTTATTTAGGATGGAAAAATATTACAACCAAAATATTTTAATTATGAAGACGATTGGTTAAAAATGTCAGCTTATTTGAATTATTACTCCCAAAAAGAAAAGAACAAACCTAGAGAAAATGTGCATCATTAATGTAATAAAAATAAATTCTAACAAGGATAATTTAATGTGAGTATTGTATATGTTCCCCTGCAACAATCCTTAACAAGTCTAAATAAAGGAAAAATCTTAAGATTAAACAAGGAAATTTTTACGAGTACTGTATTGACTATGAAGGAATTAAACTATAAAATATGTGTATGAATTGTTCTATCTGGAATTTATAATAAATTTTGGATCTATGAATTCTTTTTAAAATATTTTAAGGGCTTCAACAATTGGTCACGAAGACATATTTCAGAAGTCATTAATTTAAATAATTTTGTTGAGATAAAATGGTAAGATACTTATTATCGATAAATAAACACATTAATATAATTCTTTGGCGGCTTGATTAATTATAAGAGTTACAATAAATGACACATTTTCTTCGATATTTAATATAAAATGCACTCGAAAATATTAGAACTGTCCTCCCTCGACTTCTCTTACTCACAGATAAGAAGTGAATATTAGTCTTAATAAATTCTTAATTCGTACTTTTACAAAACGTATGAACACTAACATATATATATATAATAAAAAAAAATTGTAATCAATGATAAATTATTCCAATAATTATACACTCAGCATCGGAAACCAGAGCATCAGCGGAATTAGACATACAAATTCTATTTCCTGTTGCCGGAAGTAACCCAATATTTTACAGAAATATACAGCTTTGTAATAATATCCGTATCATTGGGTTCACACACACGCATACAGCAGAACTAAATTTTTAAGACATTCAGGTAGGTCTGAAATATCAGTCATTATCTTGAGGTTCTAATTTTTTAATGACTACAATATTTTTTCTATACTATGCTTACCAGAAAGTAAAAATGCTGGTACATTATTGCTTTTGAATAGACACAACAGCATGATACTTGTCGTTTAGCCTAAGACGTTGTTATATTATTTACACACAACTCTTGCTTAAACCGAAGTTAAATAAATACTGAATCTTTACAGCGAGATCCTTTAAAAAATTTTATTTTTTGGTTTACTGAAAATACGTTCTCGATAGTCACCATTAAGTTTTTTTAATCTATTTTATTATTATTTATAATTTCTAATTTAATAGAGAGACCACTTTCGAGAAGTTATGGCTTTGAATATTGCAGCATTGAAAACAAGCGTTGGAGTCTCCATAGCCGTATGGTCATAAAACTAGTCTTGTTATCAATAGGTCGTAAGGTCTAACCCCGATAGAGAAGGCAGAATTAAAAATCATTATAAATATTTATTTAATATTTTTGTGTACGTTCCAATTTATGTCATGTTCCAAGAGATTCTGGAGTGTTCTTTAGTTTGCCAGAAAAGTATTTTCGAATATTCGCCATTTCTCTGCGTTTCGCAGTAGAACTTTCATTGCCTTCTTAGACAGATTTCTGGAACTTTCATTGCTGCTATAAAAAGATCTTTTAAACACGGAGAGTTTGGAGTTGTGCAAATCTTGCAATTGTACTTCTTTCTTTGAGTTCAGTTAATAAATTAGATTAGCTCTACTTTTTTGTGTGTTATTGTGTTTTAGATTAGGACTATAGGTTACAATATTACATTTGAAAATAAGGGCTTCAAATACAATATAACTTTATATATACGTTTAAAGGTTTAAAGGTTTGTTTCAAGTTTAATAAAAATAAATAATTATTTCTAAAATTAATGATTTCAAATTTTCAGAGATATCATTAAAATGCTTAAAGAGATAATAAATATTATTGACAATATATTTAAAATTGAATCATAATGTTGTAATTATTTAAGTTTATTTTTTAAACGGAAATTTTCAAAGCACGTAAAACTGTTACACGGTGCTTCTACCTTAAAAATTACATGGTAAATATTTTTATCTCCTTTTTAAAGATATATTATTATATAGCTGGTTTAATATTTTTTTCTCCTACCATTTCAAATTTGTAACAGATTACAACACTACAAACTTGCTGTATTAGGCATTCGGATATTCCGGCTTATGACCAATGTAAAAAAACCCTTCAATATAAACAAGAGTTAATTTTTCAATTTTTATATCAATTAATTGGTAACCACCACTGTTTACCCAAAATAATAAAAAAAAATATTAAAAATATAATTTTCGTCAGTTCAAGGTAGCGGGGTTATCGAATTTAGCTAACCTTACCTTCCTGTTAATAGTATATTTTATATAGTTTACATTTTTATAATTCCTATATAAGAAAATTTTATCAAATCCCATAAAATGTTCATTAAAATGTAGTTCAAATACTTCAACTGAGTTCAAAAATGCTCAATTTTTCATTTAGTTGAAATACATGTATTCATTTACAAATTCTCATTTTTAGCATTAAAACAAATAAGTTGGTATGACAAAAATCCCAAAGTAAATAAAGTTTAAAAACATATGTAAAATACATTCTCTACATTGATTAAAAGTACATTCAAACGAAAAATCATCAAAAAACCATTTGAAAGGACTAATGATTTAAATGATTGCAAACCGTTTAAAGACAGTTCTTGGAGATTGCTTGAAGGTAATTACATTTATTTCCTACCTTCAAAAATTTGTTAAAATTAATCTAATTGAAAAATATTAAAAAACGTACTACCGTGTAAAATGGATGGCATTTTTCCTCGACAGAATGGAATTGAAATACATTGAAAACTTTTTCGTTTTGAAACGAATGTAAAAAATGTAAAAAGAGAAAAGATTTTTGAAATACTTAAAAAACATCTCTGATTTTGTGTGATGTATAATGATTAACTACAGAAATCTTAAATTTAAATAATTCGTATAAAAAAAAGTATATATGAAGGAAATAATTACTCAACATTTGCTGTTACTGAAAACGAAACATTTTATAGAAAAAAAGAATGTTTTTTATCCTTTTTGTCATTTTAAATTGTAACTTTTCATTTAGTCGATATTTCCATCTGTGGTTTTGAAATAATTTATTTTTTCATTAATATAGCAATAAAAATCGGAATTAAGGTGTATTTTGTTTTTCAAAAGAAGGAAAAAAAAGATTTATATCTTCTTGGTGATATTATTTATTTTATTAATAAAAATATCCTATTTAATCAGTTGAAATAAAATATTTTAAGTTAAGAGTGTTTCAAATACATCGCTGTTTAAAAAGATTATCATTTTTTGCTGCCAAACAGAAGTCATGATTTCGATACACATAGCAAAGAAGCAAAATTTTTGCTGATCTATGAAGAGATAATGTTGATTACCACCATGGTGCTAAGACAATAAAATAATCACAAAACTACCTTTGCTTTGCTTTGCGAATTAAAAAAAAAGACTTCATAAAGAAAGCAGCACTAAATGTAACATATAATAAGATATAAACTTTAGAGAGAAATTTGGTTATTTTTAATGAATGTTTAGAAAATGACTTGTAATAACATGTCAAATTATAGGAAGCTTTTGATATTTCTTAAAATATTATAAAAGTCATATAATAAATAATTTAATTATATTAACATAATGGAGAAAGCACTGAAAAGCCTATATCAAAATAAGTCTAAAAACTAAGATTTTTATAAAATAATTTTTTGTTGAAAATGGATTTCAAAATTGTTTTTAAACATGTATAGCCTAGATTTATAATTTTTTTTATCCGTAAATGTTTATTTATATTATAATCATAGAAATGTTCATATAATAACCTTTTAAATATTTTATAGGATGGGTTATCAAAACGAAAGGTTACAATCACTGCAAGGAAACTGTACAATCTATTTTGTAAACCCATACAGCCAACTGTTGTATTTTTATATAGTCCATATACGAATTTAGTCAATTGTCACTTCTAGAAATGAGTTTGAATAGACCCTAAAGGTAAAAAAAAAACTTCTCAATGCTTATCCAGTCACCTTGTGGCGAACTGTCTCATACCTTTATGTCAAGTGAATCGTGATCCTGCTATCTGGTTCGTAAGAAACAAAAGAAGTGAAAATAGCTAGAAGCGAAGTCCGAGGTATAAGAAAGTTTGTCAGTGATGTTTGTCGCCGGTAACCAGTTTATTATACCAGTAGCAAACATTCAACACCATTCTGTGACCTGCTGAAGAGACATTACAGTGTCTTAAACTCCTAAGAACTGCCGGCGAATGCATTGTTTTTAGCGGTGATGATAATCCTCGCTAAAAAAGAAGAGCAAGAAGTGAAAATAGCTAGAAGCGAAGTCCGAGGTATAAGAAAGTTTGTCAGTGATGTTTCAAGAATCGCCGGTAACCAGTTTATTATACCAGTAGCAAACATTCAACACCATTCTGTGACCTGCTGAAGAGACATTACAGTGTCTTAAACTCCTAAGAACTGCCGGCGAATGCATTGTTTTTAGCGGTGATGATAATCCTCGCTAAAAAAAGAACTAAAAAGTTTCTTTTGCGTAACTAGTTTTAAAATCAAATGGATAGTTGTGTAAACTATACAAAAACACTGTCTGGTGGCTCAAAATCTGTACATTTTCCAGCTGCATATATAAGATATTTTAGTACACTACTAATATCACAGTAACAAAAAGAAAATAAAAATGAAATAGGACTTCTCTACTTTTAACTAATTTACTCTACTTTTTGATCGCAATGCAAATTTAAAACAAATGCACTCCATTAAAAATTGCAATGCAAAATATCGTTTTAGACGATTTACAGTATATATGTATAGTGTAGTCGTAGATTCTTTGATTTTCTTGTGGGCTCACATGTAATTGAACACTATAATATTACACTAAAGTGCCACTGAATTCAGGATACCTAGCTAGTTGCGAGGTGGTCCTCCTGTGGAATTGATAACGGCTGCCACACGAAGAGGCATCGATTCAAGAAGTTTCTAGAAACGTTCCACGAGAATAGTTACCCAAATATTTCCTAAAAAATCCCATAATTCAGTAAGGTTCGTTGAGGATAGCCTTTCACACCTTGTTCCACAATATTCTAAAGATGCTCAATAGGATTTAAGGCTTCCAGGTGACAAATGTATGACAGAAAAGTCAGAAGAATGATCATCCAAACAGCCATTAGCCAAACGGGACTAGTGAGAGGCACAATTACCTTGCTGGATAACTCCAGTACCGTGCTGATAACAGCACAGCATAAAAGGATACAGATAATCACATAGCAACTCTACGTTCGGAATTGCATTGAGGTAGGTTAGTACATATTCACCAAAGATCGTAAACAGTGCCCCGCAATAACACCCCAGATCATGATTTATCTAATATATCCTTGTAAACCTGGCATGAAGGATCCATCCCTTCATGAGCCTAACGCCATGTTCTCAGCCTCCTTTCGTCATTAAGTAGTCAGGATCGAGACTCACTCCATGCTACTCGTTTCCAGTCCTCTACACTCAAGTCTCTGTGTTCTTTTATCCAGGCAAGCCGTACAAACCGATGGCGAGAAATTGCACTCTCGTAAGTCTATAGCTTCCGAAACTTATACGAGTGGAGCGAGCGTTTCACAGTCCGTTTACTCACTGTACGACTTTAACCGTCATTCTACTGAGGAGGTAATGTGAGCTAATGTTTGGAACCGCTGGCTACGTACAATACGCCTTAGCAATCTCTCCCCACACATTCTCAAGGCTAACTGTTCTTTGCAGTTTACACTATCTCTAATCTTTTCCACCATCCATGTATTGTTGGTATATTCTTGACACTGTGACCCTTGAACCTAGCTGTCTGACGATTTTAGGAAATTGAAAGGCCCATGGGTCGCGCACCTAAGATTTGTCCACAATTTAAGGTTTCTAAATCAGCAGTTTACCGTACTGGTAATTCCAAACCACAATGCTCTCTATATATTCAGTTACCACAGTGCCCTTACTTACACATAAATGATGCTACACAATTTGCATAGCCCTTGCTTTCCCTAAATCAGTGGCAATTCAGTCTATATTTGGTGTCAAAATTTTACATTAATTACTGTATAATACTTAAAAAGAAAAAAAATAAATATTTTATGCTTAAAGTTTTATTACATATTCTGTTAAATCTTTACTGTACAAGGAGGAATAATTTTATTTTATTTGAGAATAAAAACTGTCATAAAGGAAATATTTCAGCTCAAAATTACAAAATATATTTAAACTAAAGCTTCTTCAAAGTGAACCTTCTTGTGTTATATATAAGTAAATTCGATACAAATAATATTTTCAGAGTTTCATTAAACCTATTCTATATTCACATTTTTTATTTTATCCTG
>CM063498.1:129424535-129427035 GCA_032207245.1 Pardosa pseudoannulata
ATATATATATATATATATATATATAGATAGATAGATAGATAGATAGATAGATAGATAGATAGATAGATAGATAGGTGATAATGTTAGATAGTTATGCATATTACAGATTCATTATAATCTTATATGTGTATAGTTCATATTTACTATCTCTTACATAGTTCAAAAGAAAT
Organism: Pardosa pseudoannulata; assembly: GCA_032207245.1. Classification (NCBI taxonomy): domain Eukaryota; kingdom Metazoa; phylum Arthropoda; class Arachnida; order Araneae; family Lycosidae; genus Pardosa; species Pardosa pseudoannulata. Next base: position 129,424,706 of record CM063498.1, read on the forward strand.
AACATTATATTTAACGGTCGTTTGTTTTGTGTCGTGTAATCTAGAACAAATGGGATGTTTCCCCGGAGTATCTATTATAAGATATTTTGAATGACAAAACCACACAACATTAATCAGATAATAAAACAATGATCTTCGACCTGACAGTTCTTTATTAGTAGACAGCTGTACACGTAAAGAGAACTTATATATATATATATATATATATATATATATATATATATATATATATATATATATATATGTGTGTGTGTGTGTGTGTGTGTGTGTGTGTGTGTGTTTACCTATATATAGTTACATATAAGTAGAAAGAAAATCCATAGTTTGTGCATAACATTTTCTTCATATTTCCATAAATATGAAATTGTAATTATTGATATTTTACGTTTCAGTCTTTAATGTGTGTTGGTAAATAAACTTTTCCAATGTAATGAAAGGTAATTTATATTATGTCAACTAATACTTTATATGCCTATTTCTATATGTGAATAATAAGCAGAGATAAATATTCAGACATACACCTACACGCTAATGAAATTGTTAGTCTTCATATCTATAACTAAAATAGTTTTTATTTAAAAATAAAATTTGATATTGATTGTACATAACACATACAACAATAAGCTGAGAACAGAAATTCAAACAGTTCTGCATAGTTCATAAACTTAAAAAAACTTGAAAATATCATAGATCTTTTCAAACAATAGAAATGTTACATATATAATTAAATTTTTAACCACAACATTCCTAAAATTAAAAGATATAAGAGGGTAAATTAAAATTTCTGACTTTCGATAGCTGTATGTAATATGCCAACTTCACGTATGATAGTTTAATGTAAAAATATATAAATCAGATAGAAATATTTTAAATGCTTCATAGACACTTGATGAGCTTAATACTTTAACTTAATAATTTTTTGGGCTTGCTTAACATGTGACTGGTTTGATAGTAGATAAGGTATTTTAAACTCTGAATTATTTAAAGCCCCTTTTAGCTGTTAGGAAATCAAAAAACAATATTATCTTGTTCTGTTTTAAATACAATAGGAGAGTGTTTAATACCGAAAATTTGTAAAACAAAAGAATAATAATGTAAAATGGTTATTCAAATAATGCATTTTCCAAGGCCTGTAGAAAGAAATAAATCATTATTAACTTGAAACATTTATAGAAAAATACTTAGGCTACATGTTTTAGTAGACCAGTCACAGAGGAATTCTAAAGCGAAGCTAGTGTATATAATAATTGTGTGCAGTTATTCAGCTGTGGTAACTAAAGAGAGATTCAAATGAAGCAACAGGTGGTAGTCGTTATAAGGAATATCTTGAATGTACACTAGAACATTGTCATTATTGCGAAATAACCAGTGCCCAATTTTTTTAATTCAAAATGGCACTATATTTTGGGGTCTACTAATTTACGGTCTCAAATGTACTCACAGTTAGGTACACCTGTCTTATCTATTCAGTCAATCCCATCAAGGACGTATGGACAATTGTGAAAAGCTGGCTTCATTACTAGGGATCAAACTTCTGTAACTTTAGTCTACGTGCACGTGTCCCAAGTAACGACAAATGTTATAACTTCAGTAGTTCATTTATTGAAACAAGCTTAAATGTCGACGTTTCCTTAATAATCGTATATTTTTTACTCGTCTTTGCATCTTAATTTCTGCACCAACACCCTATTTCATGCCCTAGAAAATAATTAGAAATACACAGATATCGTCAAACAAATTAAATTGACACCAGAATATTTTTAAATATTTCACAATTTAGTGTTTAAAATATCATTAAAGTGCTATGAAATCGATATGCAACCTGAAATCATATCTCACTACTCATTTAAAATAGCTTGTATGCTTAATTATACATCAAAACATATAGACTAATTTAAAATAGTATTTTGGTTTAAATTCCTTCTTTAACTGGATTTCCTTAAAAATGAGATGTTGAATTTTTTACTATATGAAACATTTTAACATTATATAATATGTAATAAAACTGTCAAATCTGCATCAATAAGAGATGTTCTTAAATTTTACTTATAAGTGTAAAACATATGAATTCTGTCATATTTTATATATTGTCTATATGTACATTGCTATCAACAAGAAGGAATGATTTGATTTAATTTTAAGAGTTGAATCAGTGCTTAAATTTCCCTCATAATTTTGTACAATCTTATTAATTATTCAAAATTAACATTATTTCTTACTTTTATTTATTTATTTAAACAGACACATTTTCAACATAAATGTATATAGACACATTACAATAATAGACTACGATATAAAATTGGCTCTGGGTATATACTTCACATAAAAAC
>CM063498.1:129429535-129434535 GCA_032207245.1 Pardosa pseudoannulata
AATTTAAGACTAAGCAATGATTTACACTTCGTCGGATTTCAACTATCACACTGTTGGAGGTGTTGTCGGTGACAAGTATATTTCATGTTTTATAGTCATTGGCAAAGTGTATGAACTGTAAGTAATTGTCATTTTTTGTCAGATTCTATTTTTCTTACTGTAAGAAATGAACTCTAACTTTTCTTACTGTAAGTTTTTGAATCATTAATACAATTCATATATAGAATATAAGGGAAAATAAGCAGAATATAAGGGAAAATATGAGATGATAAGTAATATACATAACAAATGCATACAGTTTTTTATTTTATTTCAGTGAAATAACCTTGATTAATTGAATTTGTTCATTTATATTGCATTAATCTATTTTTCCAGATTTTTCAAATATCAGTTTCTGTTTTGTTAATGTGTGGAGTTTTTTTCTATTTCCACTTTATAAATTATCTCATTTTTTTAGTTTTAATAGCTACATTTCACTTCTATGTTTACATTTTTTTTAAACTTTTTATCATAGGAATTACTACTGATATACTTTGTAATACATTTGTAAAGCATGTAAGAAAATCTTCAAATGAATATACTTACTTATATTGTATTAATCTATTTTTTCCAGATTTTTCAAATATCATTTTCTATTTTGTTAATGTGTTAATTTATTTCGTAATTCCACTTTATTGATTACCTAAATTATTTGAGTTTGAATAGCAACATTTTACGTCTATGTTTACATATTTTTAAAAACTATGTATCATAGTAATTACTACTGATATACATTGTAATACATGTGTAAAGTACGTAAGAAAATCTTCCGATGCATCCACTCACTTATATTGCATTAATCTATTTTTTCCAGATTTTTAAAATATCAGTTTCTGTGAAGTTCTTTTGTAATTCCACTTTATAAATTATCTAAATTTTTTGACTTTTAATAGAAACAATTCACATCCATCTTTACATTTTTTATAAAAAAAACTATGTACCATAGGAATTGCAACTGATATACTTTGTAAAACATTTACAAAACATGTAAGAAAATCATCCGATGCATCCACTCACTTATATTGCATTAATCTATTTTTTCCAAATTTTTCAAATATCAGTTTTTGTTTTGTTAATGTGTAGAGTTATTTTATAATTCCACAATAAAAATTATCTAAATTTTTCATTTTAATAGCCGCATTTCACGTCCATGTTTACATTTTTTAAACTATGTATCATACGAATTACTACTGATATACTTTGTAATACATTTGTAAAGCATGTAAGAAAACCTTCCAATGCATCCACTCACTGCATTAATCTATTTTTCCCCGGTTTTTCAAATATCAGTTTTTGTTTTGTTAATGTGTGGAGTTCTTTTGTAATTCCACTTTATAAGTTATCTAATTTTTTTTTACTTTTAATAGAAATATTTCACTCCATTTTTACATTACAAAACTATGTACAATAGGAATTACTACTCATATACTTTGTAATACATTTGTAAAGCTTATATAATGTTGCTTTTTAATGATTTTATATGCTTTATTGAAACATTACATACCTACACAGCAAACAAAAAATGCATATCCCACGTCTGCATGGTATACTAATATTTTTGTGTGTAATATTCCTAGGTAGTAAAAATGTCAACAGTGTTTTAATTTATATTCCAGGATATTGCTTATGTAAGGCATAATAACATTTTTTCTAAATACCTTTAAAAATATTTATATTGTCGCATCATTAATAAGGCTATAAAATTTCTAGAGTATATTCTTGCATTTACATGAGAAAATGAGGCTCATTTATAAGAAAAAAAATTGGAAAACTTTTCTAATTATGAAATTGCAGTAGAATCATGAATGATTCATTCAGTAGCCTTCCTGTATGATAGCTGGAACTCATAAAATAACTAGACCAGTCTTTATTCTTAGCATTAAATGCATTTTTTACTGAATTTCTATCCCATTTATTTGTCATTACCTTTCCCTGGTAAAAGAGAATTCCTCTTTTATTATGCGAATATCTTCAGTCATTATATACATTTTCTGCACTACGCAATCCCTTCAGCAGTAACTGATGAGAATAATAATGATCTTTCAAATACACATCATGGAATACTGTCAAAAATTTTTTCAGACCATTCAGTGCCATTTAGATTGCTCGCATTTACATTTATTACAAAAAGTAATTTATAAAGATAGATAGTTGCACATTTAATAATTTTTTTATCAATAAGATCTGATACTTGGTTTACCTAGAAATTAAAAGAAAACCTAATCGTGCATTTCTGAAAAATGGTATTTATAAATCAGGTGATAAGTGTTACCTCTAAAATAATAGTTCTCAAATGCACCGTATTTTCGCACTTATAGTACGCAACATCTTATAGTCCGCGGGCACGAATTTGTATTTAAAAAAGTTTATAAATCATCAGATAGTCAGCAACACTAGAAAATCCGCGGACTATGTGCGCAAAAATATGTATTTTACTATAACAATATCAAATTATTTTAAGAATGAAAATATAAGTACAGTTGAGTGCCTAAGAATATGGATACTCAATTAATTGCACTTTTAAAATTTGTAATCATTTATAGCCATAGCCTCGGAGACGAATTTTAACGGAACAGATCGGCCTACATTTCTCAGTTCAAGAACCCAGCGATATTAATCGTCTTCTAATGCAGGTCATTGTATTTTTCCACTACAATTAGATCACTTTCTTCTCACATATTTAATATTTCCTCTTTCTTGGACCAATTTCTTACTGTTATTTCGTCAAACTCAATGTCAACCTTTTGCATTACTTTGATTTGAGCAATAAACTACCAGAACATATTCCACACCTGCAGATAGTCAGCTGCTGCAGAAATTCGTTTTTTAAACACAGGTAGTCCGCGGACTATAAGTGCGAAATTACGGTAAATATTCAATAAAAAAACTTAAGTCACTATATTAGCTGTAAATCTTTTGATAATTTTCATCTCATAAGCTTTTTATAATGTTTTAACTCATTTTATGCACGGAAAAAGAATTTTTTTTAATTTCAGAATCTCAGATATGTGAAATTTAAATTATGCATTTTATACTAAAATTTTTGTATATTGTCATTCTCAAATCAAAACGAGTATCCTTTTTCAATTATGTAAATTTATATATACAGCTCCATAATTATAGATACGTTCCTGGACAAAAAAATATATCTGATTATATTAATGCACTAAATACTTTCTTATATATGTAAATATATAATATATTATATATATATATATTATATATATATATATATATATATATATATATATATATATATATATATATATATATATATATAAATTATATATTTGTATATTCTGCTTTATAGGACACTTTTCACAGTTTTGTGCAATATGTCAAAACTCTCTATATTGTGAACCTTGAAACATCCATAAGTTTGTATGTTCCAAAAATAATTCCTCTTTGCAGGTTGAATGTAATGGCCTTTTCCTGAGAGCCTTATTTTCTCAAACAATTTTCAAAGTGGTATTTCTCGAATGATACCTCCCCTTAGCCACCGACATGTGGCAGAATGTTGCTTCATGTGGCGAAGCCGTATTAATAGGTTAAATTTCTGAATGAGCTTTCCTATTATTTTTCTGTATAGCAGTAAATACACACAAAAGGATTTGAGGGGAAAAAGTGTATTTAGGAACACAGTAAGATAAACTTCCTAGATTAAAAATAGAGCGTTTTGGACACCTCTCACTTTATTTTGCCAGATTGTGTCAAACACTATTTACGAACTAACAAGACAAAAGTTATTACAACATCCTGTTGAAAGATTACATGTACTTTACAAATCAAAAAGAAATCAGTATATTACTCCATGTTATTGAAATATTTATTAGGCTGCTTTGTGTTTTATAATCATGTGCTATTTCTTCACATTGTGTTGATTAAATTACATATTAGTTACGTTAATCTTTTCTCCCTTACCGTGTCGTTTATTTCTCCACACATCTACACTCTTTTGACACGACACTAGTGGTTTTATTTCAGACATGCAGATGGTACTTTTCCAAATTAATGGTAGGGTAAAAAAAGAGGAATAGTAGAGGCATTACATTTGTATTTCTGCTTTTTATGAGTTCTTGTGTGGCGCAGTGAGGAATTTTAGAATTTTAGAAAGTATTTATTGGATTGGTAATTATAGCAAGATAGAAGGTGATTGTTATGACGTTTGTAGTGATTTCTCGTGGAAGACATTTCAAACTGTATTAATAATTAGATCCTGCTGTTTTTTAGGAAATATTTGTAAACAATAACTCGTAATGTGAAGAATATTTGAAACCACAAATATTTCATTTCACATTCTCTACTCATCAAATACCATTACTATCAAAATAATTTGTTAAAGCCTCATGGTTTTTTTTCACAACATAATAATTAAAGATGGGGTACACTTTTTCATTAAGTAAAATAGTTGTTTGTGCATTGATAAGAAATATAAAACTCCGATATTACTGTTTATCTAAACATAACATTTATTTATTTAAAAATTCCTTTATTAAAAATAATATTTTAATGTATTTAAATATAATAATTCTTTTACAATAATTCATTCATTTTTTATTCTTTTATTAAAATACGATAACGGTATATATTTGGCCTCTTATTCTATAAATATAATTTTTTATTTAATTTAAATGTATTACCTTAATTAATATTTGCATTGAACTAGAATATGTTTTAATGTTGTAAAAAATATCGAAAATTAATTTATTTGAAAGAAAATATATCTTCGTCAGTAATTCTAATTAAATTTTATTTTAATAAGTTTAACTAGTAGAAACTACTTCAAACTTATAAAGAAACTATTTTTCTAGAAACTCTAATTTAAAAAAACAGTATTTTGAGGTTTACAGTAACGCAAGAGCTATATAAATTATAAAATATGGAAAAATTTTAGTAGTTAAAATTTTTCTTCATGAAATCAAAAATTTTGAATGCACATTTTTTACAGGTTATTAAAATGT
>CM063498.1:129442035-129452035 GCA_032207245.1 Pardosa pseudoannulata
AGCGTAAAATCTACATAAACACCAATAAAGTCTGGTGATCTGCAATATCACGTACGCTGAGCAGAAGAAGAAGTTCTTTATTCATAAAAAATTGAATGTAATTTAATTGTGTGAATGGATGTATTGTGCCAATTACATCCATTGGCACAGTTAAGAAATTAAATTTCGTATTGATTTGCATTTGTTAACACTCTTTTTTCTATTACACAGAGCCAAATATTCCTCTAGCTGTGACTTTTGGGACTTTTTTTTGCCAAATCCCTCGTCCCCCATCTTGCTTACTCTTCCTACATAATTTGACGTGATTTTCACAAATAGATCACTGCACAGAACACTGTGAACACTGTCAGTTTAATTATAGCCACCCGATATATAACATATATATATATATATATATATATATATATATATATATATATATATATATATATATATATATATATATATATATATATATATATATATATATATATATATATATATATATATATACATCTATGCGTGTGTATGTGTGTGCATATCTGCACACACAAATAGTAATGTTAGTTTCTTATGCTTAAACTGATAATTAAACGGAGAAATGGTTCTTAAATTCCTCTAGATTATTGCAGTTATCCAACTTGCTTGTACTAACTTTCTTCACTTTACAGCAGTTAACAATAAAGCGTCATGTTGCTCTGTCAAACTAATAAAATATACATTATGAGCGTTTCTTTTATTGTAAATAGCAAATGACGTCCTCGGAAATCGCTTTGTAAATATCACAGATTCTTCTATCGTATCGAGTTATGATTTATATTAGTAGTAAGGTCTTACTGAACTTCATGTCACGTAGTTCGGAACACACAGAGAATGTATATTTTATCCCATATCATCAGAGTTTTGTTATTTTTACCCGTATTTCTATTATTTTTCTGTATGTTAAGATGATTGATCCAGATAGGATAATGCACTCTCATAATTTAAAATTATTGAACTAAAACTTGCTTATTAAAAATTTGTATGCACCCTGTTTCTATTTATTTCTAGAAATAATCATATAAATATAGAGCAGTATTATTACCTTTTGTCATCTTTCTGAAAGATGGATGAAATATAGTTAGTATGAATTTTATATAAGTACTTTTTTATTTCTGCAAATATATAAAGTAATACTCTAAACACTTCGACATTGCGTATCAGGAAATATTTTGAACTTTTTCATCTGGATCAGTATGTTGTGCATTTTCTTGTCAATATTGAACAGCATTGTAAATTTTAAATATTTTAAATTGTCAGTATTGAACGGCATTGTAAATTTTGGTAGTGACGATAAAAATTAAATATTTCTGACATAAGTTAAAACTAATGATAAAGTTTAACGTTAAAATAATATTTTACTCATTGATAAATAAAATATTGCAAAAATGTGTTTTTAATTAATTGAATATAAATTAATTTTTATTTCTCCTATCATTTTTTATTTCTTTTAGATTTTGTCAAAATTAAAGTTTTTTTCATTTAAATGTTTTATAGTATATTAATTCTTCAATTGACAAATTAATATACAATATAATAAATATTTATGTGAATTTAAACTATATCTTGAACATCGATTATCTGAAATATTTAATTTAGTTATAGTACACCAAATGCAAAAAGAAGGATAGTTACTTATCTAAATTTAGTAGTACATTATTTCTTTAGAACACACTTTTCAAATTATAAGAAGTGGTTTCGTTCTGGTGTAGGGGGTTTTCCCTTATTTAGAGGATCGATTTCATTTCACATATATAACTTTCGATCTAACATTCTTTAATTTGTTATTTATATACACAAATTTTTTTTCACAGTTTATTTTTATTCGAATAGATTGCCCCAGAGTCCAAATTGCTAATGTGAAATTTGGCTTAACTTACTTTTAGTTAAATACCTTTATACCCATTTTCTAATTGGCATGAATAATTTTATTAGACAATTAACTTTCATTGCATTCAATCTGTTTCGAATATCCCAAAAGAAACTCAGTTCTTGCTGACAGTGTGTGATTTGATCTAAGAATTTGTAAATTCTTAAATTATTAATAAAGGCAATAAAGAATTGTCAAATATCTAAGGTTGTTTTGACTGTTGTTAAATTTTGAAATTATTCATTTTAATTGATTACATTAAATTACGTATAGCATTTAAAATAGAAAAAATATTCTGTAATATGAAAATTTGCAATATGAGTAAATTTTAAAAAATGAAACTCAATAGAAAAGCGTATTTTTCTGTGTATATGTATTTGCATAACTCATAAAATTAATTAATGTCATTCAGATAATTTTAAAGTTTTAATTATTATTTTTATTGCCTAATTATACATAATTCCATTCTATTTATTTTTAGTTTTTTACAAGTTTTTCCACCTTTTATGTCAATAGTATTCCTGTTTAATTTTTCTTCATACTATTGAATGCAGTTTACAGAATACTACAGTTTAGTTTGTAGGTTATAAAATGCATTCTAAAAGACTTAATGTAACATACGTTTTTCAAAATTTTAATGTATGAATTGTTCTAGATTTTCAGTATAAAAATTAAGACAAAATATTTAAGGATTTTCTAGAGTTCAAATAAGCATTTTATGTGTTACAGTTTTTGAACATTTAAGCATTTACACTCTTGTGGTCTAACAAATGGTTTGTTGATTTGGACGTTAACGGTCTACAGTTTCACTACACAAGAACAAATGAGACCTGGACGTACAGCTTAAGATTGTATCTAAATTCTACGGGTATAAAGCAGAGTGATTGAATCCAACGAACTCCGGTACTAGAGGTACTCTGGTAAGGAGTGTGCCCGAACCGTTAGGCCATTTTTCGACTTTAGTCTGTCGAATCATTGGGTGTGCACGGAAACTAATTTAGAAGGCATAATATCCGTTATGACATAGTCAAAAACATTTTAATACTGCAGTATTATATAGAGGAAAATTGCATTTATTAAATTTTTCTTTCTAAGTAGCAGAGAATTACTTTTTATGAACTAAGCTGAGCATATTATACATTTTTCCTACTATACTATTTTACTACTTCTTTGACTAGAAAGTTTAGCATAGAACTTCACGTCACGTAGTCTGTAACACACAAAGGACCTTGCTTCAATCTAATGTCCTTTGATGGTCGTACATAGTGGTGTTTTTCACTCCAATAGAAAAATAAAGATGGAATTGCAGATAAGGTTGCGGATATTGGTATAATTCTTTTCTGGTTAAAGAAAATCTTTCCACAACACATCTCTGCATAACAGTAGGCCGCATGTATTACATATTGAAATTTAACCAGAAAGCAGAAGATAATTTAAAGCTTTTAATGATTATTTTTATTGACTAATTATACATAACTTCGTTTTATTTAATTTTAATTTTTTACAAGATTGTCAACCATTTATGTCAAAACTATTCCTGTTTAATTTGTCTTCATACTATTGAATGCAGTTTACAGAACATTGCAGTTTAGTTTGTAGGTTATAACATATATTCCAAACGATGTAATGTAACATACTTTTTTACAGGATTTTAATGTATGGATTGATCATTTTTCTTTATAAAAAATTAAGACAAATTATTTAAGGATATTATGACAGTTCAATTAAGCATTATGAGTGTTACAATTTCTTTTTACATTTAAACATTTACATTCTTGTGGTCTAAAGAATGGTTTGTTGATTTGGAATTTAATGGTCTACAGTTTTACTACGCAAGATCTAATGAGACCGGGACATACAGCTTAAGATTGTATCCAAAGTCCATGGATATAAAGCAGAGTGATTGAATCCAACGAACTCCAGTACTAAGGAGAGTGTCCGAAACGTTAGGCTATTTTTCGACTTCAGTCTGTCGAATCATTGGGTATGCATGGAAACTATAAGGCATAATATACGTTATCACGTCAAATACATTTTACTGCTGCAGTATCAGAGAAAAATTGCATTTATTAAATTTTCCTTCTACGTCAATAGCAGAGAATTATTTTTCATGAACTAAGCTGAGCATATTATGAAGTTTTCCTACTATACAATTTTACTATTTCTTTTACTAGAAAGTTTAGCATAGAACTTCACGTCACGTAGTCTGTAACACAGAAAGAACCTTGCTTCAATCTAATATCCATTGATGTTCGTACATAGTGGTGTTTTTCATTCCAATAGAGAAATAAAGATGGAATTGCAGATAAGGTTGCAGATATTGGTATAATTCGTTTCTAGTTAAAGAAAATCTTTCCAAAACACGTCTCTGCATAACAGTAGGCCGCATGTATTACATATTGAAATTTGACCAGAAAGCAGAAGATAATTTAAAGCTTTTAATGATTATTTTTATTGACTAATTATACATAACTTCGTTCTATTTAATTTTAATATTTTACACACTTTTCAACCTTTTATTTCAAAAGTATTCCTGTTTAATTTTTCTTCATACTATTGAATGCAGTTTACAGAACATTGCAGTTTAGTTTGTAGGTTATAACATATATTCTAAACGACGTAATGTAACATACTTTTTTATAGAATTTTAATGTATGGATTGATCAATTTTCTTTATAAAAAATGAAGACAAATTATTTAAGGATTTTATGACAGTTCAAATAAGAATTATGAGTGTTACAAATTTTTTTTTATATTTAAACATTTACATTTTTGTGGTCTAACGAATGGTTTGTTCATTTGGAATTTAATGGTTTACAGTTTTACTACGCAAGATCTAATGAGACCGGGACATACAGCTTAAGATTGTATCCAAAGTCTACGGATGTACAGCAGGGTGATTGAATCCAACGAACTCCGGTAAGAAGGAGAGTGTCCTAACCCTTAGGCCATTTTTCTGCTTCAGTCTGTTAAATCATTGGTCACGCACGAAAATTATTTTAGAAGGCATAAGATCCATTATCAATAATTCAAATAGATTTTAAGGCTACAGTATCATACAGAGAAAAAATGCATTTATTAAATTTCCCTTCTACTTTACTAGCAGAGATTTATTTTTCATGAACTAAGCTGAACATAGTATGAATTAATTTTTCTTACTATACTATTTTACTATTTCTTTTACTAGAAAGTTTAGCATAGAACTTCACGTCACGTAGTTTGAAAAACATACAGAATCTTGCTCCAATCTAATATCCTTCGATGTTCGCACATAGCCGTGTTGTTCATTCGGATGGAGAAATAAAGATGGAATTGCAGATAAGGTTGCGGATATTGGTATAATTCTTTTCTAGTTAAACTAAATCTTTCCACAACATGTCTCTGCATAAAAGTAAGCCGCATTGTTACTTATTGAAGTTTGGCCAGGAAGCAGAAGATAGTTTAAAAATATGTTGATCTTTCATAAAAGCAAAATAGTTATCCAAATAAACATGGAGTTTTTACGCAATTGTAAATTATTGGAGTCAAAAATAATTATTTAATTAATACTATTAACAAATATTAACTGTTTTAATCATAAGATAAATATTATGTGAAATGTACATATTTCTTTTGGTATTTTTATTAATTAATATGAAATGGCGGGATGAAATTCAAGTATTTTAAAAGTATATATATATATATATATATATATATATACATATATATATATATATATATATATATATATTTATATATATATATATATATATATATATATATATATATATATATATATATATATATATATATATATATATATATATATATATATATATATATATATATATATATATATATATATATATATATATATATATATATATATATATATATATATATATATATATATATATATATATATTATATATATATATATATATATGTATGTATGTATGTATGTATGTATGTATGTATGTATGTATTGATATATATATTTATATATATATATATATATATATATTATATATATATATATATATGTATATATATACATAATATACATACACTTTTAATTTCCTAGTTTACAATAGGCAGCTACTTAACCCATATTGTACCACACCAACTACATATTTCTGTAAGTTAATAAAACTTAAACCATATCATTAATATGATGTAACTAAGTATATAAAAACCAAAATTTTCAAAAAAATATTTTTAATTTTTTATGTAATTGGCTCTCCTATAAATAGGACAACGGCCCATTACACTACTGACACTTTAAAAAAATATCACTTACATTGATTGCATTAGGCTAATTCATGGATAAAATTTAGGGAAACAGTCAAAACAAAGTCCAACATTACATTTTAAGTATACTGTTGAAGTTTTTTCTATTGCAGTTATTGAACTGACAGTAAGAGAGTAAATTTATCTTGCAAAAAATCTCCAGTTTTCTGAATATGACATCTATTTATCCTTTGTTGCATCCAGGTGTGTAAACTCACAAAATATACATGTAAAATATATATATTTTAACAAAGACTTTCAGCTACATTATTAGCTCTGTTTTTAAACTAAAAGTAACTTCCACAATGTTTAAAAAATAATAATAATAAATATAAAATTAAAGATTAAAAAATGACAATTTTTAAGAGGTTGCTGAAAATAAATTTTACAAAACAATATAATTTGATTTCTCAGTTTTTTTTGTTACTATGCTAAAGTGTGTCTATTTTAAAGGTGTTAAAATAAAATCCACTCAGAAAATATTTATAACTTTATTATTAAATGGAATTTTTTTTTGCTGTCCTGTTTATAGGACAGCGGTCCAATATGGGTTTTAACTCAAATATATTATCCTGAACCTTTAGTTTGATCAAACTACATAAGATTTATTAACAAACCTATACTCAAGTTCCTAAGAATTATGAAGATACGCAATAAATATTGTAAAATAAAATAATTTTTTTAAAGTTTTATCTCCTGTAAGCAATAAATTCCGACTTGAAGAACTCCTTTGAATATCACAAAGTTTCTTTTGACAAATTGTAATACACGTCTTTTTTGAGGAACTTTCTTCATGTAATTTCACATCACGTAGTTTTTAACATATACAAAATGTCTCTTGAATTTTTAACATCTGATACCATTCATTGATTCCTGTCATCATTATTTCGGTTGAATAAAATAAACCAGACGAGATTTCAACATACAGTTGGGCTTATAAAAGCAATTATGCTCTAACTGAAAATAGATCCGTGTCATGATTTTGCATATAAATGTGTTGTCTTAAGTAATGAAATGCATTATGAATATAAAAAATAGGATTAAAGTCATATTGTTCGTTTCCTAGTGTGAGATTTTAACATATTATTACGACATTCCTTTTTAATGAAAAATATGACAAAATATAATGAGTTTAAAATAATGAGAGCACAATTTTTTAGCATTACTCTATTAACCGTAAAATATAAACACTGCTAAATATATAGTATAAGTTGATATATTAAGTTATAATATTAGAAACGCATTAAAAATACGTATTTTAAATATATGTAGTAATAAAGAGTAAAATATGTATTACTAATTATTTATAACTTAAACATACTGTAACAAAGAGTTACAGTTCATTAATGCCAGCGCGAAACTGACCTTGAGACGGAGTGACCTTCCTTCGACCCTATTGGTCAAGAGGGGTTACTAACTGCGGAGTTTCCCTCTTTGGCCAAGGCAACGAACTTTTTCAGGGATCTGCAGGCCCCACCTGAGAGAGAGCAAGGAAGAAGTAGAGTGGAGCTTAATTTCTTCTGAACCACCTTTTTACACCATTTCCTTTTTACACCAAGACCCCATGTTTAGCATATCATCGACCGAGTATGGTCCCATTGGCATAATGGCCTAATTATCATTTTTATTTCCTATTTAAACCTTTATTTATATTGAAAATTAACAAAAATCATCAGGGAGAATTAGTTTCTTTTTTCAAATTTGTTTTTTTTACGCGTACTCCACTTGTAAATGCGGCCCTAGACACTCTGTCGAACTCATCTTAATACATAGTAACTAAGAAATCAATCTTCATGCATTCCTTACATTTACTCTCCCAAAACTTTTGCCAAAATAAATTTAAGACAAAATTAAATAGATATGCCCAAACCAGGCGTTATTCCTTAAATCACTTTCTGCCATATACTTAAATTTGTATTCTAAAATATGTAATTTTTTATAACTTTGCAGGTGATTTGATCATTTGATTGCCCTCAGTTTCTTGACTTTTGTTAATTTTATTAGTCAAACTCATCATCTTTA
Organism: Pardosa pseudoannulata; assembly: GCA_032207245.1. NCBI lineage: Eukaryota > Metazoa > Arthropoda > Arachnida > Araneae > Lycosidae > Pardosa > Pardosa pseudoannulata. The sequence continues at coordinate 129,450,215 of CM063498.1, forward strand.
ACATGAATTTTAAATCCATTTTGTTTTCTCTTTTGTCTTTTTTCATCTTAGTTTTTGTTCTATAATTTCTCTTTCCTTGGTGGAAATGATTAGAGGTCTGAATAATTAATGTAGATTGAATAAAATAATCGGTTTCCTGTAGGTAATATAAATTGATTTTTGGAATCACAAATAAATTATGACTCATAGAACTGTGGTATGCAAATTGTGTACAAGCAGCAATACGGATTTTAAGGCATGAAGGAAAATTTCCTTGTTCCAAATACCATGTGTAATAACTATATTCAGCGGATATATGAACCATGGTCTCAAAGCTATAGCGGAGAATATATCTCTAAGCGTGTTTAATCTACACTTTATACAAGTTTGGTAATCTTGTTTAATATCATTCTCAGGTTTCATTTTCAAAAAAAAAAACTATCACATGGAATATGCTTTATAACCTAACATTGTTTTCAATAAAATAGAAAGAGTTAACTTAAAAAATAAATTATACATCACTTGTTATTATAAACGACTCATAATATTTTGCAATTACTTATGAGACCACTTATTGAAAGAATAATGGTGTTTTTTCCATTCGTAACTATTTAAGAAGGTGCTGCTATAACATCATTCATGTTACTTTTGGCAACGTCTCTTTACACACACACGCACACACACACACACAAAATATAATATATATATATATATATATATATATATATATATATATATATATATATATATATATATTTTATATATATATATATATTATATATATATACTTATATATATATATATATATTTATATATATATATATATTATATATATATATATAATATATATATATATATATATATAATTATATTATATTTATATATAATATATATATATTTGTTTTATAATATATATATATATATCATATATCATTATATTTATATATAAAATATAATATTTTATATTAATAAATATATTTTTTAAAGCATTCTTTAATCATTCTCTGCAATTGAAGGTATTATCCTGACTCACTATGTCAACTAATAATTACGTTACTAATAAATACTTACGTTGCAACTAATAACACAGTTTGTGTGTTAGTTTACCGTGGTTAATCGCATCACGAAGAAATGGCATTTTCTCACACACGTTTGTTCCTTTGTTATTAGAAAGGATTACAGCTGAAAATATTTTGGTGATCTAAACAAGTAATCAAACATGATCTCTGCAAATTAAATAGTTATGTTTTTGGTTTTAAACGGAGAAAAGACTATTGTAATTCGACAACGATCCGGTTGCTTTTCATGTAGACAAACCTCACAGCAACAAATACCTTGATCTGATATCAGAAAAAATTAACAAAAAATTATTGGGCTAGTTGGTGGATTCTGTGGTTTATCTTTGATTTTGAACGGGAAAGTATTGGAGTTTTAGTTGGAGAAGTGTGTTGTTCATACATACCAGCAAAACAGAAAGAAATACATTACTTCACAGAAGATAACTTCCAATTTCTCAGTCATTCTTTTTAAAACGATCATTTAAATAATTCCAAAATAACGCCCGATTCTTAATAAGATATCTATAGATGAAAAAAATATATAAGAATGTATCATGAGTTTAAATTCAGCTGATATAAATTAGATTTTAGTATCTGAACCAGTAATAGTCGCATTATCTAATTATTCGTAATTGGATAAGATACTTGTTAAAAAATAGTTTGATTAACCAAATATTTAGAGGGTGCCCCCAAAAGTGTAGACTTTGTGATTAGGCACAGAATTCAAAGAATTTTTTCCCAAACGAAACGAGGTGTTTTTTTTAATTTCTTTTTAACTGTTCTG
>CM063498.1:129457035-129469535 GCA_032207245.1 Pardosa pseudoannulata
TTTATTATTATTCGAAAAAATAATACTGAAAGCTAATAAAATAATTATATATATTCCCTCACTTTGATATTGGAAAATAATCAACTATAAATTAATTAATGCTACCATCAATATATCTTATTTATAAATACTTATTTAGGAATATGTAAGGAAAAGATTCATATAGATATTTATAGATTGTTAAGTTTTATAATCTTTCATAGAATTCTTATTAATATTACTTTAAGAAGAAGAAATTTATAAGAATTTTAATTTATTATAAAACAAATTGTTAGGCTGACTTCTAGTTAGGAAATTATATATATATATATATATATATATATATATATATATATATATATATATATATATATATATATATATATATATATATATATATATATATATATATATTGTTAGATTAAGTTCGCCACCGAAAGATAGATGGCGCTATTGAGCGGTGGGAAAAACAAACTTTGTAGAGGAAAAAAACCGTTGGACATTTCGGCGTCGGTTTAAAAATGTTATTCCTGTATTCTATTCTTATTCATATATGAAACGGATTTAAAGCGTAACATAATTCATAATTCCGTATTCAGTTCACAGTTTATTCTCTATGTGTCGTGAAGTGTTGTATAATAAAAAGTGTGTGTGTCCAACAGCCGTGGTTTGGTTTTATACTGTCATCATGAGAATCCCAGCATAAACAAAAGGTAAGCAGTTACCTCATTTACTTCTTCAGTAATATTGAACATTTACATATCATTTTACCTCAAGAAAATTCTAAATTCAATAACTATTCTATCCATAATAATTGGTCCGTCTACGCATGGAGGTGCTATCGTCGATGTAAATCTATTATATATTTTAAGTGTTCAAGTTATTATTGTTATGTTATTATATTTTCATTTTTATATATTATTCTATATTTTGTCAGTTTGAAGTTCTTATATATTAAGCAAAAATGTCTCCTAAACAATCTAAGAATGCTTTTAAATTTGAATTATTATTAAAATAAATAAGTTCATTTGAAAGAAATGTAAAACAATGTTGATGAAAGTAATCATAGAGCAATAGGAATTTTGAAATCGAAAGTAGAAATTTTTGAAAATAAATTAGCAGATATTTTCCAAGAGTTATCGCAACATGTAAGCGATGAATACTGTGATAGTTATATCAAAAACAAAGATTTACTATTAAATTGGATCATTGATCTTGAAAATAAAATTCCGATCCAAAAGAACAAAAGCGATAATTCATCTAGTGTAGAATCGTCTATGGCAGTAAAGTTGCCGAAATTAGAAGTTTAACATTTTTTCGGAAATAGTGAAATGTGGCTATCGTTCAAAGAGATATTTAAATCATCTATTCTTGAAAATAAATTTTTAAATGATGTTGAAAAGCTGACATATCTTCATTCATGTGTTCGCGGTGAGTCAGCGAAATTATTTCGGGGTTTCTCAATCACACCAGAAAATCTTATTCATTGTTGGGAACTTTTATGTTAGAGGCATGAGAACAAGAGGCAGTTGACAATAAGCCAAATAAATAAAATTTTCAGAATGAAAATCCCAAAAGCAAATAATTCAAAATTATTGTTAGAAGTTATTGATATTTGTAACGAAGCTATTAGAAATCTGAAAACATTAGGTTTGGAAAATAATTCAATAACAGATTTAATCATAATAAACTTTCTTACTTCGAAGATGGATGATACAGTAATACAAAGATGGGAATTAACTCTGGATAAAGACAGCTGTCCATCTCTCGATACGTTTAAATCATTTATTGAAAAAGAGGCAAGGATTATACAAGAAAATAAATTTTCTAAACCGGAATTCAAAAATATTCAAGCGAAAGCTAGTGTAAATAATGCAGTAAAAAAATCTAATGTACATAATACTGTAGTGAAAAAAGAAAGGGTAAATAATGAAGTGAAATATTATAATTGTATTTTATGTAAAGAAATTCAGGCTTTATTTAAGTGTCCCACATTCCCTTCAATGAACATAAATGATAAGTGGAAGGTTGTTAATGATAATCATTTGTGTGCAAATTGTTTACGAAGTAATCATACGATTGACACTTGCAGAATAGGATTCAGTTGTAAATATTGTGCATCTAGGCATCATACATTACTGCATATTTATATGGATAATAATCAAGAGCGTCAATCTTATTCAGTAAGCACCATAGCAAATAGCTGCACAAAATCGCAAGATCAAAATCATGTTTTGTTATCAACAGCAATAATTAAAGTTAAGTCTCAGACTGGAGAAAAAATAACTTGCCGAGCATTAATCGACAATGGCTCACAAAATTCTTTGATTTCGAAACACTGCGCAGAACAACTACAATTGCTGATGCAACAAACCACACACCGCTTGGTTGGAATAAATGAAGTATATGCTGAAACATGTCTATATCCTACAAATTTTGAATTTTCTCCATATTTTTAATAGATTCCTTCAAAGTGAACGCTTTAGTGGTAAACAAAGTCACAATTTCGCTTCCAAATTTTAACATGAAAAAGCTGGATTGTCTTCATTTAAATAATTTATGTTTTGCTGATCCCTCGTATTTTATTGAAAGTGAGATTGATATTCTGTTAGGTGCTGACATATTCTTATTCTTAGTTACCCGTTCTCCCATATTGGGACCCAAAGGTACACCCTCAGCATTACCTACCAAGTTAGGACATTTGTTGTCTGGTAGTGTAAATATATCAGCTATTCAAAATACATCTTTAGTATGTCATACTCTTGTAAACATTGAAAATACTCTCAAGGAGTTTTGATAACTTGAAACAATTCATAAAGCTGCAAAACCTAATGATGAAGAAGAACTCTGTGACATTCTTTTTGCCAAATCTCGCACTCGAAACTCCGAGGATAGGTACATTGTAAAGTTACCATTTAAAGAAAATTCAAACCTTGGGGACAGTAAAGCCGGAGCTTTAAAAAGATTTTTTTCCCTTGAAAAGAAATTACAATCGGATGAGAAATTAAAGAAAAAATATATTGAATTTATGGAAGAATACCAAAGTCTTAGTCATATGACTAATGTTACACCTGATTTAACCTCTCAAAATTATATTTTACCGCATCACGGTGTAATAAATGAAAACAGCTCAACTACGAAATTACGGGTAGTTTTTGATGGTTCATTTAAAACGAGTAATGGTAAATCCCTGAATGATATATTATTGAAAGGAAAAAAACTCCAATCAGATATTTTTACTATATTGATAAAATTTAGAACTTTCCCTGTAGCATTTTCTGCTGACATCACAAAGATGTACCATCAAATTATGATAGCTCGGGAAGACACATCATTCCAACAAATTTTCTGGAGAAAATCTCCAAATGAGCCTCTAAAAATTTATACACTAAATACTGTGACTTATGCCACTGCATGCGCCCCCTATTTAGCAATTCTTACCTTATAACAATTATGCAGTGATGAGCGGGAACGATTTCCACAAGCATCTAAGCTAGCCCAAGACCATTTTTATGTCGATGACTTGTTAGCTGGTGCTGATTCAATTGATTCTGCAAAAACTATAATCCAACAACTCTTAGACCTTATGTCTTCTGGAGGTTTTGAGCTTAGAAAATGGTCTTGTAATATTCCAGAAGTCATTGCACATTTACCAGATGTTTTAAAGGAAAGTACCTATACGCATTAATTTCAAGAAGATTCATCTAAAAAAATTCTAGGTCTTTTCTGGGATTTAACCATAGATTCATTCCAGGTTAGGGCAGTTCCTTCAGAGAATGTTTCTATGAAAAGACAATTATTATCCATTATTGCACGCACCTTTGATCCTTTAGGGTTTGTTGCCCCTTCTACGATAATTTTAAAAATTCTTCTACAAGATCTGTGGAGAGCAAACATCGATTGGGAAAATCCCTTACCATCTGATATTATCAATCGATGGAATAAATTCCAAGAAGAAATTCACTATTTTAAAGAGATAAAGATTCCTCGGTACATCCATATTGTCAATTCCTGAAAGGTAGAAATCCACGGATTCTGTGATGCATCTTTAAAGGCATATTCTGCCGTAATTTATCTTCGAGTCATTTGTAATTCATCTCGTATATTCTTAATGGCAGCCAAAACTTGCGTTGCACCTTTGAAAGCTGTAACCTTACCCAGATTGGAACTTTGTGGTGCAGTCCTTCTCGCTGAATTAGTTGACGCCTTCAAAAGATCTGGAAACTTTCCTATTCATCACACTTATTTATGGTGTGATTCAACAATTGCACTATGCTGGATTAAGAATCCACCAACTAAAGGAAATCAGTTCGTCCAGCATCGTGTATGTAAAATACATTCTATCACCTCAAAAGATTCATGGCATCACATTCCTGGGAAGTCAAATCCTGTTGATTGTGCCAGTAGGGGCCTTTATCCAAAACAACTTATGGAACAAGTAGAATGATTCAACGGGCCAAAATGGCTCACTGACTTTGATCCTGTTTCTCTAGAAGTAGATACTCCAAATGAAAAAAGATCTGATATATCTTCTGATGTCCGTTGTAATTCATCTATAGAGAGTATTTCTCTTTTCACCCAAATCTATCCTTTGCTAGATTTTTTTGAAACATTTTCATCATATATGAGGTTAATTCGAACTGTGGCATGGATATTTAGATTCTACAATAACTCAAGATCAGATCCTAAAACTAAAGGACCTTTGAAAGCCTATGAATTAGACACAGCTACTAAAGCAATTGTGAAAATATTACAAAATTATGCATTCCATTCTGAAATCGCCCAACTTAATTCAAATCAATCCCTTCCAAAATCCAGTAAACTTATAGCATTAAATCCTTTTCTTGATAAGGAAGGAATCCTGCGTGTTGGAGAGCGTCTACGTCACCATTAAGAATTCAATTTTGATCAAAAATATCCCATGTTACTTCCTAAACATAATCATTTTACCATTCTTGTTATTAGACATTATCATCAATTAAATCTTCATGCAGGCCTAGAATTGTTCTTATCACTAATAAGACAGAAATTCTGGATTCCAGATGGAACATCAACAGTCCGAAAAGAACTCCGTCAATATCTGGAATGTTTTAAATTATCTGCAAAATTCATTTCCCAAATGTTGGGTGATCTACCGAGTGCACGAATCAATCCTTGCCGTGCCTTTGAAAGGGTTGGAATAGACTTTGCTAGTTCAATTTCAACTAAATGTCAACATGCTCGAAAATCAAGTACTTTTAAATCTTATATATGTCTATTCATTTGTATGTGTACCAAAGCAGTGCACCTTGAAGTAGTCTCTTCATTGTCATCAGCTGCATTTCTGGCAGCATTCCGTCGATTTGTTGCTCGTCGCGGATATCCATCTCACGTTTTCAGTGACAATGGAAGCAACTTCGTTGGAGCCTCAGCTTATTTGAAATCCTTATTTAAAATTCCTCACGATTCCTTAATCCAAGATTATTCATCCCAACAACATATATGTTGGCAATTCCTTCCTCCATATGCCCCAAATTTTGGAGGTATTTGGGAGGCCTCTATCAAGCTTACAAAACGCCATTTAATCAAAACGTGTAAAACAGCATTGCTCTATTTTGAAGAGCTTACCACTATTCTTTACCAAATTGAAGCCATCATAAACTCTCGTCCATTATATCCTTTATCAGCAGACTCATGAGACTTTAGTGTATTAACCCCTGGACATTTCCTTATTAGTTGTCCTTTGCTAGAACTTCCTGAATATAATGCTAATCGTATGTCCTTAAGTCTTAATTCTAAGTGGTCCCTCTTACTGCAGCTGAAATCCCACTTCTGGAGACAATGGAGTACATCATATCTCAACACATTACAATCAAGGTCCAAATGGAGGAAGCAAAATCATATTATGGCAGTTGGAAGATTAGTCCTACTCAAAGACCCAATCGTCCCTGCTACCGTTTGGAAACTCGGTCACATAACTGCTGTCCATCCAGGAGCTGATGGTATCTGCAGAGTCGTCACCATCCAGACTGCCAGGGGAGTTGCCATCCGACCAGTGTCTCAAGTTGCTGTTCTACCTCTTCAGGATGAAGGTGCTAATTATGTGCCCCCGGAGTATGTGAGACTAATTTCGCCATCGAAAGATAGATGGCGCTATGGAGAGGTGGGAAAAACAAACTTTGTCGATGAGAAAAACCGTTGGACATTTCGGCGTCGGTTTAAAAATATTATTCCTGTATTCTATTCTTATTCATATATGAAACGGATTTAAAGCGTAACATAATTCATAATTCTGTATTCAGTTCACAATTTATTCTTTATGTGTCGTGAAGTGTTGTATAATAAAAAGTGTGTGTGTCCAACAGCCGTGGTTTGGTTTTATACTGTCGTCATGAGAATCCCAGCATAAACAAAAGGTAAGCATTTACCTTATTTACTTCTTCAGTAATATTGAACATTTACATATCATTTTACCTCAAGAAAATTCTAAATTCAATAACTATATATATATATATATATATATATATATATATATTTCAACAATCCGTTACATGTCCGGACAAAAAAAGAAGAAAGAATCCAAGGACGGTTTAAATGCCATTAACAGCGGAGACCTATAGTTACCTTTTGGCAGAAACATGCGTAGACCAAATAGTGTGAAAAACAAAGTTTGTGTACCGATTTTTAGTACACAAAAGAAAAGGTGGTCTAGAGCGAGTTTAATTAAATGTGTCTGTACGCCGGAGCCGAGCCGTCTTCCCCTTAGTGCTGAGATACTTTGATGAAACTATAGACCCCCGAGTGACGGCTAGAGTCTACTATTTTCCTATTTAATGATTTTTGCTAAATGTGCAGGCCGGCAAACTTAAATGAACACTTGCCATATCTGGAAACGTGTCAGCTGAGGCCAAGTGGGTAATTTGACAGCAGTATTGCGTCACCCGGTTTCTGGAATGTTCCTGAATGAATGACAACAGGGGAAATCTGGACCATTATATAAGATTTGACGACAGAGGAAGAGGTGTCTTTTTTTGTGAAAAGAGTGTCACAAGTGTCTCTGATTTGCGTGAGCTTCCGTTTCGTCAGAGTCGTCAGATTTCAGCAAGAAAGTCAACCTTTGACTTAAGCATCTGATGCCCGCTACACTAGTTTTAACGTCGTTTTTCGAAGTAGTGAATTAATAGTGGAACATATACTCACACAGGATATTAGAGCTTTCAAGATTAAAATGAAATGACTGAGAAATTTGCCTCTGAGCGTTGTGTCAGCGGTGGAAAGTCCGTGTGGAAATAATTGTTCCGTATCATCGAGCGGTAAACGTATTAGCAGAGTCCTGTTCTTCCACTAGTTTGCTAACTGTGTACTATAATTTTTAGAGACTAGCTTCACTGTACTTAAGTATTTTTATTTTAATGCATATCTCTGTTCGAGATTTCTTAATTAATTACCGTTAAATAATTTTATAAATAATTTATATATATATATATATATAAATATATATATAATATATATATATATATATATATATATAATATATATATATATATATATATATATAATATATATATAAAATATATTAATATATATATATAAAATACATATATATATATACATATATATATATACATATATTATATATATAATATATATATATTATATATTTATATATATATATATATACACGTCATATATATATATATATATGGTGTGTGTGTATATATATATATATATATATATATATATATATATATATATTATATATATACAGAGAGAGAGAGAGAGAACATATATATTTTTTAAATGCACAGACTTATTTCTTAATATATTTTTAATCCTTACGAAATATTTACTTTTAATGAACAGCAACAAATTTAAATATTATAGTATGATACAATTAAAGAGAGTACAGTATTACTATTTTTTATTTAATTATACAAAGAGAATAAAAATTAATCAAAACTCACAGGGCCATTAACAAAAAAATATAATTGCAGATATCTTATCTTAACAATATAGGACATTATTAATTACTTTTTCATCAAAAGATAAAATAATACTCAGGAAAACGATAACATCTCTTCATTATACTTAAACTTCTTTTAAAAAATGATTTCTAGACACACCCTGATTGATTAATTTGAATTAATAAAAGTTCATTTTTTACTTTACCTCTATATTTCCGAATATTTATGAATGTAAGTGGAACTAAAATTCCTATCTTATTATTTAGAGCTGAAAATCTTTTAAATGTGTTATAAAACTAAAAGGTGTAACCTTTTTTTTAAAAAAATATCATGTATGTTTTATTGTATAAAATTAAGTCCGACATATAAAAAACATTATTATCAATTAGATTTAGACCTCTGACCTGTTTCTAAAGTTATGTTTACATGATCACTGAAATTCTTCCTAGTACCAAGGAAACTAAAATATATACTGCTATATTTTTTCTCAATATAGTGAGCAATTTTTTAAAAATAACGATCGAAGAAATAATTTATATACGTATAAAAGTAGTTAATTAATAGCTGTTCAATAGCACTTCGGAAATTAAAATTAGAGATACCGTTTTGCATAAATTCTATCTAAAAACGGCATCCTGTTATTAAGGCCAGTCCTGTTCAATATTTTAATAAATGAAATCTTGTAATAAGCCAAAATTAAAAACACAATTTATAAGGTTTTAACAAATATCCTTGACAATAATAATAGATTTTAGCTTGTAAATAAACCTAATAATTTTACTATTATATAAATAATATGATTTAATTGAGATCATATGATGGTTAAGCCAGTTTTTGATTGTATGACGTTTTCTGATGTTGAGTCAAAGAAGATGTTTAATTAACCAAAATAAATTAATCAATCATGGGTTTTAGGGCCAGTTCTATTCAATATTTTTTTAAAAATGAAATCTTTCAATTAGTTAAAGCTAAAAATATAATCTATAAGGTTGTAACTAACATCCTTGACAGTAATAATATTTTTAGCGTGTAGATAAACCTAGTAATCATTTTATTATTTTAATAATACGATTTAATTTAGATAATATGATGATTCAGCCAGTGTTTGGTTGCATGACGTTTTTTGATGTTGAGGCCTTATATCACATATTGTGTTAATTAACAAAAAAACCTAACACTGAGAAATATAAATTTTTGAATGTTTAACTACAGGTAAGTACATATATGGTATTCCATTTTTTAATAAACTTTTACTGACTGTTAGGTTAAATACTAATACAAAAATATAGCGGTGAATTCCTGATGTTATCCAGCTATAATATAAAAGGCATAAAAATTAATCTAAACTCATAGGCTTATGAAGATTAAAATATACCTACAGTGTTATCTCATAATAACGATTTAGAGATTATGACGGTGTCATTAGACCTACTGTAGCAAAATAGTAGAAAGTAGCTGTCCAAACCATACCAAATTTGAAAAACTGCTAAATTATATCACATAAGAAAATTTTCTTCTACGTGAGAGGTAAATTATACTATGCATAGATTTTACCTAAAAGATTTTCAAATCTGGCAATTCTGGCACTTTCTCATCGAGTTTTCTTATTAAAAAATGAACTATTATTTTATGAAACATTTACTGTTTCATCAAATTTTAGTTTATTTTTTTTTACTTAGTTTATATTTTAGATTCTTAATTTAATTTGACAGTTTATAGAGAAAGTATTAATTAGAGTAAATTAAAGATATATAGTAAATCTAAAGATCTGGTAAACCTGGGATAAGAAAATCTAAAGCTTTAAACACTCTTCATTGTGAAATTCATGTATCTTTATATAGTTATTGAATATATATATATATATTTTATATATTTATATATATTATATATTTATATATATATATATATATATATATATATATATATATATATATATATATATATATATATATGTGTGTGTGTGTGTGTGTGTGTGTGTGTGTGTGTGTGTGTGAAGTTTGAAAACGAAAAACTGATAATTTAAGTGTTGAGAGCGAAAAATGCAGCATACACTTTTAATGTATGCACATGAATCTTTAATAACTCATTATAAAAACACTTAAAGCGTAAGGGTTATGAAAGAGTTTTGTGAGATAGGGTTGCTGTATGAATCTTCGCTTATCTTCTTTGTTAGAGTGTGGACGCGTAGCCACGTTTCGTGGCTGGCTGAAGAAACTGTATAATATACATGAATAAAATGTTATAAAGACCTAAATGGCTTTTTGACATGCCATATGCGTGACATATATGCATGCATATTAACAAGAGCAATACATATATGTGTTTATTTATGTTCGTCTAAAGGGTGTCAAAATATTTATGATCTCCTTTGATAGTTTAAAGTTATCACTCTGATATCTTAAAATAATCTAATTATATTTTTATATTGGAGTATGAATTAACCGTTTAATGCTGTCTCATAAATTGCAATACAAATACGTAACCAAATAGTTTTGTATTACTTAAAATCAAAGTCTTAATTTTGTTTTAGAGTCATCAGTAATGTAATTCCTCTCTTTAATAAAAATCCTTTTAAAAAGAGTATAAATATTCCAACCTCATTCCAAAAGAAGAATAAAAAATTCGAATCTACTTAAATACCCTTATTCTATTCCACAAAGCATTTACTGCAATATTTCATCACCTTTCAAACTCTAGCAAGACATTGAAAGGGGAAATTGCTTGTTTCTAGACAGAAGAAAAATAAAACACATTAAACAATTCTTTTAAAGCAATTAAAAGAAGCGAACAAGGAGAGTGTTTGAATTGTTCAACCAAAGTTTGAAGTATGAAATAGAGTTCTAAAGGAGAATATATTTTTTGGAAAGGAAATTGAAGAATATGTAATTAGTGATAGGGATAAATATTTAATTCTTAAGAATGGAGATAATTATGGTTTGCAGAATCATTGTACACAGAGAATAAATCACATTCTCACATGTTAATTTATTTTATTCACCGGGTGAGTAAACTCCTGAGGTATCAGGTTCTGATGATATTCCAATGTCAGTTCTTAAAGATTAGATTTCACTCTGATAACGAACCAGATAAAATTTATTGGATTGCCTAGATTCATAAATAAGTCTTAGAACTGACAGAAATAATTAACTTTATTCTTACTTTCGTAGGAAAATACTTTATGAGAGAATTTATGTAAATGTAATATGTATTTACGGTTTGTTCATGTATTTTGAAAGATGTCCATATATCTAGAAATAATTTATATTTGATTATAGTTGAAGTTAATTAGCATACATTTCCAGCATCTTTTATAAATTGCAATTTATTTCATTCATGAATATCTTAATTATTAAGTAGCTCATGCATTTTGCATTCATTTTTCACATCACAATCAGTCATGATGTATAAGAAAGTAATTTATAGAGTACATGTGTCATACATTAAGAAATAGCTTTGGTATATTTTATAAACGTGTGAGTACTAACATACATATGAATATGCGAAAAATGCCAATATTGCATTAATTAAAAATTTGGCTTTAGAAAAAGACACATGAAGGCACAATGATCTATACTGATATGTTATTTTCTAAATGTTACATTTCTTAATACACATTCTGTAGAATGTAATGGAATTGATTTTTCATAAATCAATTGCTGGTGCTGGTACAGACTTAAGCAAAGTGCATCAATGACGGTAAAACCAGCAGTTCGCGACATGGTTTTGGACGTCCATACGCTATCAAAGAAAAAGATTGTTAGAGACTGTCTCGCATGGTGAAGCAAATCCGGAGCCAGACAGTGGCTCAGCTGACAACCCAATACAATGCAGGGCCAATTAGAATAGTATCGGAGCACACTGTTCAGCGGACACTGTTGAATATGGGGCTACGCAGCAAACGTTCCACTCGTTTGATGACCAAGCGTCATCGCCAACTGCGCTTACGCTGGACAAGGGAACATAGCGACTGATCCATGGATCAGTGGAAGAGATTTGCCTGGTCAGATGAAATACGGTTTGTCATTCATCTCGCCGATAGCCGTGTCAAGATACTCCCTCTTCCAGGCGAGCAGTTGCTAACTCAATGTACAGAAGGTCATACACAGACCTCTAGTGGCAGTATTATACTTTGGGGGACGTTCTCTTGGTAGTCTCTGAGACTCGTGGTTGCGGTCGCGCAGACCATGAATGCTGAAGAGTATCTGAATATCATTGTAGACTAGTTGTGCCCTTACATGTCCTCTGTTTTTCCAGCTGGATATGCAATGTTCCAACAAGATAATGAACCGTGTTACAAGGCTAAAATTGTGTTGGAGTGGTTCCAGGAATATGATGCTAAATTCCAGTTTTTGTCCTAGCCGCCTAACTCACCTGATCTCAATCCGATAAAACACATTTGGGATGTCATGGGACGCGAGCGTAAAGTTCAAAGACTACCAATTCTCAGTATCTCGGCTTTGCGTAACCGTTGCTTAAACATCTTATATTATTTGTCTCCGGCCATCTACCAAGAACTTGTGGCATCCATGCCAAGACGGGTTGAAACTGCGTTTCGGGTCAAAGTTGGGCCAACACGCT
>CM063498.1:129474535-129504535 GCA_032207245.1 Pardosa pseudoannulata
AACAATATCTCACTTGTTCGGTAAATTCGGATTATAAGATTTTATTAATAATTTTAATTCATATAAGTGTAAATTATCAGATATCAAATTCAAATAACATTTATATTCTCATAGCACGGTCTCAATAATTTTGAAACTATTTTTTTCCTATTTGGCCTTTTTATTTTGTTTGCTCTAAAGTTTCAAAATATTTTTTAACTTACATCGTGTGTTTCAGTACTTTTAAATTAACTACAAATTCGAAAATGAAATCTGTAACAAAGTTTCTATACTATAGAGTTATGGGCTTATAGAATATATATATATATATATATATATATATATATATATATATATATATATATATATATATATATATATATATATATATATATATATATATATATACACACAACGTTAGGATGTTAGAATAAAATTCTGCTGACCAACTTTTATTTTCAGAAAAAATTTAGAGTAACATTTTGAGATGATAGTCAAATTTTTAATAATATACTGAAAAAATTACATACAATAGAATTTGGTTTTATAATTTTATAATTTGTCCACGTAATAAACTTTAGAAATATACCTCACAGATATGTTTCAATTCAATAATTATGATGTAATTATATAAAGTAATAAAATTAGTAACTTTCTTGAATACTGTAATATTTTGTAAATATATTCTCTAAAAATAAACAAGTCGTCCTGATTCTTTTAAATATATAAAGCATTTAAAATACTTTCACTGTAATTTATAACTAGTATAAGTTTATTTGAAATTATAAACTAAAATTTTATTTTTAGAAAATCAGACACAAATAACCATTTTAACTTTGAAAATATCCTCATTCTTATATGTTTAGAAAATATCTTTATCTTTAGATAATGAAAATATTTCTAACTACACAAATATTTTTAATGCGGCAAGAAAATGTTTTGTGGAAATGCAAAAATCTGTGGTTTTTCAGACAGCAACGCTGATCTCAAGGAAATTAAATTTTCTTTTCGGTAGTCAAGACAAACCCTTCAAAGTGCATTTATATTTTATGCATTCACGGTGAAATTTGAATTCTCTGTTTTAATCCGATTTGTTTTAGAAGCAGAATAAAATTTTTCGAGTCTGTATTAGAATTCTTGTTTGAACGTTCGAAGCCGGTCATTACCTATGTAAATAATTGCTAGAATTTCGAAAGCTCTGTGCAACATTTTAATATATAACCTAATTTTGATCAAACAAGAAAAACTGAGCTCAGGAATTTTTACATAAAAACTGTTCTAATGTATTTTTTTAGAATCATTTACTTTATTTCGTTTGCTTTTGTTTTGTTTAAACCTTACAGAAAAGATTGTAAAATGTAAATTCTAATATTATTGAAAAATAAAAGCATTTCAAGCAAAATTGTTGGAGTATTTTCAGATATCGTTCTATTTTCAAGTAATGCTTTTTATAAAACTTATTTGAAAAAAAAGTATTTTGAATTTTATTTCATTTTACCATAGAAAATTTTCACTTTACCTAGAACTTTTCACTTTAACCTGTTAAATTTTATTAAAGTCTGATATTGTTTCAATGTTTTTTTTTTCAATATTGGATGGGTAAATAAAGGTAATAACAAAACTTTATTTGTAATTTATACTTTTATATATTTTTTTATTTTCTTAGCAATATAATAAATTGAAAAATTACTAAGCAGAATATATTAGCTAGTTTATAAGATAAACATATTCTAAAATGTTTTTTTTAAATTTATAAGCATTTGTATTACTTCATTTATTTTTTTGTTCCAGAAATAAATAGGTAGATATAATAAGGATATTCATGCAAATTGATACCTTTTTTTATTGTCCTATGTAAACATGTATCCTCCTTTATTAGTCACGGAAATCTTTTTTTAATTACTTATTCTCGAGTAAAAAAAGGGTATAAATATTACTGAAGTATAACCAAAATATGCTCATAATAGTTTATTCTGCACTTTATATAATCCTTAGAGAAAATATCCTTTGAAAATTCA
This sequence comes from Pardosa pseudoannulata, assembly GCA_032207245.1. Taxonomy (NCBI): domain Eukaryota; kingdom Metazoa; phylum Arthropoda; class Arachnida; order Araneae; family Lycosidae; genus Pardosa; species Pardosa pseudoannulata. Next base: position 129,476,533 of record CM063498.1, read on the forward strand.
TTGATTAAAATTTGTTTGATTCCAGAATCCGTAGCTCAAAATAAATTTGAAGAAAGATTATAAATCTGCACTATATTCTACTACGGATATACCAATTAATAAAAAAATCAATTTTAGTAGCTGTATTTTTTTAAGATTATGTATATAATAAATTTTTAATGTAAAGAATAATTCTCCGTATTCTGGGGAAGATAGATCAACAGGCACATGATAAATAGTTTGATTTGAAGCACTTCTTTTCGCAAAACGAGCGCTAATGAGAGCGGTACATACTGCTTAAATCCGGTTTCAAGAGGCTATTAACATCAATACTACTGTGGGATTCGAACCCACATACTCCCGTACCGAAGATCAGTGTCTTAACCATTCGGTTAATGTTCAGCACATTATGAATTAGGATGCAATCAGAGAACTAGACCAATGGTAAATATATATTTCTCAATATATTAACTCCCTTGGGAGTTTCTCTAAGTGTCCTGTGTGTTTACACTTTATAATAAATAGAAACAAAGCTAGAGTAATTGAAGTTCAGTAAATTTAGACGTTGAGACGATAATAACCTTACATTAACACTTTTAATTGGGAGATACTCTGTCGGGAATTGTCAGCTCTTTCCATTCTTCATAAAACATTCATACAATTTGGTCAGATATAACTAAATATTGTATTTCATAAGTGTTTCAGGGTCAAATGTCTGTTACTTCCAGATCTGGACGGGTACCAGAAATCCTTCCTTTGATAGAAAATATTTTCATAGGTAAAACACTAAAGCAATCCATAAAGGAGAATTTGTGTCCTATAAAACATAAACTGAGCTATTCAAAGGAGCTAAGGACTACTCGCATACAGCCATCTCTATTTAGTCGTCTGGTCACAAAGTGATAGCATCAACCCCAGGTGCTGCAATGATACCCGATGTCAAATTCCCTTTTTATTTCACATTCATTGCATCAATCAGCAACCGCAGTTTTCCTTGTCAGAACACCCTAACATATCTTACAGAGGTATCAAATGTTTGAAAGCTTGTGAAAGATTTTTTTTGTCATTTGTTTCGGTTACAGATGTTAAATAAGCCAATCCCCTTGTCAACTGGAATGTTGATGAGTTATCCAGCCATCAGCGGTTGCCAGCCGTTTTAGCCCTGCAGACACAAGAGATACTCTTCACTTAGACTTGCAGCTTTCCACACTGGCGGTTCTCATCCAAACAGACAGGATGGAGGAGAGAGAGAGAGACCTGGATCCCGTGAAAAGAAGAGAAACTCGGAGTTCCGTCATCCATAATTGTCTTATTTTTTATCCCTTTTTCTTTTCTCCTTTCTTTTTATTTAATTTTATCATTTAAGAAAAAGAAATAAATTTACTTCTATTATTTTTTTTAATTTCATTTTAATAATCAATAAAATCCATTAACTCAGTAGCTTCTCCTCTCCTTTTTTTAATGTCTATTGTGTTTTTACTTTAAGATTTAAACTTAAGCTGTCTAAAAGTGAAATTTAATTTAAATATTAAATATCGGTTAAGGGCATAACGCGTATTTCCACTATACATCACCAACTCAAATAACATACTTTTTATCCTCTTTTCTATGGGTTTCCTTTTCAGGTACAAACCTTTTTATGTTTTGCTCGACTCCTAGTTCCCCATAGAAACCTCACATCCACAGAAAACGCAATAACATACCCATATATAATAATAGCCTAAGTTATCTGTCCGTATGTCCTCGAATTTATGAAGCAGATGGAACTGGAATGGATAGATACATCCATATTGAATTCTTTATAAGTTATGGTAAGAAAAATTCATAGCAATTTAAACGTTCGAAATCCACCCCTTTCCCCGTTTTCGAGCGTTTAATGCCATTATTTCAAGCCCTATTTTTCTCTATTAAGAGCAGGCCATTTAATTTATCACATTATAAATAGGTAAAAATAACATTTTTTCTAGCATTATGACGTCATTTCTTTAACCATCTTTAACCATCTTATTTATTCATTTCTTATTTTAAATTATTTAAATATCATCTGCATTATTTACATACGTTTTATCACTGAACTTAGATATGACTGAAATATTTTCTTTTATAATTGGCTTAAATATTAGATAAGGTACACACGTGCTAATTTTAAAATTGATCATCGATTATTTTTGTTGCATTGAAATTTTTGTCTCCGGTATTAACAATAAATTATTTTCAAACAAATTCTAGGAATCTATTTTAAGGACTAATAAATATCTAGATTTTAAGTTATATTTCTTTGAAAGTTAAGAAATTTGTTCGTTTCTGTTTTTTATACATAACCACAGGGTTTGACTAAATGAATTCAACGTGATTCGAAACTGCATTTACAGTATCGGGAGACTTTGGAGGAGTATGAAGATAAATAAATTGTGAGTACCAGATAACTGTCAGCCAAGAAACAAAAAATTTTTAATGTGCCTCATATAGTAATTACAATTTTGGGAAATTAAAAATTTTACTGATTCCTCCATATGACGGGCTACATGCTAGTAAATTTAAGTTTGCCAATCATTTTCCTACATCCAAAGTCATCCTTATGTTTTCTTGTAACTATAAAATCTATTATATCCTGACGTATATAATTAATTAGATTTTGTACCTATTTATTCCGCTAACTATATATATTTTGTGTCCATGTCTACGAAAGTAAAGCTCCTGATATTTGAATATGCATCAACTTTCCACTAAGTTCCTTTTTATTACACTAATCTTAAAATGATATTTCCAACCACTTAATATATATGCGAATAAAGATTAATTTGTTGCTTGAGTTATAGAAACATTGTATTTTGTTACAAAGTACAATTTTGGAAAAATATCCAAATGCTTTTTTGTACTTATTTTTTGGATCATTTTAATTTAAGCTATTTTAAAGCTCATAGAAGAAAATTATCGTATTAAAAACATATTTTTATTTCTATACTAAAATTACCATAACAATGTTAGCCCTCGTGTTGCAAAACAGTAGACCGTAGCACTCCAAACCAAACCAAACCAAACCATAACAATTATTTTAAATGCTGAATACACTTATTTCCTTGTAAGTAGTTTAATTTGAATCTTTAAAAGATAAGTATTTAATACATTTATAAGAAATGAGACAGACATACAACTGGGGTGTTTGAATATTTAATAAATACATTCATGTTTTGAGAAAATAGCTATTTTATCGTATGAATGATAATAATAAAACTGATTAAAAAATAATACACACAAAATTAATATTTTTATTTCAATATTCAATACTATATGTTTCATTTGATATATACATGGTTTAGGGATGTCGAATTTTGGCCAAATTCCGCCAAGCATAAAGTTTTCATTTGCCTTAAAACTTTAACGGTCACCAAAATAATTTCATGGAAATTCAATGTAATTAGTTTATAAATGTTATCTATGAATCTTGTAAATGTAAAATATAAGTTTTTTTTTTTTTTTTTTTTTTTTTTTACAGTCCTGAGGGTGGTTTGCTTAGAGGATACATAAGGAGGATTTGAGGAGTGGTTTAACTGTCTTACCCTCCTTTTGAACAGCTTGAACATTATGATTTTTTAAAAGTTTAACTATACTGGAAGAACAATAAATAATAATTCTTAAAATGGTTTTATAAATAAATAGCTTAACAATTTATAACTGTTGTTTGTATAGATACTTTTATTTGGGATCATAAGTAAGATAAATTGAATTACTCAGGTACAGCAAGTTTAAATACATATATTTCAAAAGAAAAAGTAAGTTAGGTCTTTCGTCATCAACATATTTTACAGCTTTATAACGGGCTAACCACTTCTTGACAAACGACTCCGACTTTCTCGTGTACCGGAGCTGCACAAGTAATTTTTGGTCCTTTTGGATGGTTACACGGAAACACTTCCTCAAAACGTATCATCATGTCATCTGTTGTAAATTCAAAATGTCAAAAACATAAAAAAACGAAAATTATCCATGTCTTCAAAAAGTTTTTTTTCAATTGCAGAAGCTCTTGATTCTTCATAGTTGATTTACATAATCACAGATGTATGAGACTAGAGCAGTAGATAATTATAAAAAAATGAAGTAAAGTAATCCAAAAAGTAAAGTTTAAAAAAAGATGTTTAATAGGTGGTTTTGCTAAGAAACCACTGTCTGCTAAAGGGTTAAGTAGGAAATATTTGGTACATCAAACGAGTGAGGAAATAGAGGGTAATTTAATCCACTTTATAGAAATTAATTTCGTAGAATGGGTACAGGTAGAAAGTGAATTTCACTGTAGAATACAGATATGTTTGAAATTCAAACTTTATGCTAATAAGAAACATGTATATGGTTTCCTAGTCTTAAAAATATTCCAAGTCATTGTCTTGGGTTCCGCTAAAAAGTTATAAATATATATTGTCTGATAGTTGGAGGAAATAAAATAGTAGATAATTTTATTATTCATTTTATATATACATGGTTTAGTAATGTCGAAATTTCGCCAAATTCCGCCAAGCATAAAGTTTTCTTAGGGTTTAGTACGAAATATTTGGCACATTAAACGAGTGAGGAAGAAGAGGGTAATTTAATCGACTTTATAGAAATTAGTTTCATAGAATGGGAACAGGTAGAATGTGAATTTCACTGTAGAATACAGATATATTTGATATTCAAACTTAATGTTAATAAGAAACAAATATATGGATTCGTAGTATTAAAAATATTTCAAGTCCTATTCTTGAATGAGTTTCGCTAAAAAGTTATAACTATATATATATTGTCAAATAGTTGGCGGAAATAAAATAATACATAATAATATATATATTATATATATATTATATATATATATATATATATATATATATATATATATATATATATATATATATATATTATATACAAACAATATAATTCTATTACATTTTTATATTGATTTATACTATATTTATAATACTATTTTACACCCGATATTAATTTAAAAAACGAATTACATCACAAAACAAATCTTATTTATTTTGACATTCAAGGTAAATCTTTTGTTATAGGGTCTGGGGGGTTAAAATGGGTTAAAAAAGAATGACTTATCATTCATCATTCTTTTTCACTTAAGCAATTGTTTTACATGTATCCATGAAATGGGTTCATTACCATTATTGTTAAATTAGTTTTATACATTTTCTTGAATTGCAAATTTATAATTTTTTTACTTCTTTTTTTATATCTATTTTACCCCAGATGTGAGTAAAAATGGTTATTGATTAAAAATTCTACTAAGTATAAAAGATTTAATTATAGCTTTTTTTAGCAACAAACACATTTATATGTGATATAATTACAATTTATATAAGAAAACTGCAGTGGCTACTGTTGGCAAGTCGACCTACGTTCTACTACATCAGAACCAGTCATCACATCTCCGGCATTAGTTTTTATCCGCTTTTTTTTTCTTCTGGCATTTTCTAAGACTTTTTTATCCTTACAACAGCAGTGGTGAAATTGTTGTAAGGATGACCTTCTTTAAATCCTTATATGCAGAAGAAAGGTCGAAGTGATTGAACTCAAAGTTTGCGTAGAAAGAGCTTTCGTAGTAGCTGTTTTGAAGTCTGTGGAACACTCTTTACTATTATTTCTCCATCTTTTTCAGCTAACATTATTTTGTGTTTATCAGCCTTATTCCTGCATAGCTGTTTCAGCAGGTTAGTAAATGTCGCTTTAGACACTTTTTGAAAACAGCTCTCAGTCTACCCCATCTTCAGGATTTTTTCCAGGCACACTATAGAGAGGCAAATACTTCGACTTATAAATGTTGCAGGTCATGGTTTGCGTTTGATGGGAGGCAGTGAATGGTGATCCTGTTCTCCATCACTGGTTTTACTGTGGTACATGTCAAATGACCATAGAATATCAAAAGAAAGAGTTTTTCCAGGTGCTTCAAACTTTGTGTCCTGCATCTAACCTGACTCTGTTCAGCCATGCAATGCACCAAGTGGTCCAAGTTTTCTATAAATTTAGATTTTGTACACAATGAATGATAGAAGAAAATTTCTAGTTTTAACAGTAAAAAACAGTGTTAAAGACACTCGTATTTTTAGGCTTACAAGTTCAATTTTACTAGTATTGTATTAATTTACTCTATACCATATCAAATAAATTTTGAAAAATAATATGTAATATTTACACTAAAATTGAAGTACAGGTTTAAATCATTTGTACGTTATATCATTTAGAACGTAATAAATTTTACGCCTAACCAGTACCCCTTTCCCCCCATCATTAAAAAAAATCATTAATCATAAACTATTTAAAATATTTCTTGCCTGCTTTTGAATAAACTGCTGTTCAAAAACCCTTGAAGTTTATTATTGAAAAATATTGAGGATAAAAAAATAAAGTTTGTAAGACCTTAATGAAGAGGAATGTATTTCTGACTTGCAAAGAAGGTAATATATCTTGACAGATACAAAATAAAAGAACTTCTTAAGGAAAATAAATTTTGCAAACAAATATCTAAAAATATACTACAATGCGATAATATAATTGTTAAAAGTTATGAAGTGTCTTTTAAGTAACTTATAAAAAATTACAAATTTTACCCCACCAGACACTGCTATGTTTGTTATACTGTTATTAATTACCATACTCAAACTTATTGAAAAAAGCTACATCCTTGCCAATAATGGTCTTGGAAATAATACAGCGCAGATTGATATGGTAAATATGTATGTTTTAATTAATATTTCTCATGTATTAAAGAAAATCAAAACTTTAATATTGGAGCTAATTGTTCAAAACTTGTCGTATAATCTGCATTTTTTCTATAACATGTTGCAAAAGTAAAATATGCTATTATTTGTCATTTATCCTGAATAGTATGGCACGTATATAAATTATATTTTTGCTAATTTATTTAAATATATTGTTATATATAACTCTATATTATAGTTATATATTATATTTACTAATTGATTAGTACTAAAATTTTTTTAAAATAAAATTGGAATGTTTGAGAAATTTAAATATATATTTTTATTGTTGAAACAGTTAGAAATATATAAATGCATATTTAGAAAATAAATAGCTACGAATTAAATTAGAATTATTATGGCTTGTACAGCTGTAAAAATAATACTAAAAATTAATTTTCAGAGAAAAGTAAAAAAGAAAATAATTTTAATAAATCATTATTTTCAGAATGAGACAAAATACATAGATAATTTGTAAGATGCAATCATCAAAAACAATTTGAAGGAAAAATATATCGTTAAAAATAATTTATAAGATTTAAAAAAGCACTAACTACAATTAAAAAAATGCAAACACGAAAAAAATTACAATTTCATCTTAATAAAAGAAAGAGATTCTTGAAATAACATTTTAATTGCAGATTTGCCGATAGATATAAATGATTGTTCTGATGTAAGAATATTTTTTTAATAAAAATAAAATATTTTTGATAAAAGGTTTTCTTCTCGGTGGAAAATTCTTGATCATGACAATTCTAAGTAACTGTATTGCTTTATAAGGTAAACGAAATAATTAAAAGAAAATTAAAATTTTACAAGATTTTAAGTTACTTATAAAGACGACAAAAAGAATAAGATTGTATTTTTTAAAATTATTTTTAAATTATTACATTTTAAGCATTGTGTTTCACTGATTATTATTTGGAAAAAAATTTAGAAAATTTTAATTATATTCTTATGAATTAGAATAAGTATTCTTTGAAAAATGCACCAAACACTAATTAGAGAATTACTTCATATATGACTTAATACACAAAAGAGATATTACGAAGTAAAAACTTTTATTTTCTGTTTTAATCTAATTTTAATTATATGTTTTTAAAATTTATAAATAAGGTTCATCCTGTACTTATTATATTTTTAAATAAAAGATGGCTATTTAAAACACTCAAAGTGTCATTAAATACTTCAACAGTTCAGTTGAATTTTTTAAATAATTATTTAATAAGTAATTTCACCATTATATTTCAAATAACATTTATACATCAGGAAATTTGTACTGAATATTTTACATTTCATTTATTATATCATTCCTTAATAATTTCTATTTACATTTAACAATCATTAATCAGTTTTAAGTACCAAATGACAGTTTTTTATAACTGCGAAATTTCCTCGTTGACAAAGAAAAAGGTTTAATACTTAATTTTTTACTCAGTAATTTAGAACATTAGCCCATTTATTGTTTTAAAATACGTATGCCGGTTACATTGAGGAAGACGCTTATGATAATAGTTAGGTTATTACAGCATCATTCATTTCTCCAATGTCATCAAAACTGTAGTTCTGATTGAACTGAATAACCATACTAATTTTCTTCATTATTTCTCTGCTTTTATGTATTACAATCTATTGCAGGAATCCGTATCTTTCTATTTCTTAAAAAAAATGTTCATTCTGTTTGTACATATAAAAATTTTACCTCCTTATATTAGGTATAGGATCTTCCTATTTTTAACCTTCAAAGGATTGACCAGGACAACGCCGCTAGGTAATTCCTTTATAAAATCAAAATTTCATAAATAATAAATTATTAATGTATGGTACATAAAGCTTTTGCAATAAAAGAGTTAAATTTTTCAAAAAAATTTAATAATTTATTTAAATGCACCATACTTTAACCCCTGTACTCCTAATAGACTTTATATGGACATCCCCCCAAAAAAACCAATGTTCATCCTGTTTGTACATGTAAAAACTTTACCTTCGTATATTAGGACTAGCACCTCCCTACTTCTATCCTTCAAAGGATTGTCCAGGAAAACGCCCCAAGCTAATTCTTTTATAAAATCAAAATTTCATATATAAAAACTTGTCAAGGTATGGTACATACTGCATTTCTATTAAAGAATTAAATTTTTCAAAGAATAATTTTTAATAATTTTTTAAATGCACCATACTTGTAGCCCAGTACTTCCAAGAGACTTTATATGGACACACGTAAAAAAAAACCCAATGTTCATCGTGTTTGTACATGTAAAATCTTTAACTTCTTGTATTAGGCTTTGCATCTCTCTATTTCTATCCTTCAAGGGATTGTCCTGGAAAATGCCCCAAGCTAATTGTTTAATAAAATCAAAATTTCGTATATAAAAACTTGCCAGGTTAAGGTACATACCGCATTTGCAGTAAAATAGTTAAATTTTTAAAGAATTTTTAATAATTTATTTAAATGCACCATACCTGCTCCCCAGTACTCCTAACAGACTTTATATGGACACAAAATAACCCCAATTTTCATCCTGTTTGTCCATGTAAAACTTTACCTTCGTATATTAGGTGTAGCATCTCCCTATTTCTATCCTTTAAAGTATTGGCCTGACAAACTTCCCAAGCTAATTCTTTTATAAAATCAAAATTTCATATGTCAGGGTAAGATACATGCTGCATTTGTAATAAAAGAATTAAATTTTACAAAGAAATATTTTTAATAATTTATTTAAATGCACCATACTTGCTCCTCAGTACTCCTAACAGACTTTATCTAGATACACAAAAAACCCAATGTTTATCCTGTTTGTACAGGTAAAAACTTTATCTTCGTATATTAGGTGTAGCATCTCCCTATTTCTATCCTTCAAAGGATTCTCCTGAAAAACGCCCCAAGCTAATTCTTTTATAAAATCATAATTTCATATATAAAAACTTATCAGGGTAAGATACATGCTGCATTTGCAATAAAAGAGTTAAATTTTTCAAGAATTTTTAATATTTTATCTAAATACACCATACCTGCTCCTCAGTACACCTAACAGATTTTATATAGACACACAAAATAACCCAATGTTAATATGTTAGTTTTTTAGTTATAATAGTTTCCATATTCATATCGTAATATTTAATTATGAAAAGTAATATATTGAGTATACATTTAAGCATCAGGTGCGACATTCAGGAGTTATAACAATACAGACCATACTACCCTAATAATTCTTGTATATCTCACATTTACGCTCAAACAAAATCTTACAAATGTAGTCTCACTTATTAACCCTCTGACTGCTCATCCCGCGATTTCCACGGGCATGTGTTTTTCTTCCTTTTTTAAGAAGCACATTCGGACTTTTTACCGTTTAACCAGTCGAATAAAGTATATACATTATTAGACATTTAATTTGGTAATAAATATAATTATATGACTAGAACTATAGTTATATTAGATAATAGAATTATAGATAGTATGTTATAAATAGAAATTAACTGTATTTCAATTGAAATTTATTAAAAAATAAATTTTTTATGTGATAACATCTGACATTAGTTTTTCTGAAAGCTTAGTTTCTCATGGTAAAAGTCAATATAAAAAATCTTTTCTAGAAAAGAATTAGTATTTCAATTCTCCAATATATATATATATATATATATATATATATATACATATATATATATATATATATATGTATATGTATATATATATATATATATATATATATATATATATATATATATATATATATATATATATATATATATATATATATATATATATATGTATATATATATATATAATATATATATATATATATATATATGTATCATCATTTTTAACCATTAACCCTTTCGTGGGCAATTTATATCTCACTCCACTTTTTCAAACTTTTAAAACAAAGTTGCTAATTTTATTCAATCGATCGAACAATTGATGACAGCTCAGAACAGCAGCGGGAATCTCGTCGTTTCAATAACAAGACCAATGTATTATATGGGTTTTGCACTTCCCGCAGGTGTATTTTGTAAGATCGTGTAGGTGGGAAGTAATCTTCCCAAGTTCCACGAAAGTGTTAAACTAAACTTGCATCCTATATCAATAATTATAAAATAGATGCTAAAATAACATATACCTACTTATAAAAAACCGCAAACTCATTGCAATAGTTGATTTAATTAAAAATATTAATAAAAATATTTTTAAAATTTAATTCGATTTCCTAAATATTAAATGCGTAGAAATATTTCAATCCCTTTGAAAAATTCTTTAATCTACAAAAATATTCGTAAGAATTTTTGAGAAGATTCCAAGAGAAAAAAAAGATAAATATGTGTTTTTTTTATGCTTGAGGTTATGTGGTAAATGAAGTTTCAAAATGTAAATACCAAATTAAATCTAAAACTTTTATGTTTCACAGATTTTAAATAATATTATCTCAATTTAAAAATATGAGTCGAGGTAAGTTTTAAAACAGCATTAAAATCTAACTTTTAATAAAAAGCTTGTATTTATAATCAGATAAATCAGAACCAGAATTAATTAGCTAAGTAGAATTTCTTTTCCCTTTTATTGTGAACTTTTTGTTTTAATTAAGAATAAAAAGATGTATAGAAAAGAGATTTCATGTGCAGAAAATGAAAGAAATGATTTTAATTTTTATGTTAAAGGAAGTGACATTTATACTTTTTTGTTGTTTACAACCAAAATATATTATAATTATTTACAGACACAAGACTTGTTTATTATATTCAAAATAAATTTAAATTAAATTAAGAAAAGTAAACTGAGTTGCATCGTAGAAAATAAATCACAATAATTTATTAAATTTTATCAGAAGACATAGTTTATAAATTTATAAATAAATATATATATATATATATATATATATATATATATATATATATATATATATATATATATATATATATATATATATATATATAAATATATATTATATATATATATATATATATATATATATATATATATATATATATATATATATATATATATATATATATATATATATATATATATATATATATACGTATGTATTAACAATATATCAAAGTAAATGCAATTGTTTCACCTAACAAACTATACTATAAGACCTAACATATCACCTAACAAACTTTATCTATTTATATATTTAAGCAATTTATTTATTAAGCTAATATATATACACTCATGTCCATAAATTAAGGATAATTCAGAATCACACAGAAATTGAGCTCTAAAATAAAAATTTCACCTGTAGAATTATCACACACATCTTGAAGAAAAATATACAAATTGCAGGAAACCACCAGATGGCGCGGATAGTACGTTACAATGACGAGAGTGTATGAAAGGGGTATATAAGGAATGGTAGAAAAGAAGTAAAATTGTTCACAAACGCTTTAAATGCCTTTCAGTGCAATAACCGCATAGTTATGGCACAAAGGAAGCATTTGGATGATTTTTTAAGTGGTAGAATTATCGGACGACTGGAATGTGGACGTACCCAGCTGAAAGTATCCGAGGAACTTGGAATCGCCCAGAGTGTCATCTCCAGGCTTTGGCAACTATTCAGACATGATGGTAATGTGAGTAGATGTTACAGCACAGGTCGCCCCCGAGTTACTACGCCGAATGACGACCGGTATTTGGCAGTTACTGCCAAAAGAGACAGACGGAGCACAGCATCAGACCTGTCTCGCCAGCTCTCTTCAGCTACCGGTACGACAGTTTCAAGTCAGACCGTGTACAGACGCTTAGGGAACATTGGTCTATATGCTCGTAGGCCTGTCAGATGTGTTCCCCTTACCTCAACTCACTGTCGCCTGCGATTATGCTGGGCTAGAGAGCATGTATTGTGGACACCGCAAGAGTGGCCTTGTGTGATGTTTTCCTACGAGTCAAGGTACAGTTTACATTCTGATTCTCGCCGAGTATAACGATGACAGGCCACATCTATCGAGATGTCATTCTGGAACAACATGTACGTTTGTTTCGGGGCGCCATGGGTCCTGAATTTTTGTATATGGATGACAACACCCGACCTCAACGTGCAAACATTGTAGACGAATGCTTTGAATCGGAGTATATCACCCGTATGGATTGGCCTGCATACTCACCGGACTTGAATCCAATAGAGCATGTGTGGGACATGCTTGGACGACGAACTGCAGCCCGTCAATCCCCTCCCAACTGTCTATCGGAACTTCAGAGGGCATTACTTGATGAGTGGTGTAATTTTCCCCAAGATCAGATTGATAATCTGATACTCAGCATGCGTAGGTGTTTTAACGCTTGTATTGCAAAGTCCGGGAGACATACTCCGTATTAACCATCATACTAACCATGTTATACTGTTTTCTGTAAATAGGTTCTTTTTTGAAATATGCTCCAGGGAGTAAAAATCGCAATTTTTATTAATTATGTCAAACATATAGCATCTTTTTTGCTCTTTACCTTTTGTTTAATAAATATACTTTACAAATAAGTCAAATTTGTTTTGCTTTTGTCTCTTTCATTGCCTGAACTTCATTATCCTTAATTTATGGACATGATTGTAGTTGTTATATTTATTTAAGCTTAAATGTATTAGCTAGTTAAACTAAAATAACTGAATAAAGAAATAAAAAAACTTTATTTTTTACAGAATACAATCTATTTTTATTTTTAATAATCATTTTTTATTAGATCAAGATAAACCCTATAATTTATGAAATGGAAAATGTTTTAAAGTAGAAACTTACTCTTTATAAATTTAAAATTTCAATATAAAGATTTGGAGTGAAAGAAAATAAATGATGCATTAGAAAAAATGCAGTTTTGTAGCGTACATGATAATATTTTATTCTTACGTCAAATTCAAATGTTAGGATAAGACTGAATTCATTTTTACTTTTAATTATTCAACTATAGAAAATGTATGGTATTGACTTTATAATTTGGTTCGTTCTAGAGGTAAACATTAAAAGCAATAGAATATGAAAAGTACAAAGTAAACTCTTAAAAGACTTTTCAGTCGAATTAAGGATTTCTTTGAAAAATACTCAATTAAAATTTAAAAATGTTAGTAAAAGCTTTCATTTAAACTTTAACGAAAATTACTTGAAGCGAACATTCTATACATGAAGTAAAAAATTTATTGAGATTTTAAACCTACGCTATAAAAATAGATAATTTAGTGTGCTCTAATTTTGAAATATTAATGAATGAGTGGCCATTAATATTTTTATTATTTTCACTCAAAGTATGATGTTATATTTTAAATATTTTGTATTTTAAGCGTGTTTTTCTTTAAATAAATCAATCAATTTTATCGTCTGATAATCTTATTAGAGAGGAAATGCAGCGAAATTTTTCCATTTTAAAAGATTTAATTATCAGGTTAATTAGCAATTTTCTACGATCGTATTTATACATAACGTTTATATGAAACATTCCGGTTTTTTGAAAATTCGTTTATGTAGTTTTCCCTTCCGAAGAAGCCATGAGATCATAAAATAATAAAAATTACTTTATTCATTAAGTTTTCCATGAGTTTTAAAACCAGGTTTACATTTTTGATTAAATTGTTAAAATATTAAGGTTAATATTTTAATTGATGTAGAGGTAAATCCTTTTAGAGTACATTGTTTAAAATAGTTTCCATTTTATTTCTTTGAAATTGTAGTTAAATATTGCATGCGAATCTAACTTCCATAGAAACTGCTTTAGTATTTTTTATTAATTTTAAAGCCAATTAACATGAACTTACTTTCCTCTTCAACTCTGAATAAAGCATTTATGAAGAATTAATAGTTGTTTAAAGCTAGGGGTTTTTCGTCTGGCAAATGGATTAGATATTTTTTCCTAAAATTGCACTATGAATGAAACATTAAACAATGAATAAATTCGAAATTATTTTTAATTTTATTTCAATCTTCTTGTATGTGAAGTTTCAGAAATTTACCAAAAAATAAATAAAATCTTTAAAACAAAACTGTTTATAAGTCATGATTAAAATCAAAACGATTACCTAATTTCAACGTTTATAATTTAAAATATCTTATTTAATTCATCCTCACTGTTTATAATGAAGACATTTTAACTCAACATCTACACAGCATTAGTAAAATAGATGCTAAAAACCTCTCCATAATGGTATTGAAAATACAATCCACATTTACAGTCATAAAAGTATATGTATCCTTTATAAATGTATTATCTACAAGAAAGTAAGATTATATTATATATTTTATGTATATAAAATAAATTTCTAGGATGAGAGAAAAAAATTATTATTTAATTAATTTAGTTAGTCTAAGGATTTTTTTTTTTTTAAAAAGAGAATTTTACTATTTATTTTACTGAGAAAATTTATTTACTTTTCTCTGTACCTTTCAGAGTCCGATCAGGTTGTTGTCAAAAACATGTTTTAATTTTAATGAATACTTTTTCAATACACTTCTTCTTTACAACAGATTAATTTTCAATGTTTTTAAAAAGAATTCTTACTTTAAAAATATCAGAAATACCTACTTAAAAAATCCAAACCGATATGATATAAAATCTAAAATGTAAGTAATATTCTATTACTTAGATTCGAAATAGTTAGTCTCTATTTACATTTAATTAACCCCTTAATGATCAGTTTTTTAGCAAAAGTCCGGCCAAAAAAATCAATTACTTTTAATGTAAAAAACACAATTTAGATGCTGAATTTAGAAAAATAGATTTTATACATGAATAAGTAAGTGTTATAGCTTAGAATCCCTTGTAAATGATAACTATCAATAAAATATTTTTTTTCACATTGTTATTTTGAATTCTCGATCGCATTCGTGTGTAAAAAATTATAGCAACATAAATTACAACGTCGTTCGAATTATCTCGAGTGTGCACAGTTTGGCCAGCTTTGTTCGCTCGAGTAAACTCGAGCGTGCACGTTAAGGGTTTAAAATTATTAGTATAGAAAAGAAATCAAATAAAAATGTTCAGCTACAAAGAAATAGGATTATTTTATATACATAAAAGGCCTCAGTTAGCAGGTCAGCAGTGTGTACATGTTCATAGGTTTCCAAATTTCTAAGACGAGAGGAAAAATATTATTATTTAATTAATTTAATTAGACTAAAGAAAATTTTTTTTGGAATAAGACAATTTTACTGAATTTTTACTGGGGAAATAATTTTTTTTTCTGTGAATTTCTGAGTCCAATCAGGTTGTTGTGAAAAAAGTGTCTAGGTTTAAATAAATATTTCTTCACAGATTTATTATTTAACAAGAGATTCATTTTCACTGTTTTTAGAAGGAATTCTTACATTAAAAATTTTAGAAATACCTACTTAAAAAATTGAAACTGATAGGTAATAAAATCTAAAATGCAAGCTACATTCTATTACTTAGATACAAAATAGTTAGTCTCTATTTAGATTTAATTAAAATTATTAGTATAGAAAAGAATTCAAGTAAAAATTTTAAATCCTTAAAAATTATTAATGACTTGAAAATAATAAAATAAGAATGATGCAGTAAATAGGCATATTTTAGCTACAAGAAAGTAAGATTATTTTATATACATAAAAGTCCGGAGCTAGTAGGTCAGCAGTGTGTATCAGAAGTGTGTACATGTTCACAGGTGTCCAAATTTCTAGGACGATAGAAGAAAAATATTATTATTTAATTAATTTAATTTGTCATTTGTCTAACAAATCTTTTTTTTTTTACTTTTTTTTTGTAAAAAGCGATTCATTTTCAGATTTAGAAAGGAATACCTACCTACTCAAAAAATACAAACTGATATGAAATAAAGTCTAAAATGCCAGTTATATTCTATTACTTAGATTTGAAATAGTGCATTTAGATTAAATTAAATTATTAGTATAGAAAAGAAATCAAGTAAAAATTTTAAATCATTGCATATTATTAATGAATCGAAAAAAATAAATTAAGAATAATGCAGTAAATAGGTGTATGTTAGCTATAAAACAGTAAGATTATTTTAAATTCATAAAAGGCCGGAGCTAGCAGGTCAGCAGTGTGTTCATGCTCACAGGGGGCCATACTTCTAGGATGAGAGAAAAAAAAATATTAATTAATTTAATTAGTCTAACCAAATCTTTTTTTTTTTTTTTTTTTTTTTTTGAAAAGATAATTTAATTGTTCTTTTTTTTACCGAGAAAATTTATTTACTTTTATCTGTACCTTTCTGAGTCCGATCAGGTTTTTGTCAAAAACGTGTCTCAGTTTTAATGAATACTTCTTCACTTATTTTGTATTTGACAAGAGATTCATTTTCAGAGTTTTTAAATAGAAATCTTATTTTAAAAAATTTGGAAATAAATACACAAAAAAAATCCAAACTGATATGAAATGAAATCTAAAATGTAACTTATATTCTACTACTTTGATACGAAATAGTCTCTATTTAGATTTAATTAAGATTATTAGTATAGAAAAGAAATCAAGTAAATATTTTAAATGATGATTAGAAATTATTAATAAATTGCAAATAATAAAATAAGGATAGTGCAGTAAATAGGTGTATGTTAGCTATAAAACAGTAAGATTATTTTATATATATAAAAGGCCGGAGCTAGCAAGTCATCAGTGTGTACATGTTCACAGGTGTCCAAATTTCTAGGACGATAGAAGAAAATATTATTATTTAATTAATTTAATTTGTCTAACCAATTTTTTTAAGAGAATTTTACTGAACATTTTTATTGAGGAAAAACATTTATTTTGTGTGACTTTCTGAGTCCGATCATTTGTAGTCATAAACGTGTCTTAGTTTAATACTTCTTCACACATTTTGTATTTAAGAAGCGATTCATTTTCAGTGATTTAGAAAGGAATTCTTACTTTAAAAATGTTAGAAATAGCTACTCAAAGAAACCAAACCGATATGAAATAAAATCTAAAATGTAAGTTATATTCTATTACTTAGATTTGAAATAGTGCATTTAGATTAAATTAAGATTATTAGTATAGAAAAGAAATCAAGTAAAAATTTTAAATCATTGCATATTATTAATGAATCGAAAAAAATAAATTAAGAATAATGCAGTAAATAGGTGTATGTTAGCTATAAAACAGTAAGATTATTTTATATATATAAAAGGCCGGAGCTAGCAGGTCAGCAGTGTGCACATGTTCACAGATGTCCAAATTTCTAGGACGAGAGAAGAAAATATTATTATTTAATTAATGTAATTAGTCTAAACAAATTTTTTTTTTTGGAAAAGAGAATTTTACAGATTTTTTTCCTATTTGTGTGACTTTCTGAGTCCGATCATTTGTAGTCATAAACGTGTCTTAGTTTTAATTAATACTTCTTCACACATTTTGTATTGAAGAAACGATTCATTTTCAGTGATTTAGAAAGGAATTCTTACTTTGAAAATTTTAGAAATACCTACTCATAAAATCCAAACCGATATGAAATAAAATCTAAAATGTAAGTTATATTCTATTACTTATATTTGAAATAGTGCATTTAGATTAAATTAAGATTATTAGTATAGAAAAGAAATCAAGTAAAAATTTTAAATCATTGCATATTATTAATGAATCGAAAATAATAAATTAAGAATAATGCAGTAAATAGTTGTATGTTAGCTATAAAACAGTAAGATTATTTTATATATATAAAAGTCCTGAGCTAGCAGGTCAGCAGTGTGCACATGCTCACAGGTTGCCAAATTTCTAGGACGAGAGAAGAAAATATTATTATTAAATTAATTTAATTAGACTAAACAAATCTTTTTCTTTTTTGGGGAAAAGAGAATTTTACTGATTTTTTTATTGAAGAAAAACATTTATTTTTGTGTGTGACATTCTGTGTCCTATCAAGTTGTAGTCATAAACGTGTCTTAGATTTAATTAATACTTCTTCACACATTTTGTATTTAAGAAGCGATTCATTTTCAGTGATTTAGAAAGGAATTCTTATTTTAAAAGTATTACAAATACCTACTCAAAAAATACAAACTGATATGAAATAAAATCTAAAATGTAAGTTATATTCTATTACTTAGATTTGAAATAGTGCATTTAGATTAAATTAAGATTATTAGTATAGAAAAGAAATCAAGTAAAAATTTTAAATCATTGCATATTATTAATGAATCGAAAAAAATAAATTAAGAATAATGCAGTAAATAGGTGTATGTTAGCTATAAAACAGTAAGATTATTTAATATACATAAAAGGCCGGAGCTAGCAAGTCATCAGTGTGTACATGTTCACAGGTGTACAAATTTCTAGGACGAGAGAAGAAAATATTTTTAATTAATTAATTTAATTAGTCTAAAAAAATCATTTATTTTGCAAAAGAGAATTTTACTGATTTTTTTATTGAGGAATAACATTTATTTTTGTGTGTGACTTTCTGAGTCCGATCATTTGTAGTCATAAACGTGTCTTAGTTTTAATTAATACTTCTTCACACATTTTGTATTTAAGAAGCGATTCATTTTCAGTGATTTAGAAAGGAATTCTTACTTTGAAAATATTAGAAATACCTACTCAGAAAATACAAACCGATACGAAATAAAATCTAAAATGTAAGTTATATTCTATTACTTAAATACGAAATAGTTAGTCTCGATTTTGATTTAATTAAAACTCTTAGTATAGATAAGAAATCAAGTAAAAATTTTAAATCATTGAATATTATTAAAATATTGCAAATAATAAAATAAGAATAATTCAGTAAATACGTGTATTTTAGCTACAAGAAAGTAATATTATTTTTTACACATAAAAGGCTGGAGCTAGCAGGTCAGCAGTGTGTGCATGTTCACAGGTGGCCAAATTTCTAGGACGAGAGAAGAGAAAATTATTATTTAATTACTTAGTATAATTAATTAGTCTAATGAATTTTTTTAAAGAGAATTTTACTGAATTTTTTACTGAGGGAATACAGTTATTTTTGTCTGTGACTTTCTGAGTCCCATCAGGTTGTAGTCATAAACGTGTCTTAGTTTTAATTAATAATTCTTCATAAAATTTGTGTTTCACAAGAAGTTCTTTTTCAATGCTTTTGAAAGGAATTAATACTTTAAAAAATGTCGATTTACGTACTTAAAAAATTTAAACTAATACATAATAAATTCTAAATTGTAAGTTATGTTTTATAACATAGATACGAAATAGTTAGTCTGTATTTAGATTTAATTAAGATCATTACTATAGAAATGAAATCAATTAAAAATTTTAAATCGATGGAAATTATTAATGAATTGCAAATAGCCAAATAATAATAATGCAGTAAATATGTGTATTTAAGCTACAAGAAAGTATAATCATTTTATATACTTAAAAGGCCGGAGCTAGCAGGTCAGCAGTGTGAGAATGTTCACAGGTAACCATGTTTCTAGGATGAGAAAAAATATTATTTAATTAATTTAGTTAGTCTAACCAAATCTTTTGTTAAAAAAAAGAATATTTTACTGTCTTTTTTTACTGAGAAAATTTATTTACTTTTCTCTGTACTTTTTGAGTCCGATTAGGTTGTTGTCAAAAACGTGTCTTAGTTTTAATGAATACTTCTTCATACATTTTGTATTTAAGAAGAGATTCATTTTTAATGATTTATAAAGGAATTCTTACTTTAAAAATATTATAAATACCTACACAAAAATCCAAACCGATATGAAATAAAATCTAAAATGTAAGTTGTATTCTATTACTTAGATACGAAATAGTTAGTCTCTATTTTGATTTCATTACGATTATTAGTATGGAAAAGAAATCAAGTAAAAATAAAAATCATTGGATATTAATGAATTACAAATAATAAAATAAGAATAATGCAGTAAATAGGCGTATTTTAGCTGTAGTAAAGTAAGATTATTTTATATACATAAAACACCGGCGCTAGCAGGTAATCAATGTGTGCATGTTCACAGGTGGCCAAATTTCTAGGACGAGAGAAGAAAAAAAATATTTAATTTAATTAGTCTAACGAAAACTTTTTTTTTTTAAAGAAAAGAAAATTTTACTAAATTTTTTGCTGTGAAAATACATTTATTTTGGTCTGTACCTTTCTGAGTCCGAGCGGTTGTAGTCATAAACGTGTCTTAGTTTTAATTAACACTTCTTCACACAGTTTGTATTTAACAAGTGATTGATTTCCAATGTTTTTAAATAAAATTCTTACTTTAAAAATTTTATAATTACCAGCTAAAAATATCCAAACAGATATGAAATAAAATGTAAAAAGTAAGTTATATTCTATTATTTAGATTCGAAATAGGTTGTTTCAATTTAGATCAAGATTATTAGTATTTAAAAGAAATCAAGATAAAATTTTAAGTCTTAGGATATTAATAAATCGCAAATAATAAAATAAGAATAATGCAGTAGATATGTATAGTTTCTTTTTATAGAATACCTATTTTTATAAAACTTTAAATACATGTATGTTGTTTAGATTAAAAAAATAATGTCTAATTAATTACATGCAGCAGTCATATAAACACAAAAGTAATCTTCTATGAAATGGGCTATGCCATGAATCTACTGACAATCTACTTTGGTAAGCAACGGCAATATATTAAAAGAAATAGGTAGAATATTATTTTTACTCTGGCTGCTTAGGTATAAGAACTTTGAACGCACACATATACACATACACTATATATATACATACATGCATGCATACATATATAAATGTGTATGTGTATGTATATTTATATTTATACATAAATTTAAAGGTAGATAAATAAATATATAAATAGATATTCATATAAATGCACGTAAAAATATTACTTAAAAATAATTCAACATTTATATAAAATTTAATTCTTTAAAAAAGTAATGAACAGTTTAAAGCCTGTACTATATTTCGGTAAGTTAAAGATCAAATAATAGAATAAAAATGGAAAAGCTAAAAGTATTATAAAAATATGTATCTAATTTATTATTATTTTAATTATATAATCTATATTTGCCTGTATTCACGGTAATTTAATTTTAATATCCTGGCACGGATTATATACAAGATTACGTTAGTGTGATCACAAGAAGATATGCAAAATTATTTGTAGTATACGTCACAGAAGATAGCTCGACGGTGCGTAAATCATTAAATTAAGTGCTGGAAGCTTCACTCAAGAGTTTTCCAAGATAGTGCTAATAGGAATACATTATGTAGTAATAGAAATAAATAAAGATAGAGAGTTCTCTATGCAAAACGGTAGAACTTCCTGGTCCACTTTTGTTTCTCTATATAATCTAGACTCTAGGGTAAGATTGGATAAATACTTTTAGTTTTCGTCCAAAGTAATAGAGAATTGCAGAATATATTCGCACACTGAATCAATCTAAAAGAATATGACATGTAATTGATAAATAATACTTATTAAACAATTTATAATTTTCGAATATATAGGTTTCTTCCACTTATCTCCCAAGGAAATAATATTACAGAATTTTTTTGAAAATGTCACAAAATTCATTGTTTCTTAAATTCAGAACATGCAGTGTGACAGCAAAGTACTTAATACCTCCTAAACATCCTCCTGTTATTTAGCCTCCTGAGTTATTTTCATAGAAGTAAAAAGCAGAAGAGATTTACATA
Organism: Pardosa pseudoannulata; assembly: GCA_032207245.1. Lineage (NCBI taxonomy): Eukaryota > Metazoa > Arthropoda > Arachnida > Araneae > Lycosidae > Pardosa > Pardosa pseudoannulata. Next base: position 129,498,800 of record CM063498.1, read on the forward strand.
TATGAACTCATTCTAAATAAACTTCATTTGTATCTTTATAAATGGCAAGATATGAAGGATTAATTTTTTCAAAGAAATCCAGTTAGAAACTTAGACAACTCTGAATTAATTCATCTGTTTGAAAAAAAGACTCCAACTTCCTTAATCCACAAATAAAGACTGAACAGTTGTTCTAGGAAGCGGAAATCGCCATATTTCTACGTTACCTCATTGCAACATCGAGTATACAGTATAAATACAATAGCTTCACATTAAGCAAAACTAGTGTATATTTTCGTTTAATTTCTTCGATGGCGATGCAAGGAGTCACATATAAAAATATATTCTTCAAAAGACATTTATATTTTGCTACGCGAGAAATTGAATCATCAGATCTACAAACTTAATCTCGCACCATTATGCTTGTACTTTGTTATTACTTTTGAAGATAGCATTATTAGATCAACACAGACGTAGTGACATGAGATGTAAAATTGTTCATGAAATCGCCGACTGTCAACTTTTACAAGGAGGTTACTTGAAATTGATTTCCCTGTACGTATATCCATAAAATCATTGACTATGAGAAAATAAAATAGAAAAATATTTGTCTTTTATTAAAACTTTGTTATAACGAAAAATTGAATCATCCGTTCTTCGGTCTTAAATTTGTACCACCAACTTATCACTCTTATATTACAGTGAGGACAGCACCAATAGGACATTCTTGTAGGTAGTAACAATTAAGTTAAAAATGTTGTGAAGATGTTTTTGAAATCAATTTAAAGGGAGGTTCATTAAATTGATTTGAAAGTAAGGCATATGTAGTAGGATACTAATAACTCCTTGACGTAATAGCCCCTATTCGGCCAAGTCCTACGGTACCAATCTCCGCTACCGAGACCAAAATCCTTGGGGTACGAAGCATATACTCCGGTTTAAGTGGTCAAACTTACGCGGAACCCCCAGTGTTTAGCTCCCAAGCATGATTGATCCTCAGTTTGTCTACTCACTGAATTGATGAAAGGCTGAGTCCATCTTGCCCAGTCCGAGGATCGAACCTCGGATATGAGTCGTGGGAGAGCGAAGCGCTACTCCAATGCCACTGGGCATCAGCAGGATACTAATAGCTGCTTGAAAAATATGAAAAAAACACATGCTCTGAATTATAAAAATGCGTTTTGTACCTTATACTATAGTTATCATGTTAAATGATGAATTTTTGGAAAGGATTATACTGATGGATATTCAATTAGTACATTTTACATGATAAAAAATTAAACTAATATCTAAACATTTATAAAAATATATCTCTTGAAATACTATTTTTAAAGCTAAATTAACATAAATAAAAATCGTATGTATATTAACCCTCTTAGTGGAACACATCTAGATAAAAATTCTCCAAAATACGCTGATGTCAGTGGTCAAAGAGTTCTAGGATTTTTACCTTCACCCTTTGTCGACTAGAATGGAATATGGAAAACCCACCCTCGTTATTTTCCCTTGATTACTTCAGGTTATATACAGATATATAAATAGATATTATAAATTGTTAATTTTTAATACACATAAAGCTCTTCAAGTCTGGAATATGATTCCATAAGAAATAATGGATTCTAAAAGTACAAATAAAAGTATTCTTTAATAGACTTATTTATATTTTTTACGAAAGTCATCCAAGATATTTAAGTGGTGCAATTAGAGATACATCTGTTACCGCAAACGAAATACTTCGAAATAGATTTACAAAGCTATGAAAAGCTATCAGTGTCTTTGTGCCTCAGGAGGTAGGGTTGCATCCCTCAAGAAATGTCAGTAAAAGAGGGGTGCAGTTCCTAAACAACAAACCTGGCCCTCCTACCTCAAAACTCCATGGAGGAAAGCACTAGCAAAAATGTACATTACATCCATTTTCGGAGCATTTTTGGAGGTCGAAAATTGTACGTTTTGAAGTCATCATCGGTTTGACGGAATTGTACGTGCGAACCGCTTAGAGGGTTAATAGTTTACAAACTCACTCGCATGCGAAATGGTGTAACTATTTTATTTAAATATATAATTACATCATATAAAAACTTTTATACGCTATACTAATATTCAAAGAATTCTTTCAGATAACTTAATTAAAGCTATGAACTAATTAAATGTGACACAATTTATTTAGTAAAATCATGAAACTTGTAAAACTTTATATGGTTATAAAACCGTTTCTAGAAGTCTCACACTTCACTTTTACTCACATTTCCATGCTATTACATTCTACGGCTTAAAAAATTTGTAAGATTTATTACATTCCATCGAATAAATGTATATGCATGAGAATTAATTGTTTTTTGACAATAGCAAACATTTATTGTTACATAAACAAATTTTTGCAATGTTACAAACGTTATTAAAACAATGTAGCAATCAATGCTATAACAGTATTACAGAAAGATAAAATAAACATTGCTTCAAGCATGCAATAGAAAATATATCCGCAGGGAGTTCTATATTAATAAATTAAAGATAAATAAGTATAAATTGCATATGCAATAAATATGAAGATGCATCTTTATATACACACATATATATTACATACTCATAATAGTAACGTATTATAAATGTGTTTTGCATTCTATACTTTTCATACTACACAATGTTACACACTGAAATATTAGGTTGGGGAAGAAGAAATCCATTATTTTTGAGTGGAATTATTGACTTTATTTAACATATTTCAGATTGTCCGATTTGGGTCAAACATGCACCATTTTGTTCTATAATTTGTTGACCTTTTAAAGGTAGCTTTATAATGCCTCTCTCATAGAAGTCTTAGTTCTTATTGGAGAAAAACTCTAGTAATCGATTTTCACAATCTTCTCTTGATCCCAATTTCTTATAACTCTTGAAGTTTTACAAAGGGAGAAAAAAGTGGTAATGTCTTGGTGCCAGGTCCGGAATATATGGTGGAAGCATTAAAATTTCCTAACCAAGCTCCCTGAGTTTCTGGAGAGTCACTACAGACGTGTATGGCCTGGCGTTGTCCAGGTTGAACAAAACACATTTTCTGTTGGTCAATTCTGGTCGTTTCTGGTCAATAGCAAGCTTCAAATGGTCCAGTTGTTGACAATAAAGATCAGATTTCAGTGTTTGGCCATACGGAAGCAACTGAAAAAAAAATTATTTCCTTCCAATCCCAATAAAAACTTCCTGGCCGTTAGTCCTGGTTTGGCCACAGTTTGAGCTCCTTTACAGCACTTTGACCACGATCGTTTTCGCCCAATATTGTCGTATTTAACCATTTCTCATTCCCACTCACCATCCATTTAAGCATTGGGTCGATTTAATTCCGTTTGGCCATGGCTTCGCCGACGGAAATTCGATCCATCATGTTTTTTTGGTGTTAATTGGTGTGGTACCCAAACATCGAGTTTCTTTTGAATCCAACTTTCCGAAAATCTTTTTAAACTGTTCTATGGTCGATCTTTAGCTCCTGGGCGATGCTAGTGCTACTAACATGTTGGTCAACTTTAATTATTTCTGTAATTTTTCATCATTTTCAAAGACGGGCCTGCCTGTGCGAGGTGCATCTTTAACATCAAAAATGGCTGAATGCAATCAACGAAACAAAAATTGCACATAATTACCTGTTACAGTATCGGCCCCATAAACACTAGCACAATTTCATCCCCCTGGCTTGCATTTCCGCCTTTATTAAAGAAAAACTGTAAAATGTACCGAATTTTCTCTTTGTTGACTTCTATTTTTAACACCCTATAACTCACAACTGAATGGACCAAACAAAAAACAGTAAAAAATTTTTTAGTGTGAAATGTCATCTTGATAACGGCAATAAATTTGAAATTACTTAAATGATGCTTTACGAAATATCGACCACTACCTCCATCTACGGAAAAAAATAATGGATTTCTTTTTCCCCAACCTAATACAAGTAACATCATGATATACTCCCATTTACACATCTCTTTACGTACCTTCACCACAATCTTGTATTCCTTAAATAACTTCTTGCATCCAAAATTAGAATAATAAACAGATGTATTAAGTTTATTACACTAATTTAAGAATTCTTGAGATTGCTGCGTGACAAAATACTATACATTTTTAACTTAGTCTTTAATGCATTTTTAAAAGCTTTTAAGAGGCAGTTTTCTCTAATTAAAGATATTTTGAAAACTTGTGTATTTCCAAGGAAATATTTGTGGAAGTGGACATGAGATTAAGAAAATATTGCACTCCCAGAACATGCAAAAATATCATTTTAGATTACAACATGAAAAACTGCATATTTTAAATTATTATAATATAACTCAATAAAATTTTGAAAAAAGTTGTAAGTTAATAGTTATTCTTCATAAAAATTGATGTTATAAAATGTTTAAGATTATAATAAATACTATAATATTTAATATGTTTTTATATAAAAGTATTTAGTAATTACATATTTAGATATTTAAATTACTGTATAAATTATATTAACAGATACTTTAGATACATTACTTGTACGCATACTTATGTATGTACGAGCTTATACTTGGAACAGATCCCTATAGTAATGCTAAAATAACCCTAATATACCCTATTTTCTTATGTTGCATAGATTGCAAATTTTTAATCAGAAAACAACTTGATCCTTGCATCTCTTCTAAATGTTTTGACTACAAAATAATGTGTTGATTACAGAATGAAATAAAACCATTTTTTAATAAACCATATTTTTTAGTTTAATTAAATTTAAGAAATTTATATATTGGCAGTATATAAATTTGTTACACAATTTCTTATGCAATATTCTAACATTTACTATTTTAATACATCTGTAGTAAATAACGGTTAGGCCACATATAACATGGCAATAAACGGATTTCAATTATATAGAATTTTTTTTAATTTTATTTTTAGTACAAATTTCAAAGTTTCTGTTAAAAATTTAATTTTTATTAAAAACTTTAACAATATGACGTACTACATTAATAATTATGTAACTCTTACATTATCAAAAATATAGCAAACTGTTTCTAAGAAGTAAACTTGAAATTTCTAATCCTTCCCAGATGTATAGACCATGATATAATGATTAGGATACTTAAGGATTTATTTAAAAAGTTTAAATACATTCACAAACTATGTTTTAAAAATTCATAGAGTCGTATAATTCCCTTAATATTACACATTTGTAATAAGAACAATTAAGTTTTCTTAATACAACGTCTAAATATTTGATATGTAATATAATTAATAATGTAACATTCATATCAATAATCTGTGAAGCACTTACTCTTTTATATTCTTGCGATAGACTATAAAATGATTAGTGCATTAAGTAATGGAAGAAGACTAATATTTTTCCAAGGTGTTAAAAATATTCAGACTCTCAATCACTTTTATAAGAAAATTTCTTAAATTTACTTTTATAATATACAGAATATATGAAATATATGCAATATAAAATGACAACATTTCATAATATTAATAGAAATTTACAAATATCTTATATTACAGTAAGTAGATTACGTAATGGAAGACTAATGTTTTCCCAAAGTGATAAAAATATTCAGACTCTCAATCATTTTTATAAGAAAATTTCTTAAATTTACTTTTATAATTCAGTCTCAGGATACAGCATATATGAAATATAGGCAATATAAAATGACAACATTTCCTAATATTAATAAAAATTTACAACTATCTCATCACATTATTTCAATTATATAAACTATTAATTTCATTTAATTAAAATTACATTTAACT
>CM063498.1:129509535-129517035 GCA_032207245.1 Pardosa pseudoannulata
TTAATATAATATTTTAAGAAGGTACAAGTGTATTTAATCTACTAAAAGTTATGGCATTTATCATGTTAGATTTAATCATTGCTTTAGTATAGTTACACAAGAACAAATAAATTTCTTATTTTCTAACATTTAATTGCTAATAGAAATTTCTGAATATTAAAAGTTATATTTACCAGTCATAAAGGAGATGTGGCCTAATTTATGAAAATTTGTTGTAAGTTTGATTTGAAAAAGACATCATGCGTTTAAAATAAATATATGTTTCACCTACAGTCTGGACGACTGTAGCTAATGTACATATTGAGCTGCATAATAGTTTTAGTCAATTATTAACCAGGCAAAAAAAAGCACTATATCATACTAAGTTAAAACTATTTCTTAACATGCTACTATAGACTTACATGGTTTTAAAACAGCTTTTTAGCTTTTGCATTTCAAGATTCCGTTCTTTAATTTTAAATTTAAAAAAAAAGAATTTTCCTTTAATTTTTATTTTCTAAAGTATTATATTGACTTATTATCAACATTCACATACGTCATCAGCACATATGAACCGTATTCTCTAAAAGTGATAAATTTCGAAAATTAAAAAAAAATTAGTTAATTGCAATAAATATTTTGATATAAATTTTCTATCTATAAATTAATATTTCCAAATTTTCATCTTGTGGATGTAAATTTGTCTGATTAAGGAAATAAAAATACATTATCTTTGAAAGTAATGTAAATTCCTGTCTTCGCAAATACATTACTTAATAGACAATTTATACTACACACTTATATTATCTTTTAATTAATTTTTAATATCAATCACATTATAAATATCAAATAATTACTTATTTAAAATCATAAATTAAACACCTTAACATATAACAGTATTTTTCAAGCTATACAAATAATACAACTCAGAAACATTCTTTTATGATACAAAATGGACTTTTACCAATTTCAAGAAAACGTCTTACATATAAATACATTTATAGTCTTTATCACATCTTCCTGATTTTGTTTTACGTTATTGCTATTGTGATTGCTTTAACTTAAAAAAAAAATTCTTTCCTATTTAGGAAAGACAAGTCATAATCATACTTTCATTTAAATCTCATTTATTGCCCAATTAACGTTTTTCCTGCTTTTAATAGCTTAATATGTAATAAAAAGAGGTTTCCAAAAAGGTATGCTAATAAGGTATGTCATCGGTTAAATAAAAATGACTGAGAATGCAAGAATTCGTTTTATTCTAGAGGCTTAACTGTTAAAAGCTAGTTTCTTAACTGTAAAATAAAAATATTTAGTTAGATAATAACATAAAATATATTCTAATTTGTGTTTATTTCAAAGTGAAAATAGAAACCGAATGGATGTAAACTACTCAAGAACAAAAATTTAATTGATTAAACATTAAGTTATGTGTTTATAAGAAAAGTTTTAAGCTTAGAATTTTAAGTATCGTTTTTAACCGTTCTTGAGTACATTTGGGCTACTTTTTTATGTAAGTAGGGGAGAGTTGGAGCACCTTGGGACACCTTTATTTTTAGGCTTTAATTTGCAACCAGGAATTAGTTCTCATGTGTATTGATAGATGGCCGACCTTTTCACTTCTCAAAGAATTTTGATGTAAATAGTGTTCATAGGTAAGGAACAATTTGATTTTCTTTGTTTTGAATAACCCAAAATTACATCAATGTGCAGTTTTAAAAGTATTTTTTTTGGAAAAAAATTAAATATTTTTAAAAAAAGTGTATTATTATGAAAGAAAATTCATTTATTATTATTTCTATGTTAATAAGTAAATTGTAATGTTAAGCCTAACTGTATAGTAGTTACCAAAATGTACTATGTATAATGGGGCACGTTGGGACACACATAGATGGGGCACCTTAGGACATTTTAATAAGTGTAAACAAATAACAATTCAAGCAAAACAATTAATATTTTTGTGCCTAGTTTTTTAATTGATTTAACATGTCAAAATATTAATTTATTAATCCTTTTTTTTTCAGAATAAAATGGTGAGAACAACAAAAACAAACAGAAAGTATTTTGCTGTAAATGATAATATGCTTGAATCAGCTGCAAATATAAGATTTGTTAAAAAATGTATTAACTTGAACAATTTTCAGCTATTTCTCTTTTATAACAGTTAATAAAAATAATTTGAACAGTATTTTGTATTTGTTGTTTAGGGTCCCAACCTACCCCATACAGGGAGGCAGGTTGGGTCATTGGAAAAGTATTTATTTCTTTTATTACTCTTTGACTAAATGAGATATTAAGTATGTTTAATGTTTATAAGAAGCATAGATGATGACAATATATGCATGCATACTTATTTTTTCAATTAACTTTAAAATAAATTCATAAAAATGTTTAACTGAAAAAGTGTCCCAAGGTGTTCCGGTCTCCCCTACATGTCTGCTTCTACATCCATATCACATATCTCATAACCAATTAGACAGATAAGATTGAAATTTTGTATATATGACTGTATTAACATATGGCTGTGTATCGCCTTTTTTGAGTACAATTTTAACAAAGATAAGTTTCAATATCATGGTATTAATACTGCCGAGCATAAATCAAACTTGTACACCCGTAAGAGTCAAAATTTTATATTTGTGTGTATTATAACATGAAGTTGTGTATCGTCATTCTTGTTGAATCTGCACTGTGTATAACAAAAAAAAAAACTCAAATACTTATATTATCTGAGCCACGGTAGCTCAGTCGGTAAAGGTAAATCTATCGTAGCTGAAGGGTTCCGGTTTTGAAGCCTGAGCCGGCCTAATATCCTCCGTGTTAGATAAAGGTGACTGGGGAACGCAAAATACGTCCGTGGGCACAATGTCTTCCAAGTTCTCAATCAATACCTGTGGGATGCCATGCATATGAGTTTTCTGCTTGGTCCCTGCTTCAAATTTACGAGGTCTGACTTGAGCATAAGTCGTACTCTCACTTTTGAGGTTCTTGTTAAAATCAAAGGCTCAATTACCTTAATACGAGTAGACCCCGGCTCAATCATGCTTGGCTTGACCAAGTAGCATAAGACAACAACAAAAAAAACGTTACCTCATGGCTGAAATTTATTTTTAAATTAATACACACTACAAATTGTTGAATTAAATTCTACTCATAGCTTATTAAATATTCCATGCATTTTTTCTATTAATAAATGCTAATCTTTTTGAAATCTTATAACTATCCCCTTAAGATATTGAGGGTCATTTTACAAAATAAAATAAATTAGGGTTCAGTAAATTAAATCTAAATCATCTACAATTCAATAAGCCACAAGAATATTATGCAAGTCCACATGAGAATTAAGTTATCAGTGTTGAGCAATTGGTTGTGGTTTTTAGTTAATTTGTCAACAACAGTGATGGGCACTCAATGCCGTTAACTCTATCATTATGTTGTAGATCTACAATAAACGCAGAAATTAAAGTTTATAACACTCCGATCTTGAACTTTGGAGAGCTTTTAAAGCTCAGTGCAAATTTAAACGGGTTTTTTTTATAGTTGATTTCCTGCAATACTGAACTTTACACAATTTGCTCGAATATTATGTAACAAATGGTAATAATGAATTTAATTTAGTAATATGGTTTTTTAGTTAGTTTATGAACCCCACTGAAGTCACTCGATATATTTATAGTCGTAAAGTAGGTCTGTAGCATACACAAAATTTTAAGTTATCTGCAGAGTAAGCTTTTTAAGAGGGCATTGTTGATTGCTAGTATCCTGCAATATTGAGCTTTGTGAGAGTACAGCTCTGTTTGACATAAGTTTTGCGAAACTGATTTGCTCGCCGCACTTACACGTTTGGGTTGAATGCCCAAGTATCTTTCGTGACTCCAGAAAGTATGTGGTGTTGCCAGTGAAAATAATTGCACTTAAACTTCACCAAGTTTTGGAGAATTGTGATTGGTCTCCAGGAGGCGATTCAGGACCACCCTTGGAGTTCCGGTCCTTCTGGGCAGAGCCAGGAAAGGACGCATTGTAAAAAGGACAATGGAACAACTAACACCTCAGCACAGGATAATAAAAAGTATAGGGTTGCCTGGGAGAAAGAAAGAAGGAAAAGAATGCAGCGTTCTCTTGGACATTGGTAATTTTTTTTTGAGGCGTAGCACATGGAGTGCTTCTTTTACTTTTTAATTTTTTATATACACTTTTTTGCATATTTTCTTGTCGTTTGTTCTAATTTTGAACATTGTAATATAGATCAGTGGTATTATACTATAATTAATAGCAATATTTGCAGCTCTGTTTGACATAAGTTTTGCGAAACTGATTTGCTCGCCGCACTCACACGTTGTCAGTTGAATGCCCAAGTTTCTTTCGTGACTCCAGAAAGCATTTGGTGTGGCCAGTGAAAATAATTGCACTTAAACTTCACCAAGTTTTGGAGAATTGTGATTGGTCTCCAGGAGGCGATTCAGGACCACCCTTGGAGTTCCGGTCCTTCTGGGCAGAGCCAGGAAAGGACGCATTGTAAAAAGGACAATGGAACAACTAACACCTCAGCACAGGATAATAAAAAGTATAGGGTTGCCTGGGAGAAAGAAAGAAGGAAAAGAATGCAGCGTTCTCTTGGACATTGGTAATTTTTTTTTGAGGTGTAGCACATGGAGTGCTTCTTTTACTTTTTAATTTTTTATATACACTCTTTTGCATATTTTCTTGTCGTTTGTTATAATTTTGAACATTGTAATATAGATCAGTGGTATTATACTATAATTAATAGCAATATAAATCAACTTTGGGTTATCAATGACTTTGAAATACAATGCAATGTACTACACCACAACAGGCTTAAATGTATTTGCACATAAAAACTGTATTAAATAGCGATGATCAGTTTAATTATCTCATTTTTACATATAATTTTCTAGTGTAAAAATATTTATTACAGAATAAAATTTTCGATATCATATATTCTATAAAACATTTTGAGATATTGAAAGATAATTTCTAAGAATAAAATTTTCAAATTCTTTATGTACACATATTTTATGCCCAAAATAACTTCGATATTTAAAAAAAAAATATTTTTATGGAAAATGTTTTTTAGTTCAGTTTTAGTTTTATTTTATTTTACGTGCTTTAAATAATATGTTCTAATATAAGAAAATAGGTTAAAGAAAATTAGTTCATGATTATTTAAAATTTATAAGAATAGTAAAGTATTAATTAAGTATTTATTTATGTATTTTCAAATCGTCACATTTTTAAAAGCATTAAAATGATGTAATATATAACAATATATGTCTTGGCTGTTCTATAATATGGGTTAAATTATTTTTATTAGGAAAATAAACATATTTCTTATAAATTAGAAAAATCAATCAAAATATAAAAATATATAAATAATAACATTATAAATTTATTTAACGTATTTTAAAAGCAATTTAATTGCTTTTAAAACACGTTATAATGCGATCTATAGATAAAAGTTATAATACGATAAAATGTGTAAATGAATTTGAATATTTATTTTATAAATATTTTTTTCCAAAATTAATTTCACAATAATAATGGTTTTCGTAATTAATGAAATATTATTGGTTTTTGAAAAAAATTTTTAATTAGAATGATGTTATAATGATTATAATTATCACTTGATTAAAAAAATAATTATTTTTAATACATTTAATTTGCTATTATATATTCAAAGTTAAGATTAGACAACTAAACTTCACTTTGACAAAATGAACAGAATTTTAATTAAACAGAATTAACTATAAATAAGCATTTGAGGAATAAAATCTAATTATATATTTGTCTTTATTATACTTCACTTGCAAAAGACAAATCTTTATATTAGTCAAAGTGTAGCCTTTGAAGCTTAGCAAACTGTTGAAGCTTTTTGGAATCAGTGTAAGGAAACGAATTTGAGATTGTTCCATCAGATTGTTAAAAGTATCCCGCATACTTAAAGAGTTATTAGAGAGAAAATCCTGCACCACTAAAATTTAATTACGATGTAACTTTCTTCAGATATTTAAAATAAATTAAAATTACTTGATTTCGAAGCTAATCAAGTTTGTTTTTCTTATAGCAAAATGTTAAATTTATAAGGTATCAAATTTATTTCAAAGTTTTAAGTAACATTTCTAAATTAAGAAACAGTGTTGCAGTTTTGAAATATAAGGAGAGAGATTTTGGTACTTCAGTAAATTTAAGTACTCATTATAAATGCATCTTTAGAGAATGATGAACGTTTGCATAAATTATTAACTTTATACACATAAATTGAAGTATAACTAACTCCCAAAGAGAGGAATTGTGTTAACGAAATTAGTCATTTTTATATCTTTTTAAATATAAGAGCAAAAAAAAAATATTTTTTTTTATTTAAACTCGGATACTTTTGCAGGATTTAATTTTCAATCATGTATAATTCTCTGTGAATTCATTAAGAATGCTGAAGTAAAGAAATCTTTGCTTCTAAAACTAAAGTAAATAAATAGTAATAAATTGGCTTCTTTCTTTTGCTGAGTTCTTCTCTAGAAATCTTTTCCATCCCTTGCCAAATTTATTAATATTTTGGCCATGAATGATACATGGAAAAATGTATTCGTTTGGTTACAAATATACTTTACCTTCATTGTTAATGCTTCACAAGTTTATCTTTCTCGATGTGTATCAGATATGATACTGAATGTAAGTATTAATAGTTGAATATTTTTTCTATCGTATATAAAATAACATGCATCTATAAATAAATAAAATTAATTGACACTTAATATCCTTAAAATTATTGATATAACCGATACAATTAGGCTATATATATAAAGAAAACAATTTTGTATTTGTGTAAAATTATTTTTTTTTATTATGTGTTCAATTATTTCGAAAGGATTGGGCATGTGCCCAATTTCTATTTTCTAGTTTTATTATATTAGTTTTATAAAAAGCATAACATTTATAACAGAAAAAATTCAATTTAAATATTAAACTGTAAAAGTCACAAAAATTAAAGAATGCTATTGTAATAATAAGTGAGAAATATAGAAAATATAATCAATAAGATAATATAATAGATATTATCTTATTGATTATATAAAATTTGTTCAATGGTATGGAAGCTTATATCCATAATCACATTTCAGCATTTAATTAGTAATGCATGAATGAATGAATTACCGAATCATAGACAGCGATGTTTTAGTGTAATTTAAATCTAGAAGAATCTATCAGATACTTAGAATTAGTAGACCAATAATTTTGTAAACAAACTTTTAATTAAATCGTGAAACATGACTCGGATTTTAGCATTCTGAAATTATTTATTGTTGTTATATCTGATTTTTACAGATAATAACAATTGTTTAATGATATTATTTGAGAACTAGCATACAACCCGTCATATAACGGGATGAATAAAATTTTTAATTTTCCAGAATTGTAAAGTATCCTATGAAGCAGCTAAAAAAATATTAATAGAATATTTATATGTAATAGAAATAATTTATTTCTGTAAACTTTTGCATTAAT
>CM063498.1:129522035-129532035 GCA_032207245.1 Pardosa pseudoannulata
TGTTATATATATATATATATATATATATATATATATATATATATATATATATATATATATATATATATATATATATATATAATATATATGTGTAAATATATATTTGTTTCAGAGTTACGTGGGTGAATATATATATACTAATATATATTATATTTTGCTTGCATTGCAAACTCAGATGTATTGCAACTGTCTATAATATATATATATCACTAAATATATATATATATATATATATATATATATATATATATATATATATATATATATATATATATATATATATATATTGCTTCATTATTATTTTATTTATAAATACAACTGAAATGTGGTAAAAGAAATTTTATTCCTGGTCTCTGATTATTAAAAATAACATTATATACGAGATTAATATTTATAATTTTGTTATTAATTTTTAGGTTACCAAGCTGCTGTTTAGTTACTGTTGACGCTAAAAACAACGGGATTAAATTAATTAAAATACACATATTAAACACATTTTAATTATCTTGATGCATTATTTTTGGTATTTATTACAAACATTTTAAATATTTCAACTGAATATACAATCATATACAAATATTTTACTCGCCATATTCTAAATATTACTTAAGCATTTCTGTTTTATATATATACAAATTGCTCTGAAATCATTATCCACACTTATATAAGGTCTTTGCATTGTTAATTTATGAATGAATATAAAAAACTTTGTTTTAATCTCAAACCATGGCTGTTAAAAAATATAAGTTCATAATGGAGTTCACTTTTCAAAAGTTTAAGCGATGTATTCATACTGTTTTCCAGAAGTTAACATAAAAGAGCTACATTTAATTCAGTCATGTTTAATTAACATTCCTGTTATTAATGTTTTATTCCACTACATTTTATTAACATAAAAGAAGAGTCCATCATTTTAATGTAAACTACTTTCCTGAAAGGAACGCCAAAACTAATGTATAAAGGATTTGCCTGAGCAATTATAGAAAAAAATTTTATGCATTCCATATTGAAGTATTTTATTCCCTATTTTGAATATTAAAAATGTGAAAATTGATATTAAAATACACTGACTACTATTTAATGGATCTATTCGTAAATATATAAATTATTCACTATTTAAACTGAACGTCAGAAGTGTGGGTTTTGATTTCTTTTTTCTAAGTCAATATAACTAGTCATAAAATATTTAAAAAAAACGCATTTTACATTCTGTAATGTATAGATTCCATGCGGAATCTACAATATGAAAAAAAGAAAGAGGAAGATGTACATACATTTTATAGCTCTTGTTTTTGTACTTTAGTACATAAATAAAACGTTTAGTACCATGATTTTTTGTGAAATTTCTCTTCATCATTTGTGTTATTATAATTCCATGTATTTTTCTTTTTTGTTTTCTTTTACTGTTTTTAATGTACTTTTACTGTTTTCTAAGATTTTGCCTTTCTAAATTTGCTTTGGGTATTTTGTCTTTCTACATACCTATGTATGCAATATCATTTAACCATGTGTACATTGTGCATGAAAAAAAATCTTGTTTTCTTTTAATCCGTTTAATACACCCATACATTTAAGCACATTAAATTGAGAAAATACTTCAGGCGTTCCTAGCTGTTAATTTGGACAGCAGTTTCTGTTCATAGAGAATTTTACTACCCATATAATTTTAAATTACAGAACATAAAATTGATCAGTTAATTTTCTTTTCACATTGAACAGCCTTTCTTTCATATTTTATACAAAATTTCTGGTATGTAAAATCTAATTGAATATAAAAATTATATTACTTCACTACTCAAATATGGGAAATTAAATAATTATTCTTTTATTCTCCAGGTGTTTAAATAACTCTTAAAAAATATTATGACACTCTACAAGAACGTGCATTTTTAATTGACAATTCTGTTATTAGAAGCTTTTATATGAATTACAAAACAGAAACTTCATCTCTTTATTTTCTTTTCCCATTGATCAGGCTTCGTTTCAAATTTTGTACAAATGTATGTAGCATAAAATCGTATTTAATTTAAAAAATCTATTACTTCACTACTCAAATAAGGTAGATTTAATAATTATTCTTTATTTTATAGAATTTTAGATAACTCTTAGAAATATTATAACACTTAAAAAGAACGCACATTTTTTTTTATATTTTTACTATTAGAAGCATGTATATAAATTACGAAACACAAAATTCATTTGTTCATTTTTTGTTCTCATTGAGCAGCCTTTAAGTTCATATTTTATATAAAATTTATGGAGGAGGTTATAAAATCAAATTTAATATAAAAATCTCTATTACTTCACTACTAAAATAAGGAGAACTTAATAATTATCCTTTCATTTTAATGATTTTAAATATATCTTAAAAAATTATAACACTGTACAAGAACGTACATTTATATTTGACTTTTTTGCTATTCGAAGCTTGCAGATAAATTATAGATCACAAAATCCATGAGTTCATTTGCTTTTCTCATTGAGTAGCCTTTATTTCATATTTTATACAAATATTATGGAGTATAAAACCTCATTTAGTATAAAAAAATCTATTACTTCTTTACTCAAATAAGGGAAATTTAATAATTATTGTTTTATTTTCCAGATTTTGAAATATTTCTTAAAATTATTATAACACTCGACAAGAACATAAACTTTTAATCGATATTTTTACTACTAAAAGTTTGCAGATAAATTACAGGACACAAATTTCATCTGTTCATTTTCTTTTCACATTGAGGAGCCTTTCTTTCATATTTTATACAAAATCTATGGTGGAGGTATAAAATCTCATTTAACAGAAAATCTCTAGTACTTCACTACCCAAAAAAGAAATAAATAATTGTTCTTTTATTTTCCAGATTTTTAAATTTCTCTTAAGAATGTTATAACTTACTACAATAAAGTGCACTTCTGATTGAGATTTCTGTTATTAGCAACTTCCAAAAAAATACAAAACACAAAATTCATTTTTTCATTTTCTTTTCCCTTTGATCATTCTTCCTCTCAAATTTTATACAAAATGTATGGAGTATAGAATCTCATTTAATATAAAAAACTCTATTACTTCTACTCAAATAAGAAGAATTTAATAAGCATTCTTTTATTTTCCAGATTTTTAAATATCTCTTTAAAATATTATTACACTCTACAACAACGTACATCTTTAACTGACATTTTAGCTATTACAAACTTGTAGATAAATTACAGAACACAAAATTCATTTGTTCATTTTCTCTTCACATTGAACAGCCTTTCTTTCCTATTTTATACAAAATTTATGGAGGAGGTATAAAATCTCATTTAATATAGAAAACTCTACTACTTCATTACTCAAATCAGGATAATTTAGTAATTATTTTTTAATTTTACAGATTTTTAAATATCTCTTTAAAATATTATAACACTCTACAAGATTGTATATTTTAATTCACATTTTTGCTATTAGAATCTTGCAGATAAATTACAGAACATAAAATTGATCAGTTAACTTTTTCTTTTCATATTGAACAGCCTTTCATAATTTATACAAAATTAATGGAGGAGATATAAAATCTAATTTAATATAAAAATTATATTACTTCAATACTCAAATAAGGATAATTTAATAATTATTCTTTTATTATCCCGGTTTTTAAATATTCTTTAAAATGTTGTAACTCACTACAAGAAAGTAAACTTTTCATTGACATTTTTGTTATTAAAAATTTGCAGATATATTACAGAACCCAGAATTGATTTATAAGTTTTCGTTTCATATTGAAGAGTTTTTCATTCATATTTTATATAAAATTAATGGATGAGGTATAAAATCTTATTTATTATGAAATAACTCTATTTTTTCACTAATCAAATAAGAAGTTAATAATTATTTTTTTTATTTTTCCAGATAAATAAATATCTTTTATATATGTTGTAACTCACTACAGGAAAGTACATGTTAATCGAGATGTTATTAGAGGCTTGCAGATAAATTACAGAATACAAAATTCATCTTTTTTTTTTCCAATTGACCTGCCTTTCTTTCATATTTTATACAAAATGTATTTATTTGGTATAAAATATCATTTAATATTAAAAACTCTATTACTTCACTACTCAAATATAGATAATTTAATAATTATTATTTATTTAAAATATTTTTAAATATCTTTTAAAAATATTATAACATGTTACAAGACCGTACATTTTTAAACGATATTTTTGCTAATAGAAGCTTGCAAATAAATTACAGAACACAAAATTCATCTGTTCATTTTCTTTTCACATTGAACAGCCTTTGTTTCTTATTTTATACAAAATTAATGGAGGAGATATAAAATTTAATTTAATATAAAAGTTATATTACTTCAATACTCAAATAAGGAGAATTTAATAATTACTCTTTTATTTTCCAGATTTTTAAATATTCTTTAAAATGTTGTAACACACTACAAGAAAGTAAAATTTTCATTGACATTTTTGATATTAAAAACTTGCAAATATATTACAGAACCCAAAATTGATTTATTAGTTTTCTTTTCATAGTGAAGATTTTTTTCATGCATATTTTGTATAAAATTAATGGATGAGCTATAAAATCTTATTTATTTTGAAATAACTCTATTGCTTCACTGATCAAATGAGAATAAGTTAACAATTATTGTTTTATTTTTCCAGATAAATAAATGTTTTTATAAATGTTGTAACTCACTACAGGAAAGTGCATTTTAATTGACATTTCTGTTATTAGAAACTTCCAGATAAATTACAGAATACAAAATTCATCTTTTTTTTTCTAATTGACTTGCCTTTCTTTCTAATTTTATACAAAATGTATGAATTTGGTATAAAATATCATTTAATATAAAAAAACTCTATTACTTTACTACTCAAATCAGAAGAATTTAACATTCTTTTATTTTCCAGATTTTAAATATATCTTTAAAATATTGTAACACTCTACAAGAACGTACATTTGTAATTGAAATTTTTGATATTAGAAGCTTGCAGATGAATTACAGAACACAGAATTCACCTCTTCATTTTCTTTTCCCATTGAGTGCCTTTCTTTCATATTTTATATAAAATTTATGGAGGAGGTATAAAATCCCATTTAATATAAAATACTCCATTTAATATAAAAAAACCTCTATTTTTTATATTTATATAAAAATATAAATATATTATTATTATTATTATTATTATTATTATTATTATTATTATTATTATTATTATTATTATTATTATTATTAATATATTATTATTTTTATTATTATTATTATTATTAATATATTATTATTTTTTTATATATATTCTCTATTATTTATTACTTTACTTCTAAAATATGGAGAATTTAATAATTATTCTTTTACTTTAAAGATATTTAAATCTCTTAAAAATGTTATTACAATGTAAAGAAAATACATTTTTAATTGACATTTTTGTTATTAGAAGCTTGCAGATGCAACA
Source organism: Pardosa pseudoannulata (assembly GCA_032207245.1). Classification (NCBI taxonomy): domain Eukaryota; kingdom Metazoa; phylum Arthropoda; class Arachnida; order Araneae; family Lycosidae; genus Pardosa; species Pardosa pseudoannulata. The sequence continues at coordinate 129,527,487 of CM063498.1, forward strand.
GAACACATAATTCATCTGTTCATTTTCTTTTTCCATTAGCCAGCCTTACGTTCATATTTTATATAAAATTTATGGAGGAGGTATAATATCCCATTTAATATAAAATACTCCATTCAATATGAAAAAACTCTATTTTTTATATTTATATAAAAATGTAAAATTTATTATTATTATTATTATTATTATTATTATATATAAATATATATATATATATATATTATATATATATATATATATATATATATATATATATATATATATATATATATATATATATATATATATAATATATATATATATATATATATATATATATATATATATATATATACATATATATATATATACATATATATATATATATATATATATATATATATATATATATATATATATATATATATATATATATATATATATATATATATATATATATATATATATATATATATATATATATATATATATATATATATATATATACATATATATATATATATATATATATATATATATATTATATATATATATATATATATATATATATATATATATATATATATATATATATATATATATATATATATATATATATATATATATATATATATATATATATATATATATATATATATATATATATATATATATATATATATATATATATATATATATATACATATATATATATATATATATATATATATATATATATATATACATATATATATATATATATATATATATATATATATATATATATATATATATATATATATATATATATATATATATATATATATATATATATATATATATATATATATATATATATATATATATATATATTTATATATATATATATATATAATATATATATATATATATATATATATATATATATAGATATACTATATAGATATATAGATATATATATATATATTATTTATTACTTTGCTACTAAAATAAGGGGAATTTAATAATTATTCTTTTATTTTAAAGATTTTTAAATATCTCTTAAAAATGTTATGACACTGTAAAGAAAATAAATTTTTAATTGATATTTTTGCTATTAGAAGCTTGCAGATAATTTACAGACCACAAAATTCATCTGTTCATTTTCTTTTCACATTGAGCAACCTTTCTTTCATATTTTATACAAAATTTATGGAGGAGGATGGGTATCTTTATAAAAGGTGGTAGCTACGCGAGTTCATTGTACATGCAGTAACCATTTCGAGACTCAGTAATGGTTTCTTGTCATGACAACGCCACATTAGAGCAGACTGCGGAAAGTAGGTATCGATAATGACGTGGATGCATTTAACACGTTCCAGAAAATGCAATTATAGTAACATCTGGGATTAATTCTTTTTTACAAAGAATAAATTGTTACACATTATTCTTAAGGAATGTGTAGTAACTTATGGAAATTAAAATTTTAGTAAGAATACAAACAAAACGATAGTTTTTTAATGCTTTTAAAGTGTGTATACATTATTGTTATACATTAGGAATGTGTAGTAACTTATCGAAGTTTAAAATTTTAGTAGGAATGCAAACAAAACGATAGTTTTTTAATGCTTTTAAAGTGTGTATACATTATTGTTATATTTTATTCTTAAGGAATGTGTAGTAACTAATTAAAATTTAAAATTTTAGTAGCAATGCAAACAAAACGGTACTGCTTTTATACTTTTAAGGTGTGTATACATTATTGTTCTATATTATTCTTAATGAATATGTAGCAACTTATCGAAATTTAAAATTTTAGTAGGAATGAAAACAAAACGATAGTGCTTTTATACTTTTAAAGTGTTTATACATTTTTGTTATGCATTATTATTAAGGAATGTGTAGAGTCTTATCAACAATTAAAATTTTCATTTGAATGCAAACAAAACTATAGTTCTTTTATACTTTTAAAGTGTGTGTACATTATTGTTATACAGTATTACTAAGGAATGTGTAGTAACTTATCGAAATTAAAAATTTTAGTAGGAATGCAAACAAAACGATTTTTTTTATACTTTTAAAGTGTTTATACATTATTGTTATAAATTATTATTAAGGAATGTGTAGAATCTTATAAAAAAATTAAATTTTCGTTTGAATGCAAACAAAACGATAGTTATTTTATACTTTTAAAGTGTGTATACATTATTGTTATACAGTATTATTAAGGAATGTGTACTAACTTATCGAAATTAAAACTTTTAGTACTAATGCAAATAAAACGATAGTTCTTTTATGCTATTAAAATGTGTATACATTAATTTTGTACCTTATTCTTAAGGAATGTGTAGTAACTTATCAAAATTTAAAAATTTAGTGCAAATGCAAATAAAACCGATAGTTCTTTTATACTTTTAAAGTGTGTGTACATTATTGTTATACAGTATTCTTAAGGAATGTGTAGTAACTTATCAAAATTTAAAAATTTAGTTGGAATGCAAGCAAACCGATAGTGTTTCAATACTTTTAAAGTTTGTTAGTCACATGAATTTAGTTTTAATATAATCGTTCACAAATGTTTTTCTCATATATGTTTATATTCGAATAAACAAATAAGGATTTTGGATATCAATTTTTTAATTTAAAAATCTTAAAAAAATTTCATTTTATATTGATATAACTCATGAAAGAATAGCACAAATAAATTATGCTACACAATTTTATACAATCTTGTACTTTTTCATACATTTTCATATTTTTATATTATTTATGGAAAACAAAAATAACAAATTAATATTTAGTCAGGATTTTGGAAAATATTACTTCAAGTAGTATTATAAATAAACTTTTGAGGTGCTTTTTAGCTCATATTAAATATCCTAAATCTGTTCATTTTAGTTCAAAATTCGAAGACAATTTAGTTAAATATTTTTGAAGAATATCTGTACAAAATATGAACTATATAGTTTAAACAGAATTTAAGCTATAAGAATTTTAAATTGAATATATTTAAAATAAACAGAATCTGAGATAAATGTAAAATACTCTAGCATCCATATTTTAAGAAATGACTACCATTTCTTTCATTTTAAGCTATTTTAAGATCTCAAGTAGATTATTTTACTAATATTAACAAAAATAACAAGAAAGTATTTTTACTACAATTTAAATTCATATTTATTTGTATAGCTTCCCAACACATAGAATAATTTATAAAAGAATATTTTTGAAGTACATATACTCACTGAAGATATAATGATGTGTATTAACATTATAAAAATATATTTGCTGATGTAATTGTTGTAGAAACATGAGGCATGTTTTATTTAAACCAGAAAATTTTATAGTCTTTTTAGGATTTAAAAATAGAAAACAAAACATTTTCGTGATTTATGTGATACATACAACTAGTTATAAAAAGTTTAGTTGTTTAAGAAATATATAAATATTTTTATTTAAATAAATGCTATTATATAAGTAAGTTATTATATAAGTTTATTTTAGAAATCATGTATGGGTGATTCTACTTGAAATGCTCAAAAATAATCTGAAATCTGGGGCACTACAGTAACCAATTTTTATGAAAATTTGTAGGTAGTTTAGGCTGGGCATAAATAAACATTATTTAAAATATTTTAATTCGAAATAAAATTTTACAGCAGTTTCAGACATTGTTTTAAGGTATTATAATTTAGAACATAACTTTTCACTAGTTTTGAATTGTCTATTTTTGAAGTTTTCGGTTTTCAAAACTACTTAAAATGCACAAACATCTTTTGTGTCCTTTCAATCTCTAAGTACGTGTGTACTCATTTACACCATAGTAACGATTTCAAACCATTATTTTTTTTTCGTTTGTCCAAATAAGATTTTACTAATTAAAAAAATTATATCGTTTTAATAGTACAAAGAATTTAGAGATGTTGTAGTTAACTTTAAACAGTCAAGTCAATGATGCTAAATTAATTTCTTCCATCTTTAAAATAGATTTTAAACATAAAATGTAAAATCCTAAAAAAACTGAATAAAAAATCAAGGTTAAATAATATTTCATAGGAAATTTATTTATTGTATGCATTATATGATATATATAAATAAAAATTGCTTTTTGAATCCTAGAACATAATAACTACGTTCGGAATATTAATGTTTATTTGACGTGATATGCTTTCTAAAAGTTTGTTACCTAGTAGTTATACTTTATCGTCTAGTAATGAAGCTTATAAAGGTACAGAAGGTACAAGGGAAATGTCGTTAATTTATCATCATCCTTTTTTAAAATTAATTTATTAAATCATTTTTATTTGGTTTTAATCATAAAAAATTATATTTAATATTTGAAATATATAAAAAGTATAAGGATAAAAATTATATTGGTAATTAGTGCAATTGCTATTTCTGGGTAACTGAAGTAGGTTGGTGGAGAAGTAGTCTCCGATTGAGATAATGTGGACTGATCTGAATAGTCCATGTATCCTGACACATCAAATTATTAACGTTTCTGTTACACCGAGTATATAAGTGTAAATTTAAATTTTATATATATTACCAATATTTGTTTAAATATTTTTGAAAATGTGTCTCAACGTTTGTT
>CM063498.1:129537035-129569535 GCA_032207245.1 Pardosa pseudoannulata
TATATGAAATTTTCATTAAAAATCATCATTATTGCAGAGGAATCACTCTAAATAACCCCGGAGGTCATAGCATATTACAAATTTAGTTTTGAAAAATTATAAAAGTTACATGATATATATAAAATATATATATATATATATATATATATATATATATGTGTGTGTGTGTGTGTGTGTGTGTGTGTTGTGTGTGTGAGTGTGTGTGTGTGTTTTGTGTGTGCGTGTGTCCTACATCCTACTAATTTATAATATTTGACGTTTTAATATTACTTAAAATTACTTGAATAATATTAGAGTCAACTAGTGTTTGAATTTAATAATTAACTTTGAAACTTGATGCACTAAAAATGGTACAATATATAAATGGGAAGTCTTAAAAAATGATAAGTACAAATTAACCCTACAAATAAAAATGATAAAAAAATATAATAGATGAAACCCGCATGGGAAACTTTTCTCCAAGGAGTGGTAAAATAGATGAATATTCAAACGGAGAATGAAACTAAATTGGAGAATTCACGGCAAGGCATTAATTTAATGAGCCAAAACGGGCAAGCTGATTAGTGACTCGTTGAGATAAAGAATACGTGAGTTTGTTATACAAAGAGAAGGTGACTTGAGGTCATACGGAGGTTAGCATATTGTTGAGTGAAAGTATGAATATGGGTTATAACATACACATGATTGAAAAACTGGATATAGATGACAAAAGAATAAGAAAATATTCTTACTATAGGAAAAAATATTTAGACAGAAAAGCATATTGGATAAGAAATCTTGATGAAAGATATTCCTTGATGAAATGAAGGTACTATTTTAATACCAAAAACAGAAGAATATAGATAACTCATGAGAGAGACGTGTGGTACAATAAGCTACGCTGTCACTAAAGACCTATACTTGAACTCCACTCATTCGTGCGACAAAATCTGATACCGCACTAAATTCTTATAGTCCATCGTTGCATCAATATCCAATATACCACTACCTTACAAGATTCCTTATTGTAGTTCCTGCTACTTTCATCCCATTATCCAACTCTCCATTGTTTGCGCAAAGCCAGGTACCCTATAAGAGTTCTAAAAGATGAGCTCCATCCCTTAAATCACTTATACCTGACACCTAGTGGTAAGCAACGTATATAATAACCAAATAGGTTCTCATTTTACTCTATTAGAAATGAAGATTTCAACAATAGACCACACACACACACACACACACACACACACACACATATATATATATATATATATATATATATATATATATATATATATATATATATATATATATATATATATATATATATATATATAAGCTTCCTCTCTCTCTGTTTTTTGCAGATGTACAAACATTAGTTTAGGAATTTACATGTTAAGAATGTATTGAAATTTACATTATACATTTTCAATAGAGTTGCAATGAAAATGGTTATTATATTATTAACCATTAATTTAATACAACATTTATTTTGGGGAAAAACAATGAAGTTTTGAGATTCTTGTTTTCCTAAAGAATTCCTTCTTTATAATTCGCTTCATTGAATCGCATGGGAACATATAATCGACAATGAAAAAAACTTTTTTTTTCTGTGTTGTACGGAGTATATTCAGAGGTTTATTGAAGTAAAAAATTGCTAGCTGATGCATAAATTTTTTGTTTTCCACTGTATTAATGCAATTTCTACAATTATAAATTTAATATTTAAATATATAACTTTATATGTATAACTGAAACATTTAGTCTGAATAGATATGATGATGGATAGAAAAATTGTTTGTTTTAAATATTTTATTAAAAATTTAATATCTTAAGTTGAAATTTTAATAATAAAATACAAATAGTTTAAATGCACTATAATTTTAAAGCAAGACTAATAAATAACAGTTAGTTTAGTTACATAAAATACCAGATATTTTATATGAAGTTATGAATGATTAAATTAGTATATATATATATATATATATATATATATATATATATATATATATATATATATATATATATACATGGTGTGTGTTTTCTTTTGAAAATTTAATCTTACATGGTAAACTCTATTTTTAATTCATATACCATTATTTCAGTACATACGCGTAATTAAAATTATGTGATATACTATTCTTTATGTGAGTACTTTTAAATGCAATTCTTTTTGCTCTAATATAAATTCTGTCAAAGAAGAAATTATAATTTCTAATAGTCCCAAATTATAAAATGCAATATTATAATCAAATTTTTTATTCATATTCCTAATTTATTTCAGTACAGTCCAAAAAACCTTCGTGATTTAATTTTTACTCTTTGATAATTAACGTATATTAGGTACATTAAAATTATAAGTTTACATAAAATTCCAATTATACAATTAAAAATATAGAAATTAGATATTTCTTAAAATTTGAACCAGGATGTATTTCAAATTTTAATTTCCTGTCTAGACACAGAAAAATAACACTTTAATTAAAGTGATTTATTTGAGGCACACCTGGAATTTTATCCTCATGTGAGCTAAGTTAATTAGTAAAAATAGTATTATTAAAATTTTCCTATTAGATGGTTAAAAAATATATTATTTATAACTATATTTTTGTATTTTAACAATTACTCAAAATTAAATTATAGAGGAATCAGTAATTAATATCAGTAATTTTTAATAACAGTGCCACATTTAAAAATATTTAAATAAAATTTATTTTCTTGACAGTCAAATAAATGGATATACTCACAGAAATTGTTAAACAAACTCTTGTTTATTTAATTTATAAATCAACTACTTTTTCTCTTTTTCGGTGATTTATTAATCCAATCCTTAAGTATGGAAGCAAGATTTGGATTTCACCTTCCTGTACTATTAAGGATATTTTATTAAAAAATAGTTATTAAAATTTTTTCAGTTTTGCATACAATGTCACGTTATTAAATCCATTTTTCTTTTATTTGATACGTATTTCAGGCTTCTTTATTTTGTTTAGCTATATAAACCCTCTTGTGAACATAAAATAATCACCTCTAGAACAGATATAGACATACTGATCTATATAGAGCATATTAATTTCTAAAAATTGATATTATCTGAAGATATGATGTTGATTGCATTCATGTCACGAACAATAAAATTGAATGATTAAGTCCTTTTATTTTTAAAAGAAATTGTGAATTAATTTTAGTTTTTAGTTGGGCTTTTTTAATAGGAAATAATAGTTGGGAAGAGTGCAAGTTTTTAATAAAGAAATAAGTATAAATTAATAAAAACAACTGTGATAAAAAGTTTGCCTTATATTATTCCTTTTATCATTCTATATACAGAGAAGACAGGTCATTCGTAAAAGCAACGAACTGGTAACTGGAGAATTGAGGGTTCGGGACTCGAGCAGGCTAAAATCCCATATTTTCATTATTGGTGACTGGGGCACGTAAAATATATTTGTGGTCACAATGTCCAGTTTCTCAAAATATGGCTCTAAAGCCTGAGACAAAGCATGGGAGTCTTTTGCTTGCTGTCTGCTTCCAAATTTCGAGGACCCACTTGAGCTAATATGTACTTTCTCTCAATAGTGCTTGTCAAAAACGAAAGGTGTACCCCTTCGTTTTAATTATATAGCCCACGTATTTTGCTCGCCCAAGTGGCATTAGGAACAACAAGATATTGTGGTGAATAAGCAAATTCAGTATATATGGATGTGATCTATCATGGCTAGTGCCGAACGATGGCTGAATGCTTAGGGTGCTGGCTTTCGGAACCGGAGTTCGTGGGTTCGAATCCCAATATGACATGGATGTTCGTAGCCGTTCGGAATCGACTTTAAGCAGTAGGTCCCGGTCTTTTTATCCCTCGTGTTGCAAAAAGTAGACCGTAGTGCTCCAAATTCAAACCAAACTAACATGGCTAGTAACTACCGCTTTATTTATCCAAAATCACTGGATAGTCCAATCTCTGGCTTGGTGAAACTTATGAATTGGTGATTTATGAAAACGAATGGTGATTATTAATTTACATCCAAAGTAAGCAAATTTATTTTGTATTAGATATATTAATACATGAAAATGGTCTATGCCAGTGATTTTACTCTTTTTCGGATTTCCATAATCTTACTGTATAATGGTAGTCAATCTAATTTAGTCAAACTAAAAATTAAACAGACTTCTTAAACAGTCTTTAATTGTAAAAAATGGAATTGTAAAAGTTATCGTTGCAGAGTATCAACAATGTGTTTTAAATGTAAATGAACATAAACAAACTTTTAAAAATAAAACTAACGCTTAATTTACTTAAAATATATAAAGAAAAGGTTTAAGGCAAATAAACATGGTATATAATCCTTTAAACTGGTAAATTAAACTGTTAAACAATATTACTACTAGTAAAAGAAAAACATTGAAAACGATTACAAAAATGAATACATTTGACCTTACTAAAACTTAGGCTAACCCAGAACCAGGCACGAGCAGAACCTCATAAAGCGAAGTTGTTTTGCACCCCTCATTACGCAGATCGACTTCTCAAGCAACAAACAAGTTAAAATGAGCCGCTTAAGTAAGAACTTGTATTATTAAATTCATTGGGATAAATTTCCCTTACCCAATTAGAAGCTGACTATTTTATGGAGAAGTCGGCCTGGCCAAAGGTTAGATTAAGACACATACTTTTGACTAGTATTTTGTGTATGAGTGAACAAACCAAGGTGTTTCATTTGACAACATATAAAACTATTTTTTAGCCTTATGTTATTTTAAGTTAAACTTAACTTTTTTAATTCTCATGCAGTTTCGCTACATACATGAATAAGATAAGAATACTAAATATAAATTTAAAGTAAAAAATCAAGTATCACTCACGTAAAAAGTTTTAAATAATATGATTTCCCTGATATGTAAATAAAGTGTTGCAATTTACTCTAATATGTACTACGAACATTGAAATATTCTACATTGTAGTCTAAAAAGAATTAAATTTTTCTTTATAATCTTCTGATTTCAAATGATTTTCTGATTTGATTTTATTTACTACTAAATATCGGAAATAAAATAGAACTACACATATTTACGTAATCAGCAAAATCATTATCTAACTGCTTGGAACAATTTATATTGTTTAACAATACCCAATAAAATTCACCACCGAAAAAGGGAAACATTGTTCCATGTTAACCAAACCGATCATATCTCACTCATCTTAAATAAAATACGCGTAGGAACAAGGCAATAAAATTTTGAATCAATTAAATATTTAAACGGGTAACCTTCCTGTAAGGTCGAAGAACCAATTTTAAAATCACCCTTAATCTACTAGTGGTTCAATAAAGGAAATGGGGATCACATATCAGTTTTAGAATCTTAAATGGAAAAATATAAAAACTGAACTTCATTACTCTGAGAACAGGTTATCGAAAAATCGATGCTATAAAGTCCAATAGTTGTGTTGTAATACACTTGAGACATCTAAAAATGCATTACCGGTGGATTTGAGGAATAAAATATGTTTCACATTTCTAAATCGCATTTCCAAGTATATGGAGATTAAACGAGATTTTTTTTAAAGCAAAGGTCTGAATATGATTTATTAGATAACGCCGAATAGGAATATTCCATTTAGCAGATGTAAAAGTAAAATGAATTTAAACATGTTATTTGTATTTCTCTTTCTTCTAATATTGGTAAATTTTTTGTTCCTCAGCCATCGTCGTTTATTTTATAAACAAATTTTAGTGGTATAGTATGATTATATTTGCTTTTCCGCTCTAAAAAATTATTTCTGTAAGACTGCCTTAAGGGAGTATTTAGTTCGCTCTAACTAAATATTTTTATTTGTTTCGATCCATACAACAGTTTTTTTAACGTTTTTAGATTAAACTCAATCTGAAAAGCATGTTGGAAATGTTAAACATAGAATAGAACTCTGCAGATAAATTTTCTAATTTTTTAAGAACTTAGATGTATTAAAAATATTAATTTACTAAGCTCACATATAGAGCTAAACTTTCAGTACTAATTGCATGTCAATAAAATCAAATTAATAATGCTTACATAGAGAAGTCTTTCTATTATTCATATAATTATTTTAAATTAGATAAAAGAGAATGACATTGAATGCATATTAGTACTATTATTTAGCTAATTGCTTTACATAAAGAAATTAATATCATAGAAACTAGTCAGCAATGAAAATATTTCGAGGAAATGTATGGTTTATAGTTAATTTTATTGAATATCTTATTAATATTCTTCAGACGTTTAATGTAGGGAATAATGTGCACACCTGCCTAAGAGTGACAAAAGAGTTTAGAACTTATCGAAAGTAGAACTTATCGTAAATTTACTATCTATTACATATAATTTAATTACATATTTAATTACATATAATATAATTTAATTACTATGGTATAACAAAGTTTTGATAATTTATTTATGACTTCAAAGTGTCTACATTATTCTAATTTAGGTATCCAGAAATAATCATGATGTTCTTTAACTGTAGAATGACTTTAAACTGTACGAAAGCTTAAACTGTAGGATATATAAGTCCTATAATAGAGATTAAATTCTAATCGTCAAATAAAAAATTTTAGTTAAGTATTCTCACTGAAAAACTAGTCGAAGTCTAAGCACTCAGTTGGACACAAACTGTCCTCAGGGACATAATGCTCAGCCGGTACTTAAGGTTTAGGATGTATCCTCGACAAAAGTGTCTAAGTTGTATTGTTTAATTAAACAGTAATTTTTACTGTATATATCATGCACATGGAAGAAAATATAGGATTAGTTTTAAATATCCTATCGTATTAATATCAAAAGAAGTTAATAATACAATTAAACTTAGGAAAACTCACAATTAGATGTAACAGTATACGAAAGAACAAAACAACTTATGAACAAGCTATTTGGATGAAAACAGTCACTATGTCTCAGTTTTACACACTTCAAAAGCAAAATTCCTTGGGTTTCTAATGGAGTACTTGTTGATATTCATGTTCTTCTAACCATTGTGAAGTGGAAGTCTACGTAGAAGTTAAAAATAAATCATTTGCTAAAAGGACAAGACAATGTGTCATACAATGTTCCTCAGCAAATACATCTGTTGTATGTAAACAATAATATTCCTATTATGAACATCTGAAAAAAAAGACACAAACTGTTAGTTATTCTATGATAGGAAAAAAATAAAAAAAAATTGCTCTGTTGAGACTTTTAGAATATATAGAAATGTTTTCATCTGTTACTATCAGCCCACTTCTTCTTGAAATTCGTGATTTACTTTTTATGATATAAAGGCCGAAGAAATTATGACTGTTTCTGTTGTAGCAAAACGTAGCTCAAATTAATAACCATGGACGATGCAGTTTTACCATTACAGATCAATACAGTGAAACCATTGCATGAATACATGCAAAAAAGTGCTTTTTTATAGTTTTTAAAATGAAAAAGAGTACTGAATGAGAAATCAACCTTTTTTTACCCATTTTACCCCATCAGATCTTATGTAACACTCAATTTGACCCACCTTTATTTTGCTCATAGAAGAACACTGTGTTAATTTGCCATGATTTAAGAAAAAAGCAAAATTTATTTTAAATACTAGATAAGAAGTACTGATAAAATTGCCCATCATTGAACATGACTAAGAGTTGGCAGTACATCAGTGTTTGAACTTCATTATATATATATATATATAAATATATATATATATATATATATATATATATATATATATATATATATATATATATATATATATATATATATATATATATATAATATATATATATATATATATATATATATATATATATATATATATATATATATATATATATATATATATATATATATATGTATATACATATATATATATACATATATATATATATATATATATATATATATATATATATATATATATAATATATATATATATTATATATATATATATATATATATATATATATATATATATAAATATATAATATATATATATATATATATATATTATATTATATATATATATATATATATATATATATATATATATATATATATATATATATATATATACATATATATATATATCGGTGTGTGTGTAAAGTGAGAGAGAGATAAAAATTGATAGGTAGTAGATAAAAATAAGTATTTAACTATTAAAAAGATACATTTATGTTCCTATAACTTACTACTAAATGATTTCAAAATAACTCCATAAATACTGCATATATTCACAACTTTGTTACTTTTATTTAGTAAGCACATTCCTTACTGTGATTCATCAACGAAGTAGTTAAAATTACCTAACACAATTTCTTTGTAGCGGTTTTCTTAGCTATAGTGCGTAACGTTTTTGTTAGAAACGTCAGCTGTTTGAAAGACAAACACAAAAATTGGTACTTTGAGAAAAACCTTTTTTGGCAAAGTTGTAGATAAATTGAATTATTTCAGGGTTGAAAAAAGGAAATACAAAATTTATTTCTCTAGAGCTTTGTTAAATTACATTTAATGGGAACTGCCACTTCTTTCGTAGTTTAGATTCTTTTTTTGTCGAAGTACAATCTAAGTGAATCATGTTAAGTACAGGAATTAGATTAGAAATCCTATACGTTGCAGGAGTATGTGGAAACTGAAGATATATTTAGGTACCTTTATCTTTTAGATGCTCGATTGAAATCAACTATCGTATATAACGATTAAATGTTCATCATTACAAAGTACAAAATAGACACAAATTTCTTTCTTTCATGTATTAGGCATTAAGTATTTGTGTCGAACGGACGGTTAGACACTAAATAAAAATAATTTAATATTTTTGCAAATATTTTACATTATTTATTACATTATAATTTTATTGTATCAGTCAAGTAGAGGCAGATACAAGAATGTTATTGAAATCTATAAATCACTCATTTCTGTCAGATCAATAAAATAAAAAATTAACAAAAATATATTCTTATCATTTAACATTTTGTATATTATTCTTTATTGGAAATATTATATAGAAATAATAAGGTTACTTAATTTAATCTATTTTATTGCAATGGATGACTAAATTTAATATTTTAATTAAGTTATTACTTACATTTTTATAATTACAATTTACCTTAAATTAAATCCCTAAAATATTGTACTTATCAGAAATATATTACTGTAAAAATATGAGAAATTCTTCTCTGTAATTTTTTAACAATGTAATAAAACTTGAGAAAAATACTTTGTAATTGTTTTCATATGAAACCTTTTTATAGGTAACTTTATCTGTTTGAAAGAAAAACACAAAATTTCGTACTTGGAGTGAAACTTTTCACAGTAAGATTGTAAATGAATCGAATTATTCAATTAAAAGAGAAATACAAATTTATCTCTTTAAACCTGTACTAAAGTACATTTAATAGAAACTGCTACTTCTTTCGTAGTTTAGATTTTGTTTGTCTATTTTACTGCAATTGATAAATATATTTAATTTTTTAATTATGTTATTACTTACGTTTATATAATTATAATTTACCTTAAACTGAAACCCTAAAATATTGTACTTATAAGTAATATATTGCTTTAAAAAATGAGAACAATCTTCTCTGTAATTGTTTATAAATGTTATGAAACAGACCTGCGAAAACTACTTTTTAATGGTTATTTGTATGTAACCTTTATGTAGGTATCGTTATCTGTTTGAAAGACAAATGCTTGATACTTGGATTGAAACTTTTCACAGTAAGATTGCAAATGTATTGAATTATTCAGCTAAAATAGAAATACAAATTTATCTCTCTAAACCTGTAATAAAGTACATTTAATAGAAACTGCTACTTATTTCATACTTTAGATTTTGTTTGTCTATTTTACTGCCATTGATAAGTAAATTTAATTTTTTAATTAGGTTATTACTTACGTTTCTGTAATTATAATTTACCTTAAACTAAATCCCTAAAATATTGTTCTTATCAGAAATATATTACTTTTAAAAAAAGAGAATATTCTTCTCTGTAATTTTATATCAATGTAATGAAACAGACCTGACAAAACTACTTTGTAGTGGTTTTCGTATGTAACCTTTTTGTTGGCAACATTATCTGTTTGAAAGGCAAACTGAAAATTTGGTACTTGGAGTGAAACTTTTCACAGTAAGATTGTAAATGAATCCAATTATTCAATTAAAAAAGAATTATATATTCATCTCTCTATACCTGTATTAAAGTACTTTTAATAGAAACTGCTACTTCTTCCGTAGTTTAGATTTTGTTTCTCTATTTTACTGCAATTGATAAGTAAATTTAATTTTTTAATTAGGTTATTACTTACATTTATTTAATTATAATTTACCTTAAACTAAATTCTTAAAATATTGTACTTATCAGAAATATATTACTTTAAAATAATTAGAATATTCTTCTATGTAATTTTTATGAATGAAATGAGGCAGACCAGAAAAAACTACTTTGTAGTGGTTTTCATATGTAACCTTCTTGTAGATAACCTTATCTGTTTGAAATCCAAATGCAAAATTTGGTACTTGGAGTGAAACTTTTCACAGTAAGATTGTAATTGAATCTAATTATTCAGGGATTAAAAAAGGAAATACAAATTTACCTCTCTAGACCTGGATTAAATTACATTTAGTAGGAACTTCTACTTTCGTAGTTTAGATTTTTTTTCTCGCCAACATAGATTCTTAGTGTAACATGTAAATTACTGGAATTATATTAGGAAACTAATACTCTGCTAGAGAATGGGGAAAATAAGCTTATAGTTAGGTATTTTCCTTTTTAGATAGCCAAATGAAACCAACTCTTGTTTATATAGATTAAATGTTCTTTTTAGTAAACATAAAATAAATCTTAACTTCATTCCTTATGATATTAATCATTGAATATTTCTTTCATTACGTAAAATAAATTCTTTGAAAAACATTTTACAGTTTGGCATTATCATACAGTAGGCACATCCCAATTTTAAACCTTTATAATTTTTTTATTCCAATTTTTTAAGCCCAAACGTCTATATGTGTATGCACTGTGTAAGATTTAATTAATTTAATTGTATTTAAATTTGTAAAGAATATATATTTGCGTAAATGTTTTTATTTATAAGAGCTTTTCATATAAAGAATAAAAAGTTTTTTTTGATAACAACAAATATTACACTACCAGAAAGTGATTTTGACAGCTAACATATTTTTGAAATCTTGTATCGCTCTTATTTATTCTTTGATTTCCTATTTGTTTATTAACTTTTCTAATGATTTTTGTAAAAAAGCATGAAGGTAAAAAATATTTTTTACTCATTGTTATCATAGCTATAAAAATGTATATCTATAAAGGTTGTATTTTATATTTAATCATAGTTATTTTAGATGGGAGAGGAAGAAACTAATATGGTTATTTCAAAAATAAATTTCTGTTTTATTATTGCATTTGCATTGACGCATGGCAATTATTATGGTACATGCTACGTTGTAAAAATGAATTAAAACACCCCACACAGTATTTTAAAAACATTTTGAGGCCATGATGTACTAATCATGTTATGTGGAAAAAAGGGCTTCAGACAAATAACGAAATACTGATGAATGATTTTTTTAATAGCAAACGTATCATACATGCTAGATTTATCTAATTATATTAATCACTAAGTAATAAATTCAGTTTTAAAAGGAAAACAATTAGCAAAAATAGATCCTCATAATTCTACATTTTCTGCTAGAGAGTGGGGAAACTAAACTTATATTTAGGTACTTTTCTTTTTAGATAGCCAAATGAAAACAATTCTTGTCTATATAGACTAAATATTCTTCATTAGTACACATTAAATAAATCTTAATTTCATTCCTTGGAATATTAATCATTGGATATTTCTTTCAGGAGTTAAAATAAATTCTTTGAAAAAACATTTTACAGTTTGGCATTTGTCATACATTAGGCACATCACATTTTTAAGCCTTTATAAAATTTTATACTCTAATGTTTTAAGCCCAAACACCTACAAGTGTAGTCGCTGTGTAAGATTTAATTCGTTTAATTGAATTCAAATTTGTAAATAATATATATCTGCGTCCACCTTTTGATTTAAAAGAGCTTTTCATATAAAGAATAAAGGGGTTTGTTTCGATAACAACAAATATTACTTTACTGGAAAGTCAAATACAGTGATTTTGACCGAAAACGTATTTTTTCAAATCTTGTATCTCTCTTGTCTATTCCTTGATTTCCCATTTGTTTATTAACTTTTCTAATGGTATTTTAAAAAAAATCATGCAGTGATTTTGACCGCAAACGTATTTTGAAATCTTGTATCTCTCTTGTTTATTCTTTGATTTCCTATTTGTTTTTTAACTTTTCTAATGATTTTTGAAAAATAAAGAATCAAGGTAAAACTATTATTTTACTCATTGTTATCGTAGGTGTAAAAATATATATCTATAAAGGTTGTATTTTATGTTTAATCATAATTATTTTTGATAGGAGAGAAAGAAATGAATATGGTCATTTCAAAACACAATTTCTGTTTCTTATTGCATTTGCATTTAGGTATGTCAATTATTATGGTACATGCTATGTTGTAAAAATGAATGAAAACAACCCATATAGTATTTTAAAAACCATTTGAGGCCATGGTGTACTAATTATGTTAAGTGGAAAAAAGGGCTCGCGTTATCTTCAGACAAATAATGAAATACTGATGAATATTTTTTTAATAGCAACGGTATTATACATGCGAGATTTATCGAACTATATTAATCATTAAGTAATAAATTCAGTGTTAAAAGAAAAACAATTAGCAAAAAAATATCCTCATAATTCTACGTTTTCTGATAGAGAGTGGGGAAACTAAACTTATATTTAGGTACTTTTCTTTTTAGATAGCCAAATGAATCCAACTCTTGTTTATATAGACTAAATGTTCTTCATTAGTACACATAAAATAAATCTTAATTTCATTCCTTGGAATATTAATCATTGGATATTTCTTTCAGGAGTTAAAATAAATTCTTTGAAAAAACATTTTACAGTTTCGCATTTGTCTTACAGTAGGCACATCACATTTTTAAACCTTTATAAAATTTTTATTCTAATGTTTTATGCCCAAACACCTACAAGTGTAGTCACAGTATAAGATTTAATTCGTTTAATTGTATTTAAAGTTGTAAAGAATATATGTTTGAGGCTATCTTTTTATTTTAAAGACCTTACCATATAAAAAATTAAAGGCTTGATTTGCTTTGATAACAACTAATATTACTCTACAAGAAAATCGTTTTCAGTGATGTTGACCGCAAACGTGTTTTGAAATCTTGTATCTCTCTTTTTTTTTCTTTGATTTCGTATTCGTTTATTAACTTTTCTAATGGTTTTTGAAAATAAAATCATGCAGTGATTTTGACCGCAAACTTATTTTGAAATCTTGTATGTATCTTGTATATTCTTTGATTTCCTGTTTGTTTATTAACTTTTCTAATGGTTTTTGAAATAAAACATCATAAAGTGATTTTGACCGCAAACGTATTTTGAAATATTTTATCTCTCTTGTTTATTCTTTGATTTACTATTCGTTTATTAACTTTTCTAATGGTTTTTGAAAAAAAGCATTAAGGTAAAAAATATATTTTTTACTCATTATTATCGTAGCTATAAAAATGTATATCTAAAAATGTTGTATTTTATATTTAATCATAGTTCTTTTAGATGGAAGAGAAAGAAACGAATATGGTCATTTCAAAATACATTTTCTGTTTTATTAATAAGTTTGCATTGAGGTATGTCAGTTATTTTAGTACATGCTATGGACTAAGAATGAATTTAAACAGCCCACACAATATTTTAAAAGCCATTTGAGGCCGTATTGTACGAATCATCTTATGTGGAAAAAAGGGCTCACGTTATCTTCAGACAAATAACGAAATACTGATGAATATTTTTTTAATAGCAAAGGTATTACACATGCGAGATTTATTGAACTATATTAATCACTAAGTAATAAATTCAGTTTTAAAAGAAAAACAATTAGCAAAAAAATATCCTCTTAATTCTACATTTTTTGCTAGAGAGTGGGGAAACTAAACTTATATTTAGGTACTTTTCTTTTTAGATAGCCAAATGAAACCAATTCTTGTTTATATAGACTAAATATTCTTCATTAGTATACATTAAATGAATCTTAATTTCATTCCTTGGAATATTAATCATTGGATATTTCTTTCGGGAGTTAAAATAAATTCTTTGAAAAAACATTTTACAGTTTGGCATTTGTCATACAGTAGGCACATCACGTTTTTAAACCTTTATAAATTTTTTATTCTAATGTTTTAAGCCCAAAAACCTACAAGTGTTGTCACTGTGTAAGATTTAATTCGTTTAATTGTATTCAATTTCGTAAAGAATATATGTTTGCGTCCACCTTTTGATTTAAAAGAGCTTTTCATATAAAGAATAAAGGGGCTTGTTTTGATAACAACAAATATTACACTACTAGAAAGTGATTTTGACGGCAAACATATTTTTAAAATCTTGTATCGCCCTTGTTTATTCTTTGATTTCCTATTTGTTTATTAATTTTTCTAATGATTTTTGCAAAAAAGCATGAAGGTAAAAAATATTTTTTACTCATTGTTTAGTAGCTACAAATATGTATAGCTAGAAAGATTGTATTTTATATTTAGTCATAGTTATTTTAGATGGGAGAAAAGAAACGATTATGGTTATTTAAAAACACAATTTCTGTTTTATTAATGCATTTGCTTTGAGGTATATCAATTATTTTGGTACATGCTATGTTGTAAAAATGAATTAAAACAAACCACACAATATTTCAAATACCATTTGAGGCCATGGTGTACGAATCATCTTATGTGGAAAAAGGGCTAACGTTAGATTCAGTCAAATTCTTAAATGTTGACGAATATTATATCTTTTTTTTAAAATAAAAAAGGCATTAGACATGCAACATTTATTTAAGTATATTAATCACTAAGTAATAAAGTCAGCAAAATAGAAAAAACATTAACAAAAAATTATCCTCATAATTCTACGTTTTCTGCATTGTTACATTATCAGCTGAAAGCAGTACGTAAGCATAACAAAGTTATTTAATTGCTTCTATTTAATTATAATCAGTGACCTCAATCAGTTCATTTTCTCGACATTAAATTATTATTTGTGTTTAATTAATTCTTAATTTCTCTTTAATTAAATCCCCCCCAAATGTAAGTCAAACAGTTATTTAGAAATTTCCCTTTTAATAATTTATTTCGTATTTCAGACTATCTTTTTATGCGAACGAAATTCATTAAACCGTTTGCATTCCGCTGTGCCAATTATTTTGGAACGTGCTACGTTGTAAAAATGAATTAAAATAACCCACACAGTATTTCGTTGTCATTAAACGAATTGCAAAAAAAAATATTAATTCATTTGTTAACTTTAATAAGACCTTTACCGAAAACTGCATTTTTAAAATAACCCTTTTTTAGAATGTGTGTAAATTGAAAAAAAAGATAACATCATTAGAATAAAATTCAAACAGGTGAAATTAATTAACAGTGAATTCTATTTTGTGAAATAAACTCACTTTTTGCAAAAACTTGGATTAAAGGAGAAAAAAATATCAAGAGGTAAATGATTGAGTAGAAAATATTTTTCTGAGTTAGAATTACATATTTATCCCATTTTTAACAAAAATGTAATTTTTTTCTGTGTTTCAGAAATAAAGAAGAAAAACACTAATATGTACAGAATGTCATAAACTTTTTTTTTAATAAATTTGAAAAAAATGTCTCTTTTAATTAATTTTGTTAACAGTGTATGTGAGAAGCTGTAAAATTCCTTTAAGCAAATATGAATTTAACGTTGTTTATAATGACAAATAATACTTTAATATTCCTTAATGAGGTATTCTATCTAACTGACATATTTGAAAGATATATTTTGTATAACTAGCAGTTCCTCTTGACAAAATAATTAAAGTTGTTCAAGGTGTAGCCTACATTAAATTTTTATAATTTATAATTGCATTTTAAACATGCTTTCTTGATTTGAAGTTGAAAATTAAAAGAAATTGTGTTGCTTTTCATCAACTCATTTTATCTTATTCCCTATTGTTAATTTTGCTTATTAAAAGTAGTTAATGACTCCTTTATATTCCCCCTTTTAACTTCTTGTGTATGTTTGGCTGTAAAAGAATTTCTAAATTTGTCTCTTAATGTATTTAGCTCAAGAATAAAAGAACTAGAACAAGTTATTTTTACATTATACCTTATCTTACTGTTGTTGCATTCTTTTCATTAAAATGCATTGTTAAAACATTTAATTACACGGTATTTGGGTGAAATACAATTAATTAGAAAGCAATTATTATTATTATTATATTTAATAAATTATTATATTTAATAAAAGACTTTATAATGTTGAGAACTTCATCATAATTCAATACGTTTTTCATTTCATAAAATTTTTAGCACAAACCAGAAATGACATTGTTTTGTAATTTTAGTTACTACATCTAATCTACCACGGTGTTCAGCATGTAAATTTCTCACAAAGAATGTTAGAGTATAAGGAAAGATATTAGACATGTATTTTCATTTATTATATTTTAGTGAGTGGTGTAGGTATCAAGGCAGTAAAGGTGACGAATTACATTAAAATAACAATTTATTTAAAAAACAAAACTTAAATAATCAATAAACAAGAAAATGAATGTAAGAGTATGCATGTAGAGGTAACACTTTTCGTGTGCCGAAGTATATATAGTGAAGAAACATTTGCATACAGATCGAAGATCATCAGTACGGCTACGGTTCACGAGAAAGCCTGTGGAGATTGCGATTTGCGACTGCTACGCTATTCATCCCCACAATATATTAGACAAGTATTTTCCTATTTGTAAACGATACAGCAAACGATTCATCACTCTGAAATTATTGCATAGGATTTTAAACATAAATATCGGAACACTATTACAAATTTTACGTTTTTTTATTGTTGTTCTAAAATTATCTTTTATAACAATTAAGTAAATTTATTTTGTTCATTACATAATTAGAAGAATGTTAATATTTTATTGTTTTAATTACATTAATTTAAAAAGAAAATAATCATTACTATAAAAACATTAAATTGTATTATCTGGGATGTATTATTAAAGATACAGTGGGTTTCGCTTAATGTGATAAGTTTGGGACACTGTAATTTTGATAAAAATTTCCGATTGATAACAATAAACAATATACAAAATTAAATACATTTATCCCCTTTTTAATTCGCACGTACTACATTTCAATAACAAATGTAAAAACTCACCTTATATTTATGTACTATTCCTTATCTTTAAAGACACAAGCATTGTTTACATAATAAAAATAATTGATAAATTGACTGTCTACAATTCTTTCTAAGAAGCTCATTCATAAATCGTTTGTAATCATAATTTCTTTTTTCTCCTTTTCAATAGGTGGAAGAGGGAGAATTCCAACAAGAACGAAGGGAAAATAAGTGGGTCCCTTCTGCATACATTATGAATATCCCTTTGCCAGTTAAAATGAGGTTCAAAAACTGATAACATTAACCGATGTAACGATCACATAAAGAGATAACTTTAACATACAAATAGAGAACATCGTGATCAAGTGATTTCGATAACAATAAGTGATTGATAATATTAACCGGGATCACATTAAGCGGGGTTCACTGTATATTGTAAAGATATGTTTATTTAAATGTGGGTTGTACGTAAGACATAAACATTTCTCATAACAGTTTTTTATTAATCTATTGAAAGGGTTTTTTATTTTGCCCTCATTTTTAATATTTGGTGTAAAATCTAAATTTTGTTGAGTTATAATAAAAACTATGCGTCTCACTGGATATTAATAAGACATTAATATTCTTTAAGAAACATAAGACATCGTTCGTATAAATTTAAAAAAAATAAGTATTAATCACATTTCTTAAAATTTTTTTTTATATTTCTGCATGTTACGAATACTAAAATCTGTAGAATAAAAAACCAATATAAGTTCAAATTTTTAATTTTTGTTTATAAGTTTAATATTCTAATGCATCTTTTACAGTGACAAGTTGAGTTATAAATGGATTTCTATTCAATTTAAAAACACACAAAATTTAAGTAAAGTGAGTTGTTTTTACTTCCTTATTCCGTATTTTAGGAAGTAATTGCATTTATAAATGTGAGTTTAAAACTCTCATAAAACCCATCCCGTATATTAGTGTAATTGCTTTAGATATCATGTACATATTCTACATTTATAAGAAATGTATTTTTATATTTAATGCATATATTATATAAACTGCTCATAAATATTTTACATTAATGTATTATAATTTTTTTAAATCAGCATTTGGAAATTCTTGTCTGCAAATCTTCCTTTTTTTTAACTTGTAGCGGATGGAGAATATTAAGTAAATTTCTAGAAGACATTTATGGATTAAATTCAAGTTTTCTTTTTTAACTACTAAATGCAATGTTTAGAGCCTTAAAAATCTAAAATCCATTAAAAACTCTTGCGTAATGCTAAAATATGGAATATATTTTTGTAATTTTGAATAACAATAGTCTATTTTATAATCACTCTTTGCATTTCAATAGATTTAGGAATCTCCAAAATAATAACATCTGTGTATTTCATAATTAACAGCCAAAATCCAAAAGAACTTAAACATATACTAGGTATCGAGGAAGAGCAATGCGCAGTCTTAAATATGTAATATCTTTATACTGTTTATTAATTCCTTAATTCCCACTATAAATTAAGAAGCTTTCGTATGAAACAATTGTATGAACGGCCTTTACATATTCGTAATTTTAAATCTTATTACATGAAATCTAATTTGTTCAAAATATGAGTTACTTCCCACATTTCTGATAGACATGAAAAATATCAACAAATTTAATCATTCAAATGCAAAATGAGGATAATTTAATTTGCCTAACCTTGAACTATATATTAGACTTGTAAACAAGCTTAACATATTTCCTTCTCATTTTTTGTTTTATATGTAAACCGTCTTTTTTTCTTTCGCCATTAAAAAAGAACGTTAGATTATGTGTTGAAAAATATTCGATCTGAATAAACAACAAATAAATTTTTCCTTTTTAACTTCACGGAAGAAAATCAAATATATAAATATCCGAAGTAAAGAACAAAATGTCTTACTTCAACTAGTTTTATTTATTCCATTATATTTCAAACCCTTTTCATACACTGTTTAATCAATTTCGAAATAAAAAGTCATATCTCAACTTTATTCAGTTAAATAAAAACAGAAAAAGCTTTCATCTAGCTTTCAAAGTGATATTTTCATGATAAGAAACATAAAATTAAAACAAATATATTAATAATCATTTTTCTTCTTTTCTGATTTTGATTTTAAATTTTTTTTACCCTCTGAAATATTTTTGTCTGTAAAAACGTTATTAATGTCTTTTATAAAGAAATTTAAATTAAAAACATACTTTAAAGAAAATTATGAACAGAAACTACTTATCACATCTGAGGTGAAATCAGTTTTAAAACTACATTTTACTCAGTTATAAAGTGTAATGAAAAGAATAAACAGGTTTTAAATAATTTCCATCTAGTAAATAATTATACTCTAGTATACTTTTCATCTAGTACTCAAACAGAACGTGCAAGAAATATATAATTTATTAATTAACATTAAACAACGTTAGATATAATTCACGAAAAAGAAAAAAATAATAATAGGAAATTAATTTCTTATCATATGTAAACTAGAATGCCTTTTATTATAAAGATATTTTTTCATTTCTTTTAACACATAGAGTTCTTTTACTTTTACCATAATAATGAAGAATAAAAAAGATTTTCTGGTATACAAAGAACCCATGTCGCATAGTAGATGATTAAACATATTGATGAAACAAATTTCTAAAAATAGAGTACATGAAAATATTTATTTATTACTCCGTTGTAAGATTTTATTATAAAAGTAATTGATTGTATATTAAATAACATAATTCAATAACTAGTTATTAGCGATAATAACTAAAATAGCATAAAAATTTTCTTGTTTAGTGAATATTTCAAATAAACTTTTCTTACTCTTTGCCTCAAAGAGACTGGGTGCTACCTTCTGTTATTGTCTACAAATCAGAAGAGCAGTTGTTTTTACTCGGAATTTGCAATTAAAATATCATTTCCACCTGATGTAAGTTTATCACTCATTTCTGGTGTAGCATTAACAACACTGAAATTACATACAATCTCTCATACCTTTAAATAAAACCCCCTCAAAATCATGCATATATGTACTGAGATATAGAAAACAAAATCTACATCCAATTTGTTTAATAAATTTAAATTTTTTTAAGAAATTATATATTCTGTTTTTCATACAAAGAGTTACAATAAACTAAATATTTAATATTCCTATGTTCTGAAAGACTTATTTTATAATACTTTTTATAGACCCTCATAAAAATATTTAATTTGTAATTAAAAATGAGTTCAATACTATTAAACTATTTATTATTAGTATTCTTCATAAGTAAAACAGATGGTAGTATAATAAAATTCTAACTAAGAGAACGGAACAGTCTCTTCATCAGTCTAAATATGGAATTTTGTTTTCACCATAGAAAATTCCCTATTCCAAATCCTTAATAAAGTGCGTTTTTAACCTAACATTGAAATCACCAAAAATTGTTAAAACTATTGACTCTATATTTAAATACCTAATTTTATTGTAAAGTTTCGTCAATGTAATTCCTCATGTAACCTTAATTTTTACTTTAAATCTTTTAAAAACAATAAAACATAAATTAAAGTACCAACTGATGAGAATCCTACAAGCATACTTTATTCATGCCCCTTTTTAAATAGCCTTTTCAAATGTAATATAAACTTCATATACCGTCTAAAACATCGCGTGCACATTTTGGAATATTATTTACATACACAAGAGTAAACGTCAACAAGAGAATATTATTTATATATTGGTGAGGTTTATTACATATTTGCTTACTTTGTTTTTCGTAATGCGATATAAGTGTTGTAAGAATATTTGTCTTCTTCTCAAAAAAATAAAATATTAGTTTACAATCAAAATTGGACTTTCCCTTTATGATAGTTTAACTAATCTTATTGTAAAAAAAATAGCAGAAACACTGATTTCCCTTTAAGTTTCCTTTTTATAATCTAGTGTTACTAAACAGTTAATAATTAACTATTTCAATCACTTCTTAAATTGTAAATTATAATCTCAAATTAACTAAAGTTATAAACGAAATAAACGTGCATGGAATGTGAAGAAAAGCAAGAACGAAAAATTCTGAAGATGTCGCGACGAATTCCATTTCCTAACTAGATGCAGCATCTATTTCAATTTCACATTTACATATATGTCTTTAATTATTAATTATTATTTAATAAAAGTAAAAGAAGTGGGGGGTGTGCGAATTATTAAAATATAAAGACCATCAGAAAGTTAAATATGCATTGTAAAGTTTTATAGTAGATATAGCTATATTCATACTTCCTATTAACATAAGTGCAAAAAACGTAAATTGATGCAAGAGGTTCGAAAAACTTAAAGATTTCAGGCCAGATGTTGGAATTATATATAAAAGAAGGCCCTTTTAAATTTTGAGAATTATTATAAAATATTATGAATAACGTTCATTGAAATAGTGCATATTCTACGAAGATTTTTAACTGTTGAAAAAAAATAGGCATTATTTTAAAGTACTATTATTATGTGTTTAAAGAATATTTGGGTGATTTTCCCTTTTTACATATTCATGTTACCGTGATTTTCTGAAAGAAAAATGAAATAAAATGAATGAACTAAAAAATCAAGTGAGGCAAATAGTTAAATACTTAATATTAAAACTATCTTGTTCTATAAAATTGCCAAATGTGGTACTCTTTGGAGAGCTCTAGTTTAAGAAAAATAATAAAAACTTATTTAACCCAAAATTATATATTTTTAGTGTACATATAAAACAGCAATTAAAGTTTATTGAAAGTTATAAAATTATCTTTTAAAATAATTGAATGTAATAATTATAGATAATTTTATATGTTAATAGTTATTAGTTATAGTTAGGAATCAATAGTTAACACTTCAAATTATTTTCGGTTACAGCCATAATCACGTAATGTGCATAGATACAGTACTAAATGTACATAGATATAGCACTAATGAGAACTAATACTAATGATTACATGTTGAGGTAAATCAAACATTTTTAAATGTAATTTTTTTAAACTGAAAGTTACAATTACATTTTTTTGTAAATAAAAATATTTATATTTTTACTTGTGTAACAATAAGTCGTTTTAGCTTTTTTTCCTCTTCCCGTGAGTCATCATCAAAGACATACCAGAACAGGACCGGTTAGAACTAGAAAGAAACTTCGGACTACTCCCAACCAATAGAATAACCCATAGGTTTGATTTTTTCTGACCCCTGCTTGTAAATCCCTGTTTTTTCTCCGCAGGACAGTCTGATTTTTTTAGAGGACAAGGTTGTGACCAAAGGAGAATAGAAGGTGAACGCTGCTGGTCTTCAATATCTACAAATGATAAGTTGATTCCAGTTGTATTCCTTAGGCATTTATTTAATTGAATAAAATCATTTAATCAAGACTTATTTGTTTATGTGTTTATTAATATGTATTAATTTCTGCTTTCTCAAAAACTAGGCCAACGTAACATTATTTAAAAAAAAAAGGTATTAGTAATAGTTACTAATCAACAGCTTATATTTCAAATCATTTTGTGATCCAATCTTAGTTATTTATGCAGAAATGTTTTACTAATGAAATATTACATTTTGAGCTACTTCAAAAATAAATAAATATATATATTTTAGGGCAAAATAATATTAAATTTATCTAAAATATTATGCAGATTTTTCACGAGTATCAAGATCAAAATGTGAAAATTTATTTACACTTCTCACTTTACTCTTATAAGACTTTTTAATGACAATTTCTAAGTAATAAACATTTTTAAAGAACTTAGATGGATTTTTGAACGAAATAAACAATTAGTGTCTTAATGTAATAATCATTATTTTAATGTATTATCATGACATATTTTAATATTATAATTTGCCAGTAATAGTCTAAGCAATATACATGATATCTGAAAATAATGCAGGATAATGGTACCCCAATAATATTCCGCATTTGGCTGATTTCATTAGTTGTGAACGTAATGACATTTCCAGAAATAATTTCGAATTAAATGCTGCAATTCATTTCTCTATTTGCTAAAGTAATACCATGGAAATCCTAACTAAATTCAAGAATCGGCGATGAGTCAGCAATTATTTTCTATTTCTGGTGCAATTTGTGAAAATGAGCCTTACTAGTTATTAGAACTATTGAGAATATATAAATGTGTTTTGTAAACATTATTATTTTATCATTCGCATTATTTTTGACTTAATTCATTATTGAATTGTGTACGACTCTAACAATAAAATGTATACAGATAATTTGTTTTGAGCATTATAGCGCTAAACCTGCACTACAACCTTAATTTTAAACTTTGCAAATTACCAAGAATACGGAAATTTATTGACATTTTGCAACACTGATACTCAGCATTGAAAAAAACAATAATCCTATGCCTTTTTATTGCTCTTGCGTCCCGCCATGTCGGGCATTCTCACGGTTTCGCGAGAAGTTTCGATTTGTCTGGAATTTGTCTGGTCAGCTTAAAAGTTAAGTTAGGAGCGTGCGCAGATGTGAACAAATGTTTTCTCATAGGGAGAAGGAGAAAGTTCTATGACGCCAATTTCAATTCCAGACAATCTCATTCGAGTCGATCCTTCTTATCGCTATTGAATCTATTCTTAATGTGTATGTTATATATATTTTCGTGTAATTGCAATTCACGGTATTAAATATTCACGGCAGAAGACTTATGCAGAATCATGGATAAATTTTTAAGCGGGCGTAAGCGAGCATTAGACGATAGACAAGCATCAACAAGTACACAGACGAGCGTGGTTTCGAAAATAAAATCAAGAAAATATTCTCAAGAATACTTAAATTTTGGGTTCACTAGTACTGAAGTAAATGAAGAAGAAAGGCCCCTGTGTATCATTTGCTCAAAAATGTTGGCGGCAGACAGCATGAAACATAATAAACTTAAACGACATTTGGAAACGCTTCATAGTTAGTACGTAAACAAACCCAGAGAATTCTTCGAATTAAAATTAAAATCATATGAAAAGCAAAAATCATTGTTTAAAAAAACTTTGTCTGTGAATGAAAAAGCTTTAATTGCCTCTTACAAACTTTCATATAAAATAGCCAGATGTAAAAAGCCTCACACCATTGGTGAAGAGCT
Source organism: Pardosa pseudoannulata (assembly GCA_032207245.1). Classification (NCBI taxonomy): domain Eukaryota; kingdom Metazoa; phylum Arthropoda; class Arachnida; order Araneae; family Lycosidae; genus Pardosa; species Pardosa pseudoannulata. The sequence goes on from CM063498.1 coordinate 129,561,355, forward strand.
TATTTTGCCAGCCGCAATTGAGATTGTAGAAATTATGTTTGGAGATAATTTTGCAAAACAATTGCAGTCTATACCTGTTTCAAATGATACTGTTGCCCGTCGAATTGCTGATATAGCTGAAGATGTAGAGTGTCAGCTTTTGTCGAAGTTGCGTGACAAATTGTTTTCAATACAACTCGATGAGGCAACAGATAGTAATAAAGATGCTCATTTCATTGCCTATGTTAGATTTTGTGATGATTTGTCAGTAGTAGAAGAATTACTTTTCTGCAAACCAATAGAACTCAAAGCAACAGCACTCGCATTATTATTTGCTATCTTAAATGATTTTATGAACGAGGCAAACATAGAATGGAAAAATTGCGTCGGAATATGCACCGATGGTGCTCGTTCTATGTCCGGAAGATTCCAAAGTATTCAAGCACTTGTGAAACAAAAATCGCCACAGTGCGTCTGGACACATTGCATGATCCACAGAGAAGCTTTGGCTTCCAAAGAAATGAGTCCTGGTTTGAATATTGTGTTAACTACGGTTGTAACCGTAGTAAATTATATAAAAATGAGACCCCTGAAATCAAGAATCTTTTCCGCACTTTGTAAAGACATGGGTGCAGTACATTCAGCGTTACTATTTTATTGCGAGGCAAGATGGTTATCACGAGGGAAATTTTTGCAACGTGTTTATGAATTAAAAGAAGAAATCGCCGTTTTCCTAGAAGAGAAAGCTGAGAATTTTCGCGATAGTTTATTTGTGATGAAATTGAGCTACATGGTCGACATATTCGAGAAATTAAATAACTTGAATCTTCATCTGCAAGGAGCAAATACACATATATTGGATACGAGTGATAAAGTTAATGCTTTTTGTAGGAAATTGGAATTGTGGAGCAGAAATTTAAAGCAAAAAAACTTAACAATGTTTGCAAATTTGAATGATTGTATTAAAACTTACAAGGCTGAAGAACAACATGTAAAAGTTGTTTTTGCAACCATTGAAAATCATTTAGCAATGCTAGCAAAGAATTTTAAAAAGTACTTTCTTGCTGACGACAAACTGATATCAAGTTACAAGTGGGTGAGGGATCCATTTCAAAATACTCCCGAAGGACTCTCAATTGAAGAGGACCATCATAGACTTCACGGCAAGCGGCGAAACCAAAAGACAATTTAGTAATAAATCACTCTTTGAATTTTGGGCAGGAGTGGATGATGAGTTTTCTGCACTAAAAACAAGGGCATTTCGCATTCTACTACCATTTTCAACATCTTACCTTTGTGAAACTGGATTTTCTGCGGTGGCTTCTTTGAAGACAAAATATAGATCTCAGCTAAATATAGAAAAAGAACTGAGAGTGTCTATTTCTAATATTAAACCCTCCTTCGAAAAACTTTGCTCTGAAAGACAGGCCCAAGGAAGTCACTAATAATTATTAAATTTGTTTTTAATTTAGTAAGTTGTTTTAATTTAATAAGTTAATTATTAAATATGTCGAAATGTATTTTGTTTTGTATGTGTGTGTGTGTTCTTTCCTTTCAGTCACTTAATCAATTTTTTTAAATAACATTTTCTCTTGGATATGCTCGCGCCCCCCCCCCTAGGGGGGCGCGCCCCACAGGTTGAGAATCACTGAGTTTATAGAACTATTAAAATATATAAATGTGTTTTGTAAACATAATTATTTTTATATTAATATATATATTTATTAATAATATATATTTTGAATATATATATATATATATATTAATATATATATTTATATATAGAAATATAATATTTATATTTCTATATATTATTGTTTATATATTTGTATATATATTTGTACATAAAATTATTTTTCAAATGTATTTAATAAATATAAAAATAAAAAAATATATTTTCTTAGTGATCTAAACTAAAAAGATAAATTCTAGGATATTGAGATATTTAATTGTATAAAATTGGATTGAAGCATGAAATTACCACAACCTAAAGAATTAGAAAAATCGTTATATGATTTAAATATAGACTATATTTATTTCACGTCTTATTTAAGGTTGTATTGGATATAATTCTAAAAGTTTGTATGTTGGAAAAAATTATCGTTTGAATTAATTATACTTTAGTTTTGAAATAGGTGGTTAGAATTTTTTTGATAAAGCAATATGAAACCTTTAAATACTAGAATTCAAACATAAGAGTAGAAATAAGGAGTAAATCACCTTTGAGGTTATTTTTAAAGCTTAAAAGCAATTTAAAAACTAGTGGAAGATATAATTTCTTGAGGATATTTCATAATTGTAAAATTGGATTGAATCATGAAATTACAACAACCTAAACAAATAGAAAATCCTTATATGATTTAAATATAGACTATATTTATTTGAATTCTTATTTAAAGTTGTATTGGATACCATTCTAAAAGTTAGTATATTGGAAAAATTTATCGTTTTGATTAATTATACACTAATTTTAAATAGGTAATTAGAATTGGTTTTGATAAACCAATATGAAGCCTTTAAATCCTAGAATTCAAACTTTAGGTTGTAAATAAGGAATAAATCACTTTTGAGTTTATTTTTACTGAATTTAAAAACAATTTAAAAACTAGTGGAAAAGATAATTTCTTGAGAATATTTCTTTATTGTAAAATTGGATTGAAGCATGAAATTACCACAGCCTAAACAAATAGAAAAATCATTATATGATTTAAATATAGGCTATATTTATTTGAATTCTAATTTAAAGTTGTATTGGATAGAATTCTAAAAGTTAGTATATTGGAAAAAACTATCGTTTGACTTAATTATACACTAATTTTGAAATAGGTGGTTAGAATGTTTTTTATAAAGCAATACGAAGACTTTAAATCCTAGAATTCAAACATTAGATTGGAAATAAGGAGTGAATCATCTTTGAGGTTATTTTTTTTCTGAATTTAAAAGCAATGCATACACTCACTGTTTAAATGTACTTAATATTTCAGTTATTTTAGCATCATAAGTAATCTATACTTTTAGGAGGAAAATTTTGTCATAAAAGGCAAAATTTTAGTGTTGTTGACAACTCAAATACTAACTAAAAATAAACAGGTTTTATTTATACATCAGAATAATAACTAATTAAACATCAGTCACTTATATTTACAAACTAAGTTAATAATTTTTTAACACTAGATTTTCTGAAGTTGATCATATACCTATTTTTGCTGAAGTGAGCCAATTTGACTCATACAAGAAAATTAAAGTTTTTTGCAAAGAAAATAATTCCAAATTAATTTAAATGAAATATTTATTATGAAACAATTCATGGAAAACTTTTTACATATAAAGTAATTTTGAATTTCATACATTTAGAATGGTTACGTCTGTTTTCTTTTAATGATTATTTTTTCCTCGATTCAATTGACAATTCTTATCGTCAATGCAAATTTTATCAATGGAATGGAATTTTACATCTTCTCTATATACTTTATACTATACTTTATATGCTTTATACTTTATATTTATTTTACTAATTGTTACAATATTTATTGTAATATACGTTATATGGGTAAATTTAAAACCGTGAAAATAGGTATACCAATTTATAATAAATGAATTAACAAGAGGAATGAAATAATATATTTTTATTCTTAATAAAAACAAGATGTGGTTTTTAAAAGTGATATTAGTTTTATATATAAAACACATGCAATATTTATAATAATTTTTAGTGTAAAGCACTATGATTTAAAAGAGAAATATTTTATTTCTTTATTTTGTATGTATGTATTTAGTATATGTATGTATGACTTATCAGTTCTCTGCACTGAAAATTATAGATCATATTACTCTTCCAACTGCAGGATATTTGACTAATGAAATCATTTTCATTTGGATTTCTACAGTCTACTATTTTTGCTCTTCGAACACTATTGATCCACATTAATTGTACATGGGGATTTATTGTACGACAGTCTACAGATAAATTACTATATTAACTTTAATATGGTTATCATAAATTCATTTTTATTAAAGTTACTGAAAATATCATTTATTACAAAAATCTTTCTTTCAATTGTAAATTAATTACAAATACGTAATAGGAAAAACTATAATTAGAGAGTGTTCGTAGTAATAAAGGAACACTTAAATCTGTTATGTAATGTATAAATATAAATGAAGTACCATTTATGAAGTTTGTCTTAGCGTTTTTAGTGAATATATGTCATTTAATTTATGAAATGCTCACGACAAAAATTGCAGATACCCAGGTTGTTTACAGTTATGAATATTTATAGGTTGTATATTTAAATATAAAGTTTATATTCAATCTGCAATTCAATTTCATATGTCATTAGAGATAAATATTATGGAAAAAGTCTCAGCTTTCAGTGTAATACGAAAACTCTTTTAAAAGTAATTAAATATTAATCGTTTCAAAATAGCTTTATTAAAAATTCTTTATTAGCTTCCATTTTCTCCTAATTACAGCAGGTGTTATTCCTGTCATACATATTAGACTCTAGAATAAAACTTATATTACCATCAATATTCATTTTAAATATTAACGTTATCAGTGATTTTAAACTGTTTAATACAGTATAAATGTTTTATGTTTTTGACCTAATAAAAGTTCGTACCATATTAATATATTTGGTAAAAATTTGTGCAGTCTTTCAGAACTATTTTAAATTAATATTTTCATACATCGTTAGGGTTTAAAGTAAAAACATGAAAATTTGTCTAAATTTAATATTAGTTAAATAATTACATATTTTATGATTTTGTTTCTAATGACTGATAATTATTGGAAAATGCTGGTAGGAGGGTCACTCTGAAATGTTTGAGATACAAGTAGGTTTTTAAAGTTATACTTACAAATTTTTAGGTGTGTGCAATGTAGACTCCTCCAGCATCAATGCACTTTTGTAGATGAATTTTCCACATATCAAATTCCCCGAGGCATTCATTTCTTGGAATAGATTAAAAAATGTTTTTATAGTCACATCAATCTCATCTTTTGAATGAAAACGACGTCCACATAAGTTCTTTTTTAGATTAAAGAATAACCAAAAGTCACACATAACTAGATCATGTTCTATCAGTTTAATTTGTTTTTGTTTAAAAAACTCAACTGTTAATACGACTCTATGTGAAGATGCATTCTCATGGTGAAGCATTTGTCCCCTAAGATTCACTTCTTGTAGAATTTGTGAAAGACATTAAGTGGTATACCAGTTTGCTGTTACTGTCTTCTTTCCTTCCAACTTGATGACATTGACCAATCCCGTACTTCTGAAAAAAACGGCATACATCACTTTTTTCAGTGTCCGTTGTCTTTTCACCATTATCGGGGCGAGATCATCTTCAAAGACCCATACTTTGCTTTCTTAACGTGATGGAACGTCAAAAAACGGAATGTACGATTCATCACCCGTTACAATTTTAGAATTGATGCGGTGGCCACCATCATTTAGCAATTTAAGCGTTTCTTTACAGATTCTGACACGTTCCCCTTTTTGGTGCTCAGTTAGATTATGGGGAACCCAACGACAAACTACTTTTTTCATATGTACTTCTTCATTAATAATTTTATGTATGACTGCGGATCCAATGTTAAGTTCCTTCTGTATAATTTGATAGGTACAGTGATTATCATCCATTATGATTTTTTGTATGGCAAGACACATTATCCGGAATTACTGCCGACGGCGGCCTTCCTCTATGTTCTTCATCCTGAAGAAAGTTGCGACCTCTGCTAAATTCTTTAAAACATCTAAATACAGTAGCACAAAGCTGGAGATTCATCACCAAAATGCCATTTGCAACCATTGAAGAATTTCTTGTTGATTTAATTCTGCTTTAAAATCGTAGAAAATCATAGTGCGAAAATGTTTTCCCGTCAACGCCATTTTCTCTTCTGTTTAAAATTTATTCCACGCTAAATAAGTTGAAGTAAGTAAGTAAAAAATTGTGTGCTGTGTTAAAGTACTTTGTATTTCAAAATTAAACAGTTATTTTCATTTTGTAAATTCTACCTGCGCGTATCTCAAAAATTTGAGGGTAAGCCGCGTATGAAGTAGCAGCTTACAGTGTCCAATGTAAACATTGTGTTAAATATATAAATTTATATTATTAATAAACTTCCATTCAATATTCTGAAAGTATTTCTAAAAAAGTACATTATTAATGTGAAATAAATTAAAATAAAAATTTAGTTTAAAAGAGTAGAATATTTATAAAATAATAGATATAAAATTATTGCAACGTTGAATGTGCTAATATTTGTATATTTTAAGAACTTCAAATTTCTGAAAATACACTTATTTTCACATAATCAGTTTTCATTTTTGTTGCGTTTAAAGATAAATTAACTATTTTTTATTGTAAATTAATCCAGATGTGTGTGACAATATAATATAAAATATGAAATATAATACTATTCACAAATGTGGATTAAAATCAAATATTTTAATTGCAATTCTAATGAGGTGAGGTTTGGTTTGGACAGTTTTTCATAGTCATTTAGTCCACTTCTAGGAAATAGAAGTCTAGTAAGAAATTTTTCATTTCCTTCAAATAATTTCTTTTAAACTGAAAATGAAAATACTTAACAAGAACATTACTGTTATTTTCTAATCTTTATAACATATCAGCCGTATCAGAAATTCAAAAGTTTTAAAGTTCCTTTTGCAAGAATTCCACAATTTTACGAGCTCCTACTTCAAAGTACACGATTTCTAGGACAAGAACAGAACAGAAAAACACTGGCACTAACCTTGAAAATGTAGAATCAGATAGAGGCTTGTTTATGTTTAAGCTTTATATGTCTACGGTCTACTTTTTTAATGTAATATCTAATGAGACCTATGCTTAAAGCAGAACTCCTATAAACATCCATAAGACAGGGGTATTCGAACCCAAGAACTAGAGTACCGAAGATCAGCCTCCTGATCATTCGGCCATCGTTCGACACATTTATAATGAGAATCACATATTATATAATTGCACAAATAGAATTCATCATGCATATAATTACTTTTTGAAATAATACAGTCTTTATCCAAAAATAACCAGAGATTTCTTTATCATATATTTAATATTAAATAATTTATTCAAATATTCTATCAAAAATATCCAGGTTACATATGCCATTTGCTAGAAAAATTAATCAGGAACAAACTATTTTCAATGTTTTACTAAGTAAGTATGAGCTATTTATTTAGTACTGACATAGGCAACAAAAAGTAGTCACTCGTGAGACAAAACAAATACGGTCGTTTTTTGTGAGTAAATATGGACGAAGTGGCTTTTTTTTCAGAGGTTCAGTTTTTCAGAGAGCAAATATATATACTTAAAAAATAAGTAAAATGTTAATGTCGATTTTAATGGATATAACATTTTTAACATTATTTCCCACAATTTTATATCTTTCCTAAAAGCAATTTTAATTGTTTGTTTTTAAGAAAATATATATAGTCGTAAATAGATCCCGATAAATAACATTATACATACAGTATCCACATTTACTAAAACTTATCTCCTAACATCCATAAACCATAAATTATGATATATTTTTTTCGTATGCATTAGGGCTTGACAATATCAAAAATTTATATTTCCAAACTGATCCAAACGATATATCTCCAAACTGATAATGATTTCAATGATATATCGAGATAATACATTAAAGTAATAGGGTATATTACTATTTTTGACATTATTATTTGAGGTATTACTCTTTTTGAATTCCCTTAGCTATCATTCATTCCAAATCTTTCTTTTCTTCTTATTAATTAAAATTTTTAGAAATACAATTTGGTCATAAAAATTAGGATATTTTAAAGGAAAAAACAACTTTTTTGGGATTAATTCATTTTAACACTTAAAAGAGAAAAAATATATATATTGGACAGAAATAATTTGTTCAGATACTAAACATATGCAGAATAAAATCAATATAGTCCATATAATAACAGTAGAATTTCTGGTCTTGACCAGAGTGTTTTGTTATCAGAATATTATTGGGATATATTATCAAAGACCTGTACGAAGACGATAATCTTTAAGAGAAACTTTTCTGGCTTGTGTTTGTATCAAGTACATACGTAAAACGAATGCAATAATTTTAAAAAATATCACTTTATAGTAAAATATGCAGAACATTAAGAATGTCGTTTGAAGATCCATGATATCTAGCTCTGAGAAAAAAACAGCATC
>CM063498.1:129574535-129582035 GCA_032207245.1 Pardosa pseudoannulata
TTCAATTTTTGCTAAAATCCTTTTTTGCCAGCTCTAATTATTATATGTCGACAAAATTATCAGGAGCTATCATAATTAGAAATGTACAAAAATAATTTATTGTAATTATCTATCTTTAAAACGATGTTTTGATAATTTCAATATAGATATTTTGATTTTTTTAAGATATTTTTTTAGTTTTCACTTTTTTTTTAAAACATTTTTACTAGCTATATTTATTATATCTTAATAAAATTATCAAGAGATACCAAAATTAGAAATGTATAATAATTCTGAGTGAAATATAATTCTATTTCCATAAATTTAGTTTTAAAGCTTTGACAAGTTTTGATGATGATTTTTGAGTTTTCAATTTGTGCTTAAAACATTTTTTGCCAGCTGTAATTATTATATCTAATTGATCTAATTGATCTAATTATTATATCGTGACAAAATTATCAGGAGCTATCATAATTAGAAATGTACAAAAATCATTTATTGTAATTATCTATCTTTAAAATGATTTTTTGATAAATTCAATATTGATATTTTAATTTTTTATGATATTTTTTTAGTTTTCAATTTTTTCGTAAAACATTTTTAGTAGCTGTATTTATTATATCTAGACAAAATTATTAAAATATACCAAAATTAGAAATGCATATTTTCCGTACATTTTCCTTTGGATAAAATTTTATAAAATTTCTGCTTTGTGTTTTATGAAAAATAATTTTAGAGTAATATTTTCTAATTAAAATAAAAATAAGAATCTAAGTAAGAAGCGATATTTCTGAGTGAAATGTAATTCTATTTCTATAAATTTAGTTTTAAAGTTTTGACAAGTCTTTATGATACTTTTTGAATTTTCAATTTTTGCTTAAAAATTTTTTGCCAGCTCTAATTATTATGTGGGACAAAATTATCAAGATATATCATAATTAGAAACGTAAGAAAATCATTTATTGTAATTATCTATCACTAAAACGAATTTTTTTCTTATTTTCTATATTGATATTTCGATTTTTTATGATATTTTTTTAGTTTTCAATTTTTGCTTTAAACATTTTTACTAGCTCTTTCTGTTATATCATGACAAAATAGTCAAGACATACCAAAATTAGAAATGCACATATTCCGTGCATATTACTTTGGATATAAGTTTATAAAATTTCTGCTTTGAGTTTTATGTAAAATAATTTTAGAGTAATATTTTCTTAAATAAAATAAAAATAAGAATCTAAGTAAGAAGGGATAATATTTCTGAGTGAAATGTAATTCTATTTTTTATAAATTAATTTTTAAAATTTTGACGAGATTTGATGACATTTTGTGATTTTTCAAATTTGCTTAAAACATTTTTGCCAGCTCTAATTATTATATCGTGACAAAATTATCAGGAGCTATCATAATTAGAAATGTACAAAAATCATTTATTGTAATTATCTATCTTTAAACCGATTTTTTGATATTTTGAATATTGATATTTTGATTTTTTACGATATTTTTTAGTTTTCAATTTTTTCTTAAAACATTTTTACTAGCTCTATTTATTATATCTGGGCAAAATTATCAAGAGATACAAAATTTGAAATGTATATTTTCCGTACATTTTCCTTTGGATAAAAGTTTATAAAATTTCTGCTTTGAGTTTTATATAAAATAATTTTAGAGTAATATTTTCTAATTAAAATAAAAATAAGAATATAAGTAAGGAGAAATAATATTTCTGAGTGAAATGTAATTCTATACTCTAAATTTAGTTTTAAAGTTTTGACAAGTTTTGATGATGATTTTTAAGTTTTCAAATTTTGCTTAAAACGTTTTTTGGCAGCTCTAATTATTATATCGTGACCAATTATCAGGAGATATCATAATTAAAAATGTACAAAAAACATTTATTGTAATTATCAATCTTTAAAACGATTTAATTCATATTTTTCTATATCGATATTTCGATTTTTTAAAATATTTTTTTTAGTTTTCAATATTTTCTTAAAACATTTTTACTAGATCTATTTATTACATCGTGACAAAATTATCAAGAGATACCAAAATTAGAAATGTATAATAATTGAGTGAAATGTAATTCTATTTCCATAAATTTAGTTTTATAGTTTTAAAGTTTTGATGATGATTTTTGAGTTTTCAATTTTTGCTTAAAACATTTTTTGCCAGCTTTAATTATTATATCGTGACAAAAGTATCAGAAGATATCAAAATTATAAATGTACAAAAATCATTTATTGTAATTATCAATCTTTAAAATGATTTTTTGATATTTTCTGTATTGATATTTCGATTTTTTACGATTTTTTATTTTAGTTTTCAATTTTTGCTTAAAATATTTTTAGTAGCTGTATTTATTATATCGACAAAAGTATCAAGAGATACCATAATTAGAAATGTACAAAAATCACTTATTGTGATTATCTAATCCTTAATTTAAAAACTGTCACAGTATATAAACAGGATTATTTGAATAATAAAGATCATTTACTACCTATTTTGTTACACACTTTAAAAATAAGGTTCTATAAACGTAAAATTTTGTCAACATGAAAAGTATATTTTTTCACTCTTTATTACATAAATTTTGAGAGATAATATTAAATTTCATTTTCATACATTAATAGATTCTATAAATACTTAAACAAGAAATTTAAGGCAGTTTTAAGTTTCATAATGATGTAAAAGTTCATTTTAAAATATGGCTCACCAATATTTTTGAAGTATTCTGCTTAAATTTATAAAACATATATTAATTGTAAAATATAATGCAAAATTTATAAAAACAAATTTGCTATTAGTGCCAAATTTAACAAAATTTTTTAAATGCGTATGAAATTTTAACATTAAACAATTATTAAAATATTTATAAACAATTTTAAGCTTTATAATTTGATTTATCTCATTTTGTAGAATTGTAAACACACTTATTATTAAAATGCTATCTCAAACAAAAATGAATAAAATAACATGATTTGATATAAAAATTTATAAACGTTTAAGAAAATAAGAACTTATATATTATATTTACATTAACCCTTAATTTGACAAGATGCTTTTCAAATATTTTTTAATTTCTGTTTTTCCATGTCTGTATAGACATTAGGATCTCTGTAAAATAAACAAAAAAATATATCATTTTCCATTTTTGAGATAATTAATGTCCGCTGAGGCGAACACTGAAAATTATGTTATATTGTAGTTATAAATATATATGTCCAGTGTAGCGGCCAGACTTAGCCAAATTAAGGGTTAAATTGAATAGAACGTATTTTTCTTAATTTAAAATATAAAGGAATTCATTATTTGAGTTCAATTTTTAGACAGTTTAGTAGAATTAGTAGACAGTTTATTATTTTCCCTAGAAAACAATCAGTCAAAATTTAGTCCCTCAATTTTTGAAAATGAGTGTTGTGAATAAAAATTGCTATCAAAATTCACATATGTCCTTTTCATTATATGCAACCTTCTAAATAAGATAATTTTAGTTAAAAAAAGATTCTAAATAAAACAATTAATAAACATAAAAACGTTTTGCTTTATTTTAACAATACTTTGACATTTGTAAAAAATTAACTGTCTATTAAAGGAATTGTATGTGTTTCTTTAAAATGAATGTTTAGTTAATCGTATGATGAAATTATATCTGTCAAATAATTATTCCATAAGTCATAAATTGTTTACTTTATCTTATTTTACTTTTTACTTTGAGTTCAATATAAAGAAAATTGCTTTAGAATAATATTTTATTAACTAAAAGTAAATAGTATATTTTTCATATAGAATTAAATAATGTTGGTAAGTGAAACATAAATTATTCTATGCATTTCGTTTAATAATATTTGTATAAACTATTTATGTGGTAAGAGTATTTTAATTTACAAGTTATTTACTAGATTATTTACAAGTTTATTTTAAATATTCCTAGCTGATATTAAATTTACGACAGTAATATGTGTAGTATATAATAAAATTTTGCAAAAAAATGTTTAAATCATTAAAGAAAATATAACTAATATTTAAAGAAATATAAAGTAATATTTTTATGAAATATTAATTTCATTTTTTAAGTCTAATATTACAGCTTAAATTAATATATATATATATATATATATATATATATATATATATATATATATATATATATATATATATATATATATATATATATATATATATATATATTATATATATATATATATATATATATATATATATATATATATATATATATATATATATAATATATATATATAAATATATATATATATATAAATATATATATATATATATATACATATATATATTATATATATATATATATATATACACATACATATATATATATATATATACATATATATATATATATATATATACATATATATATATATAATATATATATATATATATATATATATATATATATATATATATATATATATATATATATATATTGATATATATATTTATATATATATATATATATATATATATATATATATATATATATATATATATATATATATATATATATATATATATATATATATATATATATATATATATATATATATATATATATATATATATATATATTATATATATATATATATATATATATATATATATATATATATATATATATATATATATATATATATATATATATATATATCTATATATATATATATATATATATATATATATATATATATATATATATATATATATATATATATATATATATATATATATATTTATATATATATATATATATATATATACATATATATATATATATATATATATATATATATATATATATATATATATATATATATATATATATATATATATATATATATATATATATATATATATATATATATATATATATATATATATATATATATATATATATATATATATATATATATATATATATATTATAACAAAAATTTGATTACCTCAAACTTAATAATTTCTAAACATTTTGTGTTTCTTTCTTTCAACTTTTAATAAATGAATAGTGTAATATTAAACATGAATAGTTTTATATTTTTATAGAGCTTTTATTTCAATTTATTGTATAAAAATGACAAAAGAAACAGCATAGTAAACTCTTTTGGTACTTAAGGATATTAACTTTTATTTTAAACATAAGAACATTAAGAATATAAATTTAGCATTCGATAAACCTCTAGATTTCTATATAATCCGAATGGCAAATGCTTATAAATTTAACTAAACATGTAACATTTGTTTTCCATATCAGTAGAATGCTATATTTGCATATATTTCTCTCCCTCCAAACAGATAAAAGGCAAAGAAGTGCCAGTTTTTTGCCAGGGAATGTCTTAAAAACTTATTGGAAGCCTAGATAGCTTGTAATACGAGAAATGTTTTTAAAGAGTGGAACCTTGTATAAGTATCAATCGAGTGGTACAAAGGGGATAGAATTAATACAAAACTAAACTTTTCATTCATCAATATTAATGTTATCCCCTTTATAATCAACAATTCTATCTCAAGGTCTTAATACTAAATATTTGTCTTAATTTTGTCTTAAGTAATACATATTGGCAGAATCATTGATTTCACATGTGATTTATTTTAGAAATAAATACTTCTATTGAAAACTAGTTAAACATATATTAAACCCTCTAGACATATTTAATTTAAAACATACGAAAATAAAAAATAAAATTATTTAAAGAATACTTCCTTAAAATTCGATATTTATTGATGCAACGAAAGAAATGTTACTGTCATTCTTGATTTTTAAATCTGCATTGATTTTAAAAATATATAGAGTAAGTAATAATATATTCATTGAACAAAAATAGATTTAATTTATTTTCACAATATGTGCAATGCATTTTCTGTTTTAAAACATAGGAATTGGTTTCTAGAGTATTAGATTAGTAAAAAATAAATAATTCAATACCAAGGTATATTTCCCACATAATACCATAAATGTTATTATTATTTTAGCTTTGTTATATAATTGTCTTTTAAAAGTATTGCACTTTTTATTAAGTACCAACGCCAAGCATTAAAATGACTTTTTTGAATATTAATATCTCGAGTAGAATCGACATTTCAGTTAAAACTAAATTTCTTAAAATACTTCCTGCACTCCATGTCTAAAAGCAATAAGAAGTAAAAGTTCGAAATAAATTTGCGAAAATATTAAATTTTTATTTTTTTCTAAAAATGGATATAAAAATCATTGAGTTCACATTTTAAATAGAACTGTTAAAACTGCATATAAATACGTCGATATCTTTAAGCATTCCTATTGCATTGCTGTTGATAGATTAATAGCCATTATATTGAGATTTTGTTTTACATAAGGTATGGACTGTAATTAAATTTTGAGTTTTACAAGTAAATAGTATAACATTTCTAAATACAATATTTTAATAATCTAATAGTTTTAAGTAAATATCCACAGTGTTGATATATGTAATTATTCAATACATAGTACGAAATTTTGTCTACAATTTCGTTAATTAAATTGCAATAAAATAGAAAGTTTGTAAAGTGATAGAAATTAACATTATCCGAAATATATGATTTTACCATTTTATGGCTAACTGATTTTGATTTACGCCCCAGAGAGGTAATAATGTTAAAATTGAGTTAAAACTGTCACTATAAGCATTTCAGTTTCCATTCAAAACAGGAAGTTCACAACTAGACGTTATAACAGTCCAATACAAAAATTCTCGATCATCTATGTCTAATATATTCGAAATAAGTACTCTTGTAAGGTTTTTAATATAAAACTAGACAAAAACAGTTCAGTAATGTCCCAAACGGATACCTAAAGTTTCATTTTATGAAATAATAAAGTAATTGGTAAAAGAATAGTCAGGCACTGTCACAAGTATATATATTGAAATTTTGAACATTCAAATATACAGCTATTTTATGAAAGTGAAATACAGTACAGTAGAAATTGAATTATATGAATCCCAGATATCAAGAGAGATTTAAAATAAGATAAAATCTGTAAATGAAAATATTACTACAAAGAGCCGTAGTTGGTAATCCAGATGGTCAAAATAGGTATTTCCGTCAAAATATATGCACTGATTTTATAGTGAAGAGGAAAAAATCTGGTACACCTAATATCGGACATGGTCCCCACGAGCAAGTAGAAGTGCCTACACACGAAACGAAATGGATTCGAATAATATATGAAGTAGTTCTGGAGGTAATAGGCACTATGAATTCTGTAGGATTGTCTGTAAATCCTTATAAAGTACGAGGTGGTGAAGATCTCTCCTGAAGAGCACTATGCAAGACATCCTAAATATGAACAATAAGGTTCATATCTGTTGATTTTGGTGATCATCGGAAGTGTTTAAAGTCAGAAAAGTGTTCCAGGAGTCACCCTGTAGCAATTCTGGACATATGACTTGTCTCATTTTTCTGCTGTAATTCTCGAAGTCAATCGTAATGAATAATGGGAATTAATAAATGTAGACGATCAGACATGAATCT